>CM042430.1:257500-620000 GCA_023631565.1 Gymnocephalus cernua
TCAGATTGATATCGTTTACAGTTTTTGTGAAAAAGCTGTTAAAGTTCAGTGATATTTTCAGGATGTTTTTGCTTTTTCAATGTGTAGCTTCTTAGTGTGGAGTCTTCACAGCTTAGAGTGCGAAGCTTTGTAACCATTATCTTAAATCTTTCTCTATGAATTGCTCTCACACCCACAATTTTAACTTCACATGCACAATTTATACATCAAAACGTAGGTATTTTTGTCTAGTTTCAGGCAATTTGCTCAGTTGTGCGATACGACTTATACTTTTGGCTCTGTGAGCTTCCAAATGACAACAGTTCTGAATCATTGTCCATTGACAGCAATGCAAAAGTTACTCCACTTTCCAAAGCAAAATGGACAGCAAACCACTTTTTGAAATCGCCGGTGTGGCCACATTTTTCACCTTATCCATATAAATTTTACATGATTTCGTTCAGGAAGGCCTCGTGGTCGTCATGATTTCGTCACTTGACTGATACCGCCTTTCATTTTGGCAGTATGAGCGTTTGTTTCGGAGGTCGTTCAGTGGCTGTGGATACCAGCAGTGTCTCAGTTTGAGCAGCTGCAGCTCGTTACAGAGATCAAAGCATGTTTACAAACAGTCATTGGTAGTAACCATAACAACACATTCACAGACACTAAAGTTAAATACTACAGGTGTGTACACTATGCATGATTGTTATATAGTGCAGAAGACATGAAAGCAGCTGTCTGTCTCCTATTTTGCTGTCTGTCTGTCTGTCTGTCTGTCTGTCTGTCTGTCTGTCTCCTATTTTGCTGTCTGTCTGTCTGTCTGTCTGTCTGTCTGTCTGTCTGTCTGTCTGTCTGTCTGTCTGTCTGTCTCCTATTTTGCTGTCTGTCTGTCTGTCTCCTATTTTGCTGTCTGTCTTTCTGTCTGTCTGTCTCTCTTATACGTCTTTCTGTCTGTCTGTCTGTCTCTCTTATACATCTTTCTGTCTGTCTGTCTGTCTCTCTTATACGTCTTTCTGTCTGTCTGTCTGTCTCTCTTATACGTCTTTCTGTCTCCTATTTTGCTGTCTGTCTGTCTCCTATTTTGCTGTCTGTCTGTCTGTCTGTCTGTCTGTCTGTCTGTCTGTCTCCTATTTTGCTGTCTGTCTGTCTGTCTGTCTGTCTGTCTGTCTGTCTGTCTGTCTGTCTGTCTCCTATTTTGCTGTCTGTCTTTCTGTCTCCTATTTTGCTGTCTGTCTGTCTGTCTGTCTCTCTTATACGTCTGTCTGTCTGTCTGTCTGTCTGTCTCTCTTATACGTCTGTCTGTCTGTCTGTCTCTCTTATACGTCTGTCTGTCTGTCTGTCTGTCTGTCTCTCTTATACGTCTGTCTGTCTGTCTGTCTGTCTGTCTGTCTGTCTGTCTGTCTGTCTCTCTTATACGTCTGTCTGTCTGTCTGTCTGTCTCTCTTATACGTCTTTCTGTCTCCTATTTTGCTGTCTGTCTGTCTGTCTGTCTGTCTTTCTGTCTGTCTGTCTGTCTCTCTTATACGTCTTTCTGTCTGTCTCTCTTATACGTCTTTCGGTCTCCTATTTTGCTGCCTGTCTGTCTGTCTGTCTGTCTTGCTGTCTGTCTGTCTGTCTGTCTGTCTTTCTGTCTTGCTGTCTGTCTGTCTTTCTGTCTTGCTGTCTGTCTGTCTGTCTGTCTGTCTTTCTGTCTTGCTGTCTTTCTGTCTGTCTGTCTGTCTGTCTGTCTTGCTGTCTGTCTGTCTGTCTCTCTTATACGTCTTTCTGTCTGTCTGTCTGTCTCTCTTATACGTCTTTCTGTCTGTCTGTCTGTCTGTCTGTCTGTCTGTCTTTCTTTCTCCTGTTTTGCTGTCTGTCTGTCTGTCTGTCTGTCTGTCTGTCTGTCTCTCTTATACGTCTGTCTGTCTGTCTGTCTCTCTTATACGTCTGTCTGTCTGTCTGTCTCTCTTATACGTCTTTCTGTCTGTCTGTCTGTCTGTCTGTCTGTCTGTCTGTCTCTCTTATACGTCTTTCTGTCTGTCTGTCTGTCTGTCTGTCTGTCTGTCTTTCTGTCTCCTGTTTTGCTTTCTCTCTGTCTGTCTGTCTGTCTGTCTGTCACACACACACTCACACATACACACAGTCAGTCTCACTCACACACACACAGGCACACATGCAGACCTACAATCAAACACAAATACACACACACCCACCCACACACACACACACACACACACAGGTTTACACACACACACTCGGACGCTCATACAGATGCACACACACACACACACACACACACACACACACACACACACACACACACACACACACACACACACACACACACACACACAAACACACATCCAAACACACACACACACACACACACACATCCAAACACATCCAAACCTACACACACACACTCACACACACACACACATACATTCACACATTCACAAAGTCAGTCTCACTCACACACACAGACACGCAGACCTACAATCAAACACAAATACAGACACATACACACACACACACACACACACACACATTCACACAAATACACATATACACAAACACACTGACACACACACACACACACATACATATGCAGACAGATACACACACACGTCACAGAGATCAAAGCATGTTTAGAAACAGTCATTAGCTCGTAACCATAACAACACATTCACAGACACTACAGTTAAATACTACATGAGAACCGGGTTCAACTCCCACTGCTGCACATTAATCAATTTATCTCTGATGATAATGTTCTCTATTTTCTTTTCTTTATGTTTTCTCTATCTCACACACACATACACACACACACATGCACAATTATATGCAACAGACCTGTCTGGTAGTAATACAAAGAATTCATACTTTCAGCCTTTTTAGTCAATGTATTTGAACTTCCAGCAATTGGAAGTCGCTGTCTTTCTCTTCCTCTCTCTCTCTCTCTCTCTCTCTCCCTGTCTCTTTTCTCTTTCTTTCTCTCTCTTTTTGTCCCTCTCTCCCTTTCTCCCTCTCTTTCCCTCTCCCTCTCTCTCTGTCTCTCTCTCCCTCCCCCTCTCTCTCGCCATCTCTCTCCTTTCCCTGTCCCCCTCTCTTCCTCTCTCTGTATTTGAGCTCTTACCTTTTTTCAGTTTTTCCAGCAGTGCACTGCTATCCATTTGAGATTTTTCAAACAATGTTTCGTATTTCTGCATTATACAGCATTCCCAACTATTGTTATTCTGTTCTTTATTTTTTAGTGGGAATGCTTATACAGCATTCCCAACTATTGTTATTAGTGGGAATGCTGATTCAGCATTCCCAACTATTGTTATCCTGTTCTTTATTTTTTCTTTTTTTTCTTATTATTATTCCGTACGTTTTTTGGCTCTCCGTAACTTCTGCATACTTTCAGCTATTTAAACCATTCAACTTTTAAAATGTTCAGCTCTTTCAGCAGACGATGGGACTTCTTCAACTTTTTTTCTACTATTTATACTTTTTTAAATATTCAGCTTTTAAGCATTTTATTTTAACATTAAAGTCAATGAGAGCAAGCTTCAAATCCTTCAAATCTTCTTCTGCTCCCAAAAGTTTCAGCTCCTTCATACTTTCACCTACAGACACCAAACAAACTTTAAAATGTTCACAAACAATTCAGCTATTGGGCTTTGGCTTTTCAGATTGATATCTTTTACAGTTTTTGTAAAATAGCTGTTAAAGTTTAGTGATATTTTCAGGATGTTTTTGCTTTTTCAATGTGTGTGTATGTAGCTTCTTAGTGTGGAGTCTTCACAGCTTAGAGTGCGAAGCTTTGTAAACATTATCTTAAATCTTTCTCTATGAATTGCTCTCACACCCACAATTTTAACTTCACATGCACAATTTATACATCAAAACGTAGGTATTTTTATCTAGTTTCAGCCAATTTGCTCAGTTGTGCGATACGACTTATACTTTTGGCTCTCTGAGCTTCCAAATGACAAGAGTTCTGAATCTTTGTCCATTGACAGCAATGCAAAAGTTACTCCACTTTCCAAAGCAAAATGACCAGCAAACCACTTTTTGAAATCGCCGGTGTGGCCACATTTTTCACTTTATCCATATAAATTTTACATGATTTTGTTCAGGAAGGCCTCGTGGTCGTCATGATTTCGTCATTTGACTGATACCGCTTTTCATTTTGGCAGTATGAGCGTTTGTTTCGGAGGTCGGTATGCAATGTCTGTAGTTGAGTGCCTTGTCTGACAGGACACTTAACCGCAGCTGGAGCTCGTTACAGAGATCAAAGCATGTTTACAAACAGTCAGTGGTAGTAACCATAACAACACGTTCACAGACACTAAAGTTAAATACTACAGGTGTGTACACTATGCATGATTGTCTGATAGTGCAGATGACATGAAAGCAGCTTTTGTGTGGGAGAGCCGGGTTCAAATCCCACTGCTGCACATTAAAATGCAACTCTTTCTGTCTGTCTCTGCTTCCTTTACCCGTCTCTCTTGCTGTCAGTCTGTCTCTCTTTCTGTCTTTCTCTTTCTGTCTATTTCTCTTATACGTCTGTCTGTCTGGATCTCACTGTCTTCAATGTTTATAATTAGCAGGTGTTTGTAATTAAACATCAAAGGAAGGCTTGATTACAGCTGACGGAACACCTGCTGCTCCTCCTTATAGCATGACTCAGCACTTTTTCACAGACAATGAAATTACAATCACTCTCATTCAATTCAGTTTAGAATCAGCTTTTACATTTTTTTTAAATATTCCACATACTTTTTACGTTAGTGGTGTTGTTCAACTTTTTAACGAAATTCGTGTTAATTACAACCATTCATACTTTTCCACCTATTCTCACTACTTCAACTTCTTTTTACAGATTTAAGCTGTTCATCCAGTTTAGCTTTAGCAATTTAGCTATTCACCACACACACAAACACACACACACACACACACACAGTAAGTAAGTAAGTAAAGTAAGTAAAATTTATTTCTATAGCACATTTCACAGATAAAAATCACAAAGTGCTTCACAACAAAAGGGAGAATACACAACATTTATGAAAAACATTACATTGCCTAATCAAAAGGACAGAAGTACGCAATAGACCGGCCTAGCCACCCTACAGTCTAGTTAAAAGCCTCTTTAAAAAGAAAGGTTTTTAACTGGGTTTTAAAATCGTCCACACAGTCCAAACAGCGTGTGGAAGGAGGCAAGGCATTCCACAACCTGGGTGCCACAGCTTGAAACGAACGGTCCCCTCTTGTTTTAAAATGAGTACGGGGGGCAACTAAAAATCTCTGACCTGTTGATCTCAAACTACGCGAGGATGTATGCAGCTGTATCAGGTCAGAGATGTATGCGGGCGCCTGTCCTTGCAGGGCTCTAAAAGTCAGAACCAATATTTTAAAATGTATTCTAAATTTCACTGGTAGCCAATGGAGTGAAGCTAAGACAGGAGTGATATGTGCCCTTTTACTAGTGTGGGTTAAAAGCCTAGCGGCGGAGTTCTGTACAGTCTGGAGACGGCCAAGATCCTTCTTATTAAGGCAAATAAAAAGACTATTACAATAGTCTAATCGAGACGAAATAAAAGCATGAATTATCATCTCCAGTTCTGCCTTTGACACTAAAGGTCTTATCTTAGAAATGTTTCTTAATTGAAAGAAACAGTTTTTAATGAGTTGCTTCGAGTGTTTCTCCAAAGACATGGCCGCATCAAAAACAACACCTAAGCTCCTGAGACTCGGCTGAACAGACGAGCCTAGGTCACCGAGATGTTGTTTTATCACACACGACATAGACACACACACCCGCGAGACACACACACACCCGCGAGACACACACACACACACACACACGCGCGCGCACACACACACACATGCGCACACACACACATACAAACCTACACATACACACACACACACACACTCACACATACACACAGTCAGACACACACACAGACACACACACACACACACACACACACACACACACACACACACACACATAAATACATATGCAGACAGATACACACACGACACAGAGATCAAAGCATGTTTACAAACAGTCATTAGTAGTAACCATAACAACACGTTCACAGACACTAAAGTTAAATACTACAGGTGTGTGCTATGTACCTGACAGTCTGATGGTGCCTAGGACATGACACGTGGCTCTCGTGTGGGAGAACTGGGTTTGAATCACCCTGCTGCACATTAATCAATGTATCTCTGGGGATAACATTCTCTATTTTCTTTTCTTCTTCTTTGCGTTTTCTCTATCTCTCTCTCTCTCACACACACACACACACACACACACACACACACACACACACACACACACACACACACACACACACACACACACACACACATACATCCAAACACGTCCAAACCTACACACACACACACACAGACACACACACACACACACACACACACACACACACACACACACACACACACACACACACACACACACACACACACACATACACATACATCCAAACACGTCCAAACCTACACACACACACACACAGACACACACACACACACACACACACACACACACACACACACACACTCACTCATATGCATTTTCAGCAGTGCACTGCTATCCATTTCAGATTTTTCAAACAATGTTTCATATTTCTGCATTTTCATCAATGTCTCTCAAAGAATTTTTAAGTCTTCCATAATTATTCATGATTTTGAAAGCCATTCAATTCAGTTCAGCATGAGCTTTTCAAAAATCCTTTTAATACTGCACACATTTTATACATTAGTGGTGTTTTTCAACTGTTTTTAATGAAATTCGTGTCCATTCAAACTTTTCCACCTATTCTCACTACTTCAGCTTCTTCTTACGGATTTAAGCTATTCATCCACTTTAGCTTTAGCAATTTAGCTATTCAGCATTCCCACGCATTTTCTGCAGGAAATGCATTTTCTAGTTTTTCTTATTATTCCATACGTTTTTTGGCTCTCCGTAACTTCTGCATACTTTCAGCTATTTAAGCCATTCAACTTTTAAAATGTTCAGCTCTTTCAGCAGACGATGGGACTTCTTCAACTTTTTTTCTACTATATATACTTTTTTAAATATTAAGCTTTTAAGCATTTTATTTTAACATTAAAGTCAATGAGAGCAAGCTTCAAATCCTTCAAATCTTCTTCCGCTCCCAAAAGTTTCAGCTCCTTCATACTTTTACCTACAGACACCAAACAAACTTTAAAATGTTCAAAAACAATTCAGCTATTAGGCTATTGCTTTTCAGGTTGATATCTTTTACAGTTTTTGTGAAAAAGCTGTTCAAGTTTATTGATTTTTTCAGGATGTTTTTGCTTGTTCAATGTGTGTGTATGCAGCTCCCTTAGAGTGTTGATGTCCCAGCTAGAGTGCGTAGCTCTGTAACAATGATCTTAAATCTTTCTCTATGAATTGCTCTCACACCCACAATTTTAACTTCACATGCACAATTTATACATCAAAACGTAGGTATTTTTGTCTAGTTTCAGGCAATTTGCTCAGTTGTGCGATACGACTTATACTTTTGGCTCTGTGAGCTTCCAAATGACAAGAGTTCTGAATCATTGTCCATTGACAGCAATGCAAAAGTTACTCCACTTTCCAAAGCAAAATGGACAGCAAACCACTTTTTGAAATCGCCGGTGTGGCCACATTTTTCACCTTACCCATATAAATTTTATATGATTTCGTTCAGGAAGGCCTCGTGGTCGTCATGATTTCGTCACTTGACTGATACCGCCTTTCATTTTGGCAGTATGAGCGTTTGTTTCGGAGGTCGTTCAGTGGCTATTGATACCAGCAGTGTCTCAGTTTGAGCAGCTGCAGCTCGTTACAGAGATCAAAGCATGTTTACAAACAGTCATTGGTAGTAACCATAACAACACATTCACAGACACTAAAGTTAAATACTACAGGTGTGTACACTATACATGATTGTTATATAGTGCAGAAGACATGAAAGCAGCTGTCTGTCTGTCTCCTATTTTGCTGTCTGTCTGTCTGTCTGTCTGTCTGTCTGTCTGTCTCCTATTTTGCTGTCTGTCTGTCTGTCTGTCTGTCTGTCTGTCTGTCTGTCTCTCTTATACGTCTTTCTGTCTGTCTGTCTGTCTCTCTTATACGTCTTTCTGTCTGTCTGTCTGTCTGTCTCTCTTATACGTCTTTCTCTCTCTGTCTGTCTGTCTCTCTTATACGTCTTTCTGTCTGTCTGTCTGTCTGTCTCTCTTATACGTCTTTCTGTCTGTCTGTCTGTCTGTCTCTCTTATACGTCTTTCTGTCTGTCTGTCTGTCTCTCTTATACGTCTTTCTGTCTGTCTGTCTGTCTGTCTCTCTTATACGTCTTTCTGTCTCCTAATTTGCTGTCTGTCTGTCTCTCTTATACGTCTTTCTGTCTCCTATTTTGCTGTCTGTCTGTCTCCTATTTTGCTGTCTGTCTGTCTGTCTGTCTGTCTGTCTGTCTGTCTCTCTTATACGTCTGTCTGTCTGTCTGTCTGTCTGTCTGTCTCTCTTATACGTCTGTCTGTCTGTCTGTCTGTCTCTCTTATACGTCTTTCTGTCTGTCTGTCTCTCTTATACGTCTTTCTGTCTGTCTGTCTGTCTCTCTTATACGTCTTTCTGTCTGTCTGTCTGTCTCTCTTATACGTCTTTCTGTCTGTCTGTCTGTCTCTCTTATACGTCTTTCTGTCTCCTATTTTGCTATTTGTCTGTCTCCTATTTTGCTGTCTGTCTGTCTGTCTGTCTCTCTTATACGTCTGTCTGTCTGTCTGTCTGTCTGTCTCTCTTATACGTCTGTCTGTCTGTCTGTCTGTCTGCCTGTCTGTCTCTCTTATACGTCTTTCTGTCTGTCTGTCTTTCTCTCTTATACGTCTTTCTGTCTGTCTGTCTGTATCTCTTATACGTCTTTCTGTCTGTCTGTCAGTCTCTCTTATACGTCTTTCTGTCTCCTATTTTGCTGTCTGTCTGTCTCTCTTATACGTCTTTCTGTCTCCTATTTTGCTGTCTGTCTTTCTGTCTCCTATTTTGCTGTCTGTCTGTCTGTCTGTCTCTCTTATACGTCTGTCTGTCTGTCTGTCTGTCTCTCTTATATGTCTGTCTGTCTGTCTGTCTCTCTTATACGTCTTTCTGTCTCCTATTTTGCTGTCTGTCTGTCTGTCTGTCTGTCTTTCTGTCTGTCTGTCTCTCTTATACGTCTTTCTGTCTGTCTGTCTGTCTCTCTTATACGTCTTTCTGTCTGTCTGTCTGTCTCTCTTATACGTCTTTCTGTCTGTCTCTCTTATACGTCTTTCTGTCTCCTATTTTGCTGTCTGTCTGTCTGTCTGTCTGTCTTTCTGTCTTGCTGTCTGTCTGTCTGTCTGTCTTTCTGTCTTGCTGTCTGTCTGTCTGTCTCTCTTATACGTCTTTCTGTCTGTCTGTCTCTCTTATACGTCTGTCTGTCTGTCTGTCTGTCTGTCTCTCTTATACGTCTTTCTGTCTGTCTGTCTTTCTGTCTTTCTGTATCCTATTTTGCTGTCTGTCTGTCTGTCTGTCTGTCTGTCTGTCTGTCTGTCTGTCTCTCTTATACGTCTGTCTGTCTCTCTGTCTCTCTTATACGTCTGTCTGTCTGTCTGTCTCTCTGTCTCTCTGTCTCTCTGTCTGTCTGTCTGTCTGTCACATATACACTCACACATACACACAGTCAGTCTCACTCACACACAGACACACATGCAGACCTACAATCAAATGCAGACACACACTCACACACACACACACACACACTCACACATACACACAGTCAGTCTCACTCACACAAACACAGGCACACATGCAGACCTACAATCAAACACAAATACACACACACCCACACACACACACACACACACAGGTTTACACACACACACTCGGACGCTCAGAAAGATGCACACACACACACACACACACACACACACACAAACACACATCCAAACACACACACACACACACACACATCCAAACACATCCAAACCTACACACACACACTCACACACACACACATACATTCACACATACACAAAGTCAGTCTCACTCACACACACAGACACGCAGACCTACAATCAAACACAAATACAGACACATACACACACACACACACACACACATTCACACCAATACAAATATACACAAACACACTGACACACACACACACATACATATGCAGACAGATACACACACACGTCACAGAGATCAAAGCATGTTTAGAAACAGTCATTAGCTCGTAACCATAACAACACATTCACAGACACTACAGTTAAATACTACATGAGAACCGGGTTCAACTCCCACTGCTGCACATTATTCAATTCATCTCTGATGATAATGTTCTCTATTTTCTTTTCTTTATGTTTTCTCTATCTCACACACACATACACACACACATGCACAATTATATGCAACAGACCTGTCTGGTAGTAATACAAAGAATTCATACTTTCAGCCTTTTTAGTCAATGTATTTGAACTTCCAGCAATTGGAAGTCGCTGTCTTTCTCTTCCTCTCTCTCTCTCTCTCTCTCCCTGTCTCTTTTCTCTTTCTTTCTCTCTCTTTTTGTCCCTCTCTCCCTTTCTCCCTCTCTTTCCCTCTCCCTCTCTCTCTGTCTCTCTCTCCCTCCCCTCTCTCTCGCCATCTCTCTCATTTCCCTGTCCCCCTCTCTTCCTCTCTCTGTATTTGAGCTCTTACCTTTTTTCAGTTTTTCCAGCAGTGCACTGCTATCCATTTGAGATTTTTCAAACAATGTTTCGTATTTCTGCATTTCTCTCAAAGCATTTTTAAGTCTTCCATAATTATTCATGATTTTGAAAGCCATTCAATTCAGTTCAGCATCAGCTTTTCAAAAAGCCTTTTAATATTGCACACATTTTATACATTAGCGGTGTTTTTCAACTGTTTTTAATGAAATTCGTGTCCATTCAAACTTTTCAACCTATTCTCACTACTTCAGCTTCTACTTACGGATTTAAGCTATTCATCCACTTTAGCTTTAGCAATTTAGCTATTCAGCATTCCCACGCATTTTCTGCAGGAAATGCATTTTCTAGTTAGTGGGAATGCTGATTCAGCATTCCCAACTATTGTTATCCTGTTCTTTATTTTTTCTTTTTTTTCTTATTATTATTCCGTACGTTTTTTGGCTCTCCGTAACTTCTGCATACTTTCAGCTATTTAAACCATTCAACTTTTAAAATGTTCAGCTCTTTCAGCAGACGATGGGACTTCTTCAACTTTTTTTCTACTATTTATACTTTTTTAAATATTCAGCTTTTAAGCATTTTATTTTAACATTAAAGTCAATGAGAGCAAGCTTCAAATCCTTCAAATCTTCTTCCGCTCCCAAAAGTTTCTGCTCCTTCATACTTTCACCTACAGACACCAAACAAACTTTAAAATGTTCAAAAACAATTCAGCTATTAGGCTATTGCTTTTCAGGTTGATATCTTTTACAGTTTTTGTAAAAAAGCTGTTCAAGTTTATTGATTTTTTCAGGATGTTTTTGCTTTTTCAATGTGTGTGTATGCAGCTCCCTTAGAGTGTTGATGTCCCAGCTAGAGTGCGTAGCTCTGTAACAATGATCTTAAATCTTTCTCTATGAATTGCTCTCACACCCACAATTTTAACTTCACATGCACAATTTATACATCAAAACGTAGGTATTTTTGTCTAGTTTCAGGCAATTTGCTCAGTTGTGCGATACGACTTATACTTTTGGCTCTGTGAGCTTCCAAATGACAAGAGTTCTGAATCATTGTCCATTGACAGCAATGCAAAAGTTACTCAACTTTCCAAAGCAAAATGGACAGCAAACCACTTTTTGAAATCGCCGGTGTGGCCACATTTTTCACCTTATCCATATAAATTTTACATGATTTCGTTCAGGAAGGCCTCGTGGTCGTCATGATTTCGTCACTTGACTGATACCGCCTTTCATTTTGGCAGTATGAGCGTTTGTTTCGGAGGTCGTTCAGTGGCTATTGATACCAGCAGTGTCTCAGTTTGAGCAGCTGCAGCTCGTTACAGAGATCAAAGCATGTTTACAAACAGTCATTGGTAGTAACCATAACAACACATTCACAGACACTAAAGTTAAATACTACAGGTGTGTACACTATACATGATTGTTATATAGTGCAGAAGACATGAAAGCATCTCTCCCTCTCTCTGTCTGTCTGCCTTTCTTACCCATCTCTCCCTCTGTCTGTCTGTTTGCCTTTCTTACCCATCTCTCCCTCTGTCTGTCTGTCTGTCTGTCTGTCTGTCTGTCTGTCTGCCTTTCTTACCCATCTCTCCCTCTGTCTGTCTGTCTGTCTGTCTGTCTGCCTTTCTTACCCATCTCTCCCTCTGTCTGTCTGTCTGTCTGTCTGTCTGCGTTTCTTACCCATCTCTCCCTCTGTCTGTCTGTCTGTCTGTCTGTCTGTCTGTCTGTCTGTCTGCCTTTCTTACCCATCTCTCCATCTGTCTGTCTGTCTGTCTGTCTGCCTTTCTTACCCATCTCTCCCTCTGTCTGTCTGTCTGTCTGTCTGTCTGTCTGTCTGTCTGCCTTTCTTACCCATCTCTCCCTCTGTCTGTCTGTCTGTCTGTCTGTCTGTCTGCCTTTCTTACCCATCTCTCCCTCTGTCTGTCTGTCTGTCTGTCTGTCTGTCTGCCTTTCTTACCCATCTCTCCCTCTGTCTGTCTGTCTGTCTGTCTGTCTGTCTGTCTGCCTTTCTTACCCATCTCTCCCTCTGTCTGTCTGTCTGTCTGTCTGTCTGCCTTTCTTACCCATCTCTCCCTCTGTCTGTCTGTCTGTCTGTCTGTCTGTCTGTCTGTCTGTCTTTCTTACCCATCTCTCCCTCTGTCTGTCTGTCTGTCTGTCTGTCTGTCTGTCTGTCTGCCTTTCTTACCCATCTCTCCCTCTGTCTGTCTGTCTGTCTGTCTGTCTGTCTGTCTGTCTGCCTTTCTTACCCATCTCTCCCTCTGTCTGACTGTCTGTCTGTCTGTCTTTCTTACCCATCTCTCCCTCTGTCTGTCTGTCTGTCTGTCTGTCTGTCTGTCTGTCTGTCTTTCTTACCCATCTCTCCCTCTGTCTGTCTGTCTGTCTGTCTGTCTGTCTGTCTGTCTGTCTGTCTGTCTGTCTGTCTGTCTGCCTTTCTTACCCATCTCTCCCTCTGTCTGTCTGTCTGTCTGTCTTTCTTACCCATCTCTCCCTCTGTCTGTCTGTCTGTCTGTCTGTCTGCCTTTCTTACCCATCTCTCCCTCTGTCTGTCTGTCTGTCTGTCTGTCTGTCTGCCTTTCTTACCCATCTCTCCCTCTGTCTGTCTGTCTGTCTGTCTGTCTGCCTTTCTTACCCATCTCTCCCTCTGTCTGTCTGTCTGTCTGTCTGTCTGCCTTTCTTACCCATCTCTCCCTCTGTCTGTCTGTCTGTCTGTCTGTCTGCCTGTCTTTCTTACCCATCTCTCCCTCTGTCTGTCTGTCTGTCTGTCTGTCTGTCTGTCTGCCTTTCTTACCCATCTCTCCCTCTGTCTGTCTGTCTGTCTGTCTGTCTGTCTGTCTGCCTTTCTTACCCATCTCTCCCTCTGTCTGTCTGTCTGTCTGTCTTTCTTACCCATCTCTCCCTCTGTCTGTCTGTCTGTCTGTCTGTCTGTCTGTCTGTCTGTCTGTCTTTCTTACCCATCTCTCCCTCTGTCTGTCTGTCTGTCTGTCTGTCTGTCTGTCTGCCTTTCTTACCCATCTCTCCCTCTGTCTGTCTGTCTGTCTGTCTTTCTTACCCATCTCTCCCTCTGTCTGTCTGTCTGTCTGTCTGTCTGTCTGTCTTTCTTACCCATCTCTCCCTCTGTCTGTCTGTCTGTCTGTCTGTCTGTCTGTCTGCCTTTCTTACCCATCTCTCCCTCTGTCTGTCTGTCTGTCTTTCTTACCCATCTCTCCCTCTGTCTGTCTGTCTGTCTGTCTTTCTTACCCATCTCTCCCTCTGTCTGTCTGTCTGTCTGTCTTTCTTACCCATCTCTCCCTCTGTCTGTCTGTCTGTCTGTCTTTCTTACCCATCTCTCCCTCCCTCTGTCTGTCTGTCTGTCTGTCTTTCTTACCCATCTCTCCCTCTGTCTGTCTGTCTGTCTGTCTTTCTTACCCATCTCTCCCTCTGTCTGTCTGTCTGTCTGTCTGTCTGTCTGTCTGTCTGTCTGTCTGTCTTTCTTACCCATCTCTCCCTCTGTCTGTCTGTCTGTCTGTCTGTCTGCCTTTCTTACCCATCTCTCCCTCTGTCTGTCTGTCTGTCTGTCTGTCTGTCTGCCTTTCTTACCCATCTCTCCCTCTGTCTGTCTGTCTGTCTGTCTGTCTGTCTTTCTTACCCATCTCTCCCTCTGTCTGTCTGTCTGTCTGTCTTTCTTACCCATCTCTCCCTCTGTCTGTCTGTCTGTCTGTCTTTCTTACCCATCTCTCCCTCTGTCTGTCTGTCTGTCTTTCTTACCCATCTCTCCCTCTGTCTGTCTGTCTGTCTGTCTGTCTGTCTGTCTGTCTGTCTGTCTTTCTTACCCATCTCTCCCTCTGTCTGTCTGTCTGTCTGTCTGTCTGCCTTTCTTACCCATCTCTCCCTCTGTCTGTCTGTCTGTCTGTCTGTCTGTCTGCCTTTCTTACCCATCTCTCCCTCTGTCTGTCTGTCTGTCTGTCTTTCTTACCCATCTCTCCCTCTGTCTGTCTGTCTGTCTGTCTTTCTTACCCATCTCTCCCTCTGTCTGTCTGTCTGTCTGTCTTTCTTACCCATCTCTCCCTCTGTCTGTCTGTCTGTCTGTCTTTCTTACCCATCTCTCCCTCTGTCTGTCTGTCTGTCTGTCTTTCTTACCCCTCTCCCTCTGTCTGTCTGTCTGTCTGTCTGTCTTTCTTACCCATCTCTCCCTCTGTCTGTCTGTCTGTCTGTCTTTCTTACCCATCTCTCCCTCTGTCTGTCTGCCTTTCTTACCCATCTCTCCCTCTGTCTGTCTGCCTTTCTTACCCATCTCTCCCTCTGTCTGTCTGTCTGTCTGTCTGTCTGTCTGTCTCTCTTACACGTTTCTCTCTCTGTTGGTCTGTCTGCTTCTCTTACCCGTCTCTCTTTCTGTCTGTCTGTCTCTGTCTCTTTCTGTCTTGCTGTCTCGCTGTCTGGCTGTCTCTCTTTTCGACTCTCTCTTTCTGTCTATCTGTCTGTCTGTCTGTCTGTCTGTCTGTCTGCTTCTCTTACCAGTCTCTCTCTCTCTGTCTGTCCGTACTACTTTTCCAACTATTCTCATCACTTCAAGTTGTTCTTACAGATTTAAGCTATTCATCCAGCTTAGCTTTAGCAATTCAGCTTTTCGAAAAACCTCTTAATATGGCACACATTGTATACATTCGTGGTGTTTTTCAACTGTTTTTAATGAAATTCGTGTCCATTCAAAGTTTTCAACCTGTTCTCACTACTTCAGCTTCTTCTTGCGGATTTAAGCTATTCATCCACTTTAGCTTTAGCAATTTAGCTATTCAGCATTCCCACGCATTTTCTGCAGGAAATGCATTTTCTAGTTTTTAGTGGGAATGCTTATACAGCATTCCCAACTATTGTTATCCTGTTCTTTATTAGTGGGAATGCTTATACAGCATTCCCAACTATTGTTATCCTGTTCTTTATTAGTGGGAATGCTTATACAGCATTCCCAACTATTGTTATTCTGTTCTTTATTTTTTTTTCTTCTTATTATTCCGTACGTTTTTTGGCTCTGCGCAACTTCTGCATACTTTCAGCTATTTAAACCATTCAAATTTTAAAATCTTCAGCTCTTTCAGCAGACGATGGGACTTCTTCAACTTTTTTTCTACTATTTATACTTTTTTAAATATTACGCTTTTAAGCATTTTATTTTAACATTAAAGTCAATGAGAGCAAGCTTCAAATCCTTCAAATCTTCTTCCGCTCCCAAAAGTTTCAGCTCCTTCATACTTTCACCTACAGACACCAAACAAACTTTAAAATGTTCACAAACAATTCGGCTATTGGGCTTGTGCTTTTCAGATTGATATCTTTTACAGTTTTTGTGAAAAAGCTGTTCAAGTTTATTGATTTTTTCAGGATGTTTTTGCTTTTTCAATGTGTGTGTATGCAGCTCCCTTAGAGTGTTGATGTCCCAGCTAGAGTGCGTAGCTCTGTAACAATGATCTTAAATCTTTCTCTATGAATTGCTCTCACACCCACAATTTTAACTTCACATGCACAATTTATACATCAAAACGTAGGTATTTTTGTCTAGTTTCAGGCAATTTGCTCAGTTGTGCGATACGACTTATACTTTTGGCTCTGTGAGCTTCCAAATGACAAGACTTCTGAATCATTGTCCATTGACAGCAATGCAAAAGTTAGTCAACTATTCAAAGCAAAATGGACAGCAAACCACTTTTTGAAATCGCCGGTGTGGCCACATTTTTCACCTTATCCATATAAATTTTACATGATTTCGTTCAGGAAGGCCTCGTGGTCGTCATGATTTCATCACTTGACTGATACCGCCTTTCATTTTGGCAGTATGAGCGTTTGTTTCGGAGGTCGTTCAGTGGCTGTGGATACCAGCAGTGTCTCAGTTTGAGCAGCTGCAGCTCGTTACTGAGATCAAAGCATGTTTACAAACAGTCATTGGTAGTAACCATAACAACACATTCACAGACACTAAAGTTAAATACTACAGGTGTGTACACTATACATGATTGTTATATAGTGCAGAAGACATGAAAGCAGCTTTTGTGTGGGAGACCCGGGTTCAAATCCCACTGCTGCACATTAAAAAGTAACTCTGTCTTTCTGTCTGTCTATCTCTCTTATACGTCTTTCTGTCTGTCTGTCTCTCTTATACGTCTGTCTGTCTGTCTGTCTGTCTGTCTGTCTGTCTGTCTCTCTTATACGTCTGTCTGTCTGTCTGTCTGTCTCTCTTATACGTCTTTCTGTCTGTCTGTCTCTTTTATACGTCTTTCTGTCTGTCTGTCTGTCTCTCTTATACGTCTTTCTGTCTGTCTGTCTGTCTCTCTTATACGTCTTTCTGTCTGTCTGTCTGTCTCTCTTATACGTCTTTCTGTCTGTCTCTCTTATACGTCTTTCTGTCTCCTATTTTGCTGTCTGTCTGTCTGTCTGTCTTGCTGTCTGTCTGTCTGTCTGTCTTTCTGTCTTGCTGTCTGTCTGTCTGTCTGTCTTGCTGTCTGTCTGTCTCTCTTATACGTCATTCTGTCTGTCTGTCTGTCTGTCTCTCTTATACGTCTTTCTGTCTGTCTGTCTGTCTCTCTTATACGTCTGTCTGTCTGTCTTTCTGTCTCCTATTTTGCTGTCTGTCTGTCTGTCTGTCTGTCTGTCTGTCTGTCTGTCTCTCTTATACGTCTGTCTGTCTGTCTGTGTGTCTGTCTGTCTGTCTGTCTGTCTTTCTGTCTTGCTGTCTGTCTGTCTGTCTTGCTGTCTGTCTGTCTCTCTTATACGTCATTCTGTCTGTCTGTCTGTCTGTCTCTCTTATACGTCTTTCTGTCTGTCTGTCTGTCTCTCTTATACGTCTGTCTGTCTCTCTTATACGTCTGTCTGTCTGTCTGTGTGTCTGTCTGTCTGTCTGTCTGTCTGTCTGTCTGTCTGTCTCTCTGTCTCTCTGTCTGTCTCTCTGTCTGTCTGTCTGTCTCTCTGTCTCTCTGTCTGTCTGTCTCTCTGTCTCTCTGTCTGTCTGTCTGTCTGTCTGTGTGTCACACACACAGTCAGTCTCACTCACACACAGACACATATGCAGACCTACAATCAAATGCAGACACACACTCACACACACACACACTTACACATACACACAGTCAGTCTCACTCACACACACACAGGCACACATGCAGACCTACAATCAAACACAAATACACACACACCCACACACACACTCACACACACAGGTTTACACACACACACACTCGGACGCTCATACAGATGCACACACACACACACACACACACACACACACACACACACACACACACACACACACACACACACACACACACACACACACATCCAAACACATCCAAACCTACACACACACTCACACACACACACACATACACTCACACATACACAAAGTCAGTCTCACTCACACACACAGACACGCAGACCTACAATCAAACACAAATACAGACACATACACTCACACACACACACACACACACACACACACACACACACACACACACACACACACACACACACACACACACACACACACACACACACATTTACACAAATACACAAACACACATAATTATGCAGACAGATACACACACGTCACAGAGATCAAAGCATGTTTAGAAACAGTCATTAGCTCGTAACCATAACAACACATTCACAGACACTACAGTTAAATACTACATGAGAACCGGGTTCAACTCCCACTGCTGCACATTATTCAATTCATCTCTGATGATAATGTTCTCTATTTTCTTTTCTTTATGTTTTCTCTATCTCACACACACATACACACACATGCACAATTATATGCAACAGACCTGTCTGGAAGTAATACAAAGAATTCATACTTTCAGCCTTTTTAGTCAATGTATTTGAACTTCCAGCAATTGGAAGTCGCTGTCTTTCTCTTCCTCTCTCTCTCTCTCTCTCTCTCTCTCTCTCTCTCTCTCTCCCTGTCTCTTTTCTCTTTCTTTCTCTCTCTTTTTGTCCCTCTCTCCCTTTCTCCCTCTCTTTCCCTCTCCCTCTCTCTCTGTCTCTCTCTCCCTCCCCCTCTCTCTCGCTATCTCTCTCCTTTCCCTGTCCCCCTCTCTTCCTCTCTCTGTATTTGAGCTCTTAGCTTTTTTCAGTTTTTCCAGCAGTGCACTGCTATCCATTTGAGATTTTTCAAACAATGTTTCGTATTTCTGCATTTCTCTCAAAGCAATTTTAAGTCTTCCATAATTATTCATGATTTTGAAAGCCATTCAATTCAGTTCAGCATCAGCTTTTCAAAAAGCCTTTTAATATTGCACACATTTTATACATTAGTGGTGTTTTTCAACTGTTTTTAATGAAATTCGTGTCCATTCAAACTTTTCCACCTATTCTCACTACTTCAGCTTCTACTTACGGATTTAAGCTATTCATCCACTTTAGCTTTAGCAATTTAGCTATTCAGCATTCCCACGCATTTTCTGCAGGAAATGCATTTTCTAGTTTTTTCTTTTTAGTGGGAATGCTTATACAGCATTCCCAACTATTGTTATCCTGTTCTTTATTTTTTCTTTTTTTTCTTATTATTATTCCGTACGTTTTTTGGCTCTCCGTAACTTCTGCATACTTTCAGCTATTTAAACCATTCAACTTTTAAAATGTTCAGCTCTTTCAGCAGACGATGGGACTTCTTCAACTTTTTTTCTACTATTTATACTTTTTTAAATATTCAGCTTTTAAGCATTTTATTTTAACATTAAAGTCAATGAGAGCAAGCTTCAAATCCTTCAAATCTTCTTCCGCTCCCAAAAGTTTCAGCTCCTTCATACTTTCACCTACAGACACCAAACAAACTTTAAAATGTTCACAAACAATTCAGCTATTGGGCTTGTGCTTTTCAGATTGATATCTTTTACAGTTTTTGTGAAAAAGCTGTTCAAGTTTATTGATTTTTTCAGGATGTTTTTGCTTTTTCAATGTGTGTGTATGCAGCTCCCTTAGAGTGTTGATGTCCCAGCTAGAGTGCGTAGCTCTGTAACAATGATCTTAAATCTTTCTCTATGAATTGCTCTCACACCCACAATTTTAACTTCACATGCACAATTTATACATCAAAACGTAGGTATTTTTGTCTAGTTTCAGGCAATTTGCTCAGTTGTGCGATACGACTTATACTTTTGGCTCTGTGAGCTTCCAAATGACAAGAGTTCTGAATCATTGTCCATTGACAGCAATGCAAAAGTTACTCCACTTTCCAAAGCAAAATGGACAGCAAACCACTTTTTGAAATCGCCGGTGTGGCCACATTTTTCACCTTATCCATATAAATTTTACATGATTTCGTTCAGGAAGGCCTCGTGGTCGTCATGATTTCGTCACTTGACTGATACCGCCTTTCATTTTGGCAGTATGAGCATTTGTGTCGGAGGTCGTTCAGTGGCTCTGGATACCAGCAGTGTTTCAGTTTGAGCAGCTGCAGCTCGTTACAGAGATCAAAGCATGTTTACAAACAGTCATTGGTAGTAACCATAACAACACGTTCACAGACACTAAAGTTAAATACTACAGGTGTGTACACTATACATGATTGTTATAGTGCAGAAGACATGAAAGCATCTCTCCCTCTCTCTGTCTGTCTGCCTTTCTTACCCATCTCTCCCTCTGTCTGTCTGTTTGCCTTTCTTACAAATCTCTCCCTCTGTCTGTCTGTTTGCCTTTCTTACCCATCTCTCCCTCTGTCTGTCTGTCTGTCTGTCTTTCTGTCTGTCTGTCTGTCTGTCTGCCTTTCTTACCCATCTCTCCCTCTGTCTGTCTGTCTGTCTGTCTGTCTGCCTTTCTTACCCATCTCTCCCTCTGTCTGTCTGTCTGCCTTTCTTACCCATCTCTCCCTCTGTCTGTCTGTCTGTCTGTCTGTCTGCCTTTCTTACCCATCTCTCCCTCTGTCTGTCTGTCTGTCTGTCTGTCTTTCTTACCCATCTCTCCCTCTTTCTGTCTGTCTTTCTTACCCATCTCTCCCTCTGTCTGTCTGTCTTTCTTACCCATCTCTCCCTCTGTCTGTCTGCCTTTCTTACCCATCTCTCCCTCTGTCTGTCTGCCTTTCTTACCCATCTCTCCCTCTGTCTGTCTGTCTGTCTGTCTGTCTGCCTTTCTTACCCATCTCTCCCTCTGTCTGTCTGTCTGTCTGTCTGTCTTTCTTACCCATCTCTCCCTCTGTCTGTCTGTCTTTCTTACCCATCTCTCCCTCTGTCTGTCTGCCTTTCTTACCCATCTCTCCCTCTGTCTGTCTGCCTTTCTTACCCATCTCTCCCTCTGTTTGTCTGTCTGTCTGTCTGTCTTTCTTACCCATCTCTCCCTCTGTCTGTCTGCCTTTCTTACCCATCTCTCCCTCTGTCTGTCTGTCTGTCTGTCTTTCTTTCTTACACATCTCTCCCTCTGTCTGTCTGTCTTTCTTACCCATCTCTCCCTCTGTCTGTCTGCCTTTCTTACCCATCTCTCCCTCTGTCTGTCTGCCTTTCTTACCCATCTCTCCCTCTGTCTGTCTGCCTTTCTTACCCATCTCTCCCTCTGTCTGTCTGCCTTTCTTACCCATCTCTCCCTCTGTCTGTCTGTCTGTCTGTCTGTCTGTCTTTCTTACCCATCTCTCCCTCTGTCTGTCTGCCTTTCTTACCCATCTCTCCCTCTGTCTGTCTGTCTGTCTGTCTGTCTGTCTTTCTTACCCATCTCTCCCTCTGTCTGTCTGTCTTTCTTACCCATCTCTCCCTCTGTCTGTCTGTCTTTCTTACCCATCTCTCCCTCTGTCTGTCTGTCTTTCTTACCCATCTCTCCCTCTGTCTGTCTGCCTTTCTTACCCATCTCTCCCTCTGTCTGTCTGCCTTTCTTACCCATCTCTCCCTCTGTCTGTCTGTCTGTCTGTCAGTCTTTCTTACCCATCTCTCCCTCTGTCTGTCTGCCTTTCTTACCCATCTCTCCCTCTGTCTGTCTGTCTGTCTGTCTGTCTTTCTTACCCATCTCTCCCTCTGTCTGTCTGTCTTTCTTACCCATCTCTCCCTCTGTCTGTCTGCCTTTCTTACCCATCTTTCCCTTTGTCTGTCTGCCTTTCTTACCCATCTCTCCCTCTGTCTGTCTGCCTTTCTTACCCATCTCTCCCTCTGTCTGTCTGCCTTTCTTACCCATCTTTCCCTCTGTCTGTCTGCCTTTCTTACCCATCTCTCCCTCTGTCTGTCTGCCTTTCTTACCCATCTCTCCCTCTGTCTGTCTGCCTTTCTTACCCATCTCTCCCTCTGTCTGTCTGCCTTTCTTACCCATCTCTCCCTCTGTCTGTCTGCCTTTCTTACCCATCTCTCCCTCTGTCTGTCTGTCTGTCTGTCTGTCTGTCTGTCTTTCTTACCCATCTCTCCCTCTGTCTGTCTGCCTTTCTTACCCATCTCTCCCTCTGTCTGTCTGCCTTTCTTACCCATCTCTCCCTTTGTCTGTCTGCCTTTCTTACCCATCTCTCCCTCTGTCTGTCTGCCTTTCTTACCCATCTCTCCCTCTGTCTGTCTGCCTTTCTTACCCATCTCTCCCTCTGTCTGTCTGTCTGTCTGTCTGTCTTTCTTACCCATCTCTCCCTCTGTCTGTCTGCCTTTCTTACCCATCTCTCCCTCTGTCTGTCTGTCTGTCTGTCTTTCTTACCCATCTCTCCCTCTGTCTGTCTGCCTTTCTTACCCATCTCTCCCTCTGTCTGTCTGCCTTTCTTACCCATCTCTCCCTCTGTCTGCCTTTCTTACCCATCTCTCCCTCTGTCTGTCTGCCTTTCTTACCCATCTCTCCCTCTGTCTGTCTGCCTTTCTTACCCATCTCTCCCTCTGTCTGTCTGCCTTTCTTACCCATCTCTCCCTCTGTCTGTCTGTCTGTCTGTCTGTCTCTCTTACACGTTTCTCTCTCTGTTGGTCTGTCTGCTTCTCTTACCCGTCTCTCTTTCTGTCTGTCTGTCTCTGTCTCTTTCTGTCTTGCTGTCTCGCTGTCTGGCTGTCTCTCTTTTCGACTCTCTCTTTCTGTCTGTCTGTCTCTCTGTCTGTCTGTCTGTCTGTCTGTCTGTCTGTCTGTCTGTCTGTCTGCTTCTCTTACCAGTCTCTCTCTCTCTGTCTGTCCGTACTACTTTTCCAACTATTCTCATCACTTCAACTTGTTCTTACAGATTTAAGCTATTCATCCAGCTTAGCTTTAGCAATTCAGCTTTTCGAAAAACCTCTTAATATGGCACACATTGTATACATTCGTGGTGTTTTTCAACTGTTTTTAATGAAATTCATGTCCATTCAAAGTTTTCAACCTGTTCTCACTACTTCAGCTTCTTCTTGCGGATTTAAGCTATTCATCCACTTTAGCTTTAGCAATTTAGCTATTCAGCATTCCCACGCATTTTCTGCAGGAAATGCATTTTCTAGTTTTTCTTATTATTATTCCGTACGTTTTTTGGCTCTCCGTAACTTCTGCATACTTTCAGCTATTTAAACCATTCAACTTTTAAAATGTTCAGCTCTTTCAGCAGACGATGGGACTTCTTCAACTTTTTTTCTACTATTTATACTTTTTTAAATATTCAGCTTTTAAGCATTTTATTTTAACATTAAAGTCAATGAGAGCAAGCTTCAAATCCTTCAAATCTTCTTCCGCTCCCAAAAGTTTCAGCTCCTTCATACTTTCACCTACAGACACCAAACAAACTTTAAAATGTTCACAAACAATTCGGCTATTGGGCTTGTGCTTTTCAGATTGATATCTTTTACAGTTTTTGTAAAATAGCTGTTAAAGTTTAGTGATATTTTCAGGATGTTTTTGCTTTTTCAATGTGTGTGTATGTAGCTTCTTAGTGTGGAGTCTTCACAGCTTAGAGTGCGAAGCTTTGTAAACATTATCTTAAATCTTTCTCTATGAATTGCTCTCACACCCACAATTTTAACTTCACATGCACAATTTATACATCAAAACGTAGGTATTTTTATCTAGTTTCAGCCAATTTGCTCAGTTGTGCGATACGACTTATACTTTTGGCTCTGTGAGCTTCCAAATGACAAGAGTTCTGAATCTTTGTCCATTGACAGCAATGCAAAAGTTACTCCACTTTCCAAAGCAAAATGACCAGCAAACCACTTTTTGAAATCGCCGGTGTGGCCACATTTTTCACTTTATCCATATAAATTTTACATGATTTTGTTCAGGAAGGCCTCGTGGTCGTCATGATTTCGTCATTTGACTGATACCGCTTTTCATTTTGGCAGTATGAGCGTTTGTTTCGGAGGTCGGTATGCAATGTCTGTAGTTGAGTGCCTTGTCTGACAGGACACTTAACCGCAGCTGGAGCTCGTTACAGAGATCAAAGCATGTTTACAAACAGTCAGTGGTAGTAACCATAACAACACGTTCACAGACACTAAAGTTAAATACTACAGGTGTGTACACTATGCATGATTGTCTGATAGTGCAGATGACATGAAAGCAGCTTTTGTGTGGGAGAGCCGGGTTCAAATCCCACTGCTGCACATTAAAATGCAACTCTTTCTGTCTGTCTCTGCCTCCTTTACCCGTCTCTCTTGCTGTCAGTCTGTCTCTCTTTCTGTCTTTCTCTTTCTGTCTATTTCTCTTATACGTCTGTCTGTCTGGATCTCACTGTCTTCAATGTTTATAATTAGCAGGTGTTTGTAATTAAACATCAAAGGAAGGCTTGATTACAGCTGACGGAACACCTGCTGCTCCTCCTTATAGCATGACTCAGCACTTTTTCACAGACAATGAAATTACAATCACTCTCATTCAATTCAGTTTAGAATCAGCTTTTACATTTTTTTTTAAATATTCCACATACTTTTTACGTTAGTGGTGTTGTTCAACTTTTTAACGAAATTCGTGTTAATTACAACCATTCATACTTTTCCACCTATTCTCACTACTTCAACTTCTTTTTACAGATTTAAGCTGTTCATCCAGTTTAGCTTTAGCAATTTAGCTATTCACCACACACACAAACACACACACACACACACACACACGACATAGACACACACACCCGCGAGACACACACACACCCGCGAGACACACACACACACACACACACACGCGCGCACACACACACACATGCGCACACACACACATACAAACCTACACATACACACACACACACACACTCACACATACACACAGTCAGACACACACACAGACACACACACACACACACACACACACACACACACACACACACATAAATACATATGCAGACAGATACACACACGACACAGAGATCAAAGCATGTTTACAAACAGTCATTAGTAGTAACCATAACAACACGTTCACAGACACTAAAGTTAAATACTACAGGTGTGTGCTATGTACCTGACAGTCTGATGGTGCCTAGGACATGACACGTGGCTCTCGTGTGGGAGAACTGGGTTTGAATCACCCTGCTGCACATTAATCAATGTATCTCTGGGGATAACATTCTCTATTTTCTTTTCTTCTTCTTTGCGTTTTCTCTATCTCTCTCTCTCTCACACACACACACACACACACACACACACACACACACACACACACACACATACACATACATCCAAACACGTCCAAACCTACACACACACACACACAGACACACACACACACACACACACACACACACACACACACACACACACACACACACACACACACACACATACACATACATCCAAACACGTCCAAACCTACACACACACACACACAGACACACACACACACACACACACACACACACACACACACACACACACACACACACACACACACACACACACACACACACACACACACACACTCACTCATATGCATTTTCAGCAGTGCACTGCTATCCATTTCAGATTTTTCAAACAATGTTTCATATTTCTGCATTTTCATCAATGTCTCTCAAAGAATTTTTAAGTCTTCCATAATTATTCATGATTTTGAAAGCCATTCAATTCAGTTCAGCATGAGCTTTTCAAAAATCCTTTTAATACTGCACACATTTTATACATTAGTGGTGTTTTTCAACTGTTTTTAATGAAATTCGTGTCCATTCAAACTTTTCCACCTATTCTCACTACTTCAGCTTCTTCTTACGGATTTAAGCTATTCATCCACTTTAGCTTTAGCAATTTAGCTATTCAGCATTCCCACGCATTTTCTGCAGGAAATGCATTTTCTAGTTTTTTCTTTTTTTTCTTATTATTATTCCGTACGTTTTTTGGCTCTCCGTAACTTCTGCATACTTTCAGCTATTTAAACCATTCAACTTTTAAAATGTTCAGCTCTTTCAGCAGACGATGGGACTTCTTCAACTTTTTTTCTACTATTTATACTTTTTTAAATATTCAGCTTTTAAGCATTTTATTTTAACATTAAAGTCAATGAGAGCAAGCTTCAAATCCTTCAAATCTTCTTCCGCTCCCAAAAGTTTCAGCTCCTTCATACTTTCACCTACAGACACCAAACAAACTTTAAAATGTTCACAAACAATTCGGCTATTGGGCTTGTGCTTTTCAGATTGATATCTTTTACAGTTTTTGTAAAATAGCTGTTAAAGTTTAGTGATATTTTCAGGATGTTTTTGCTTTTTCAATGTGTGTGTATGTAGCTTCTTAGTGTGGAGTCTTCACAGCTTAGAGTGCGAAGCTTTGTAAACATTATCTTAAATCTTTCTCTATGAATTGCTCTCACACCCACAATTTTAACTTCACATGCACAATTTATACATCAAAACGTAGGTATTTTTATCTAGTTTCAGCCAATTTGCTCAGTTGTGCGATACGACTTATACTTTTGGCTCTGTGAGCTTCCAAATGACAAGAGTTCTGAATCTTTGTCCATTGACAGCAATGCAAAAGTTACTCCACTTTCCAAAGCAAAATGACCAGCAAACCACTTTTTGAAATCGCCGGTGTGGCCACATTTTTCACTTTATCCATATAAATTTTACATGATTTTGTTCAGGAAGGCCTCGTGGTCGTCATGATTTCGTCATTTGACTGATACCGCTTTTCATTTTGGCAGTATGAGCGTTTGTTTCGGAGGTCGGTATGCAATGTCTGTAGTTGAGTGCCTTGTCTGACAGGACACTTAACCGCAGCTGGAGCTCGTTACAGAGATCAAAGCATGTTTACAAACAGTCAGTGGTAGTAACCATAACAACACGTTCACAGACACTAAAGTTAAATACTACAGGTGTGTACACTATGCATGATTGTCTGATAGTGCAGATGACATGAAAGCAGCTTTTGTGTGGGAGAGCCGGGTTCAAATCCCACTGCTGCACATTAAAATGCAACTCTTTCTGTCTGTCTCTGCCTCCTTTACCCGTCTCTCTTGCTGTCAGTCTGTCTCTCTTTCTGTCTTTCTCTTTCTGTCTATTTCTCTTATACGTCTGTCTGTCTGGATCTCACTGTCTTCAATGTTTATAATTAGCAGCACCACACACACAAACACACACACACACACACACACACGACATAGACACACACACCCGCGAGACACACACACACCCGCGAGACACACACACACACACACACACACGCGCGCACACACACACACATGCGCACACACACACATACAAACCTACACATACACACACACACACACACTCACACATACACACAGTCAGACACACACACAGACACACACACACACACACACACACACACACACACACACACACACACACACACACACACACACACATAAATACATATGCAGACAGATACACACACGACACAGAGATCAAAGCATGTTTACAAACAGTCATTAGTAGTAACCATAACAACACGTTCACAGACACTAAAGTTAAATACTACAGGTGTGTGCTATGTACCTGACAGTCTGATGGTGCCTAGGACATGACACGTGGCTCTCGTGTGGGAGAACTGGGTTTGAATCACCCTGCTGCACATTAATCAATGTATCTCTGGGGATAACATTCTCTATTTTCTTTTCTTCTTCTTTGCGTTTTCTCTATCTCTCTCTCTCTCACACACACACACACACACACACACACACACACACACACACACACACACACACACACACACACACACACACACACACATACATCCAAACACGTCCAAACCTACACACACACACACACAGACACACACACACACACACACACACACACACACACACACACACACACACACACACACACACACACACACATACACATACATCCAAACACGTCCAAACCTACACACACACACACACAGACACACACACACACACACACACACACACACACACACACACACACACACACACACACTCACTCATATGCATTTTCAGCAGTGCACTGCTATCCATTTCAGATTTTTCAAACAATGTTTCATATTTCTGCATTTTCATCAATGTCTCTCAAAGAATTTTTAAGTCTTCCATAATTATTCATGATTTTGAAAGCCATTCAATTCAGTTCAGCATGAGCTTTTCAAAAATCCTTTTAATACTGCACACATTTTATACATTAGTGGTGTTTTTCAACTGTTTTTAATGAAATTCGTGTCCATTCAAACTTTTCCACCTATTCTCACTACTTCAGCTTCTTCTTACGGATTTAAGCTATTCATCCACTTTAGCTTTAGCAATTTAGCTATTCAGCATTCCCACGCATTTTCTGCAGGAAATGCATTTTCTAGTTCTTCTTATTATTATTCCGTACGTTTTTTGGCTCTGCGCAACTTCTGCATACTTTCAGCTATTTAAACCATTCAAATTTTAAAATCTTCAGCTCTTTCAGCAGACGATGGGACTTCTTCAACTTTTTTTCTACTATTTATACTTTTTTAAATATTACGCTTTTAAGCATTTTATTTTAACATTAAAGTCAATGAGAGCAAGCTTCAAATCCTTCAAATCTTCTTCCGCTCCCAAAAGTTTCAGCTCCTTCATACTTTCACCTACAGACACCAAACAAAATTTAAAATGTTCACAAACAATTCGGCTATTGGGCTTGTGCTTTTCAGATTGATATCTTTTACAGTTTTTGTGAAAAAGCTGTTCAAGTTTATTGATTTTTTCAGGATGTTTTTGCTTTTTCAATGTGTGTGTATGCAGCTCCCTTAGAGTGTTGATGTCCCAGCTAGAGTGCGTAGCTCTGTAACAATGATCTTAAATCTTTCTCTATGAATTGCTCTCACACCCACAATTTTAACTTCACATGCACAATTTATACATCAAAACGTAGGTATTTTTGTCTAGTTTCAGGCAATTTGCTCAGTTGTGCGATACGACTTATACTTTTGGCTCTGTGAGCTTCCAAATGACAAGAGTTCTGAATCATTGTCCATTGACAGCAATGCAAAAGTTAGTCAACTTTTCAAAGCAAAATGGACAGCAAACCACTTTTTGAAATCGCCGGTGTGGCCACATTTTTCACCTTATCCATATAAATTTTACATGATTTCGTTCAGGAAGGCCTCGTGGTCGTCATGATTTCGTCACTTGACTGATACCGCCTTTCATTTTGGCAGTATGAGCGTTTGTTTCGGAGGTCGTTCAGTGGCTGTGGATACCAGCAGTGTCTCAGTTTGAGCAGCTGCAGCTCGTTACAGAGATCAAAGCATGTTTACAAACAGTCATTGGTAGTAACCATAACAACACGTTCACAGACACTAAAGTTAAATACTACAGGTGTGTACACTATACATGATTGTTATATAGTGCAGAAGACATGAAAGCATCTCTCCCTCTCTCTGTCTGTCTGCCTTTCTTACCCATCTCTCCCTCTGTCTGTCTGTTTGCCTTTCTTACCCATCTCTCCCTCTGTCTGTCTGTTTGCCTTTCTTACCCATCTCTCCCTCTGTCTGTCTGTTTGCGTTTCTTACCCATCTCTCCCTCTGTCTGTCTGTCTGTCTGTCTGTCTGTCTGCCTTTCTTACCCATCTCTCCCTCTGTCTGTCTGTCTGTCTGTCTGCCTTTCTTACCCATCTCTCCCTCTGTCTGTCTGTCTGTCTGTCTGTCTGCCTTTCTTACCCATCTCTCCCTCTGTCTGTCTGTCTGCCTTTCTTACCCATCTCTCCCTCTGTCTGTCTGTCTGCCTTTCTTACCCATCTCTCCCTCTGTCTGTCTGTCTGTCTGTCTGTCTGTCTGTCTGTCTTTCTTACCCATCTCTCCCTCTGTTTGTCTGTCTTTCTTACCCATCTCTCCCTCTGTCTGTCTGTCTTTCTTACCCATCTCTCCCTCTGTCTGTCTGCCTTTCTTACCCATCTCTCCCTCTGTCTGTCTGCCTTTCTTACCCATCTCTCCCTCTGTCTGTCTGTCTGTCTGTCTGTCTGTCTGCCTTTCTTACCCATCTCTCCCTCTGTCTGTCTGTCTGTCTGTCTGTCTGTCTGTCTGTCTTTCTTACCCATCTCTCCCTCTGTCTGTCTGTCTTTCTTACCCATCTCTCCCTCTGTCTGTCTGCCTTTCTTACCCATCTCTCCCTCTGTCTGTCTGCCTTTCTTACCCATCTCTCCCTCTGTCTGTCTGTCTGTCTGTCTTTCTTACCCATCTCTCCCTCTGTCTGTCTGCCTTTCTTACCCATCTCTCCCTCTGTCTGTCTGTCTTTCTGTCTGTCTGTCTGTCTGTCTGTCTTTCTTACCCATCTCTCCCTCTGTCTGTCTGCCTTTCTTACCCATCTCTCCCTCTGTCTGTCTGCCTTTCTTACCCATCTCTCCCTCTGTCTGTCTGCCTTTCTTACCCATCTCTCCCTCTGTCTGTCAGCCTTTCTTACCCATCTCTCCCTCTGTCTGTCTGCCTTTCTTACCCATCTCTCCCTCTGTCTGTCTGTCTGTCTGTCTCTCTTACACGTTTCTCTCTCTGTTGGTCTGTCTGCTTCTCTTACCCGTCTCTCTTTCTGTCTGTCTGTCTCTGTCTCTTTCTGTCTTGCTGTCTCGCTGTCTGGCTGTCTCTCTTTTCGACTCTCTCTTTCTGTCTGTCTGTCTGTCTGTCTGTCTGTCTGTCTGTCTGTCTGTCTGTCTGTCTGTCTGCTTCTCTTACCAGTCTCTCTCTCTCTGTCTGTCCGTACTACTTTTCCAACTATTCTCATCACTTCAACTTGTTCTTACAGATTTAAGCTATTCATCCAGCTTAGCTTTAGCAATTCAGCTTTTCGAAAAACCTCTTAATATGGCACACATTGTATACATTCGTGGTGTTTTTCAACTGTTTTTAATGAAATTCATGTCCATTCAAAGTTTTCAACCTGTTCTCACTACTTCAGCTTCTTCTTGCGGATTTAAGCTATTCATCCACTTTAGCTTTAGCAATTTAGCTATTCAGCATTCCCACGCATTTTCTGCAGGAAATGCATTTTCTAGTTTCTTCTTCTTCTTCTTCTTCTTATTATTATTCCGTACGTTTTTTGGCACTCCGTAACTTCTGCATACTTTCAGCTATTTAAACCATTCAAATTTTAAAATATTCAGCTCTTTCAGCAGATGATGGGACTTCTTTAACTTTTTTTCTACTATTTATACTTTTTTAAATATTAAGCTTTTAAGCATTTTATTTTAACATTAAAGTCAATGAGAGCAAGCTTCAAATCCTTCAAATCTTCTTCCGCTCCCAAAAGTTTCAGCTCCTTCATACTTTCACCTACAGACACCAAACAATCTTTAAAATGTTCACAAACAATTCGGCTATTGGGCTTGTGCTTTTCAGATTGATATCTTTTACAGTTTCTGTGAAAAAGCTGTTCAAGTTTAGTGATCTTTTCAGGATTTTATGCTTGATACAGTGATGATTTCACAAGTTATCAGTGCGTAGCTCTCTGAGAATCATCTTAAAACTTTCTCTATGAATTGCTCTCACACCCACAATTTTAACTTCACATGCACAATTTATACATCAAAACGTAGGTATTTCTGTCTAGTTTCAGCCAATTTGCTCAGTTGTGCGATACGACTTATACTTTTGGCTCTGTGAGCTTCCAAATGCCAGGGGTCCGAAATCTTTGTCCATTGGCAGCAATGCAAAAGTTACTCCACTATTCAAAGCAAAATGGACAGCAAAGCACTTTTTGAAATCGCCGGTGTGGCCACATTTTTCACTTTATCCATATAAATTTTACATGATTTTGTTCAGGAAGGCCTCGTGGTCGTCATGATTTCGTCATTTGACTGATACCGCTTTTCATTTTGGCAGTATGAGCGTTTGTTTCGGAGGTCGGTATGCAATGTCTGTAGTTGAGTGCCTTGTCTGACAGGACACTTAACCGCAGCTGGAGCTCGTTACAGAGATCAAAGCATGTTTACAAACAGTCATTGGTAGTAACCATAACAACACGTTCACAGACACTAAAGTTAAATACTACAGGTGTGTACACTATGCATGATTGTCTGATAGTGCAGAGGACATGAAAGCAGCTTTTGTGTGGGAGAGCCGGATTCAAATCCCACTGCTGCACATTAAAATGTAACTCTTTCTGTCTGTCTCTGCTTCCCTTACCCGTCTCTCTTGCTGTCAGTCTGTCTCTCTTTCTGTCTTTCTCTTTCTGTCTATTTCTCTTATACGTCTGTCTGTCCGGATCTCACTGTCTTCAATGTTTATAATTAGCAGGTGTTTGTAATTAAACATCAAAGGAAGGCTTGATTACAGCTGACGGAACACCTGCTGCTCCTCCTTATAGCATGACTCAGCACTTTTTCACAGAGAATGAAATTACAATCACTCTCATTCAATTCAGTTTAGAATCAGCATGCAGACAGATACACACACGACACAGAGATCAAAGCATGTTTACAAACAGTCATTAGTAGTAACCATAACAATACGTTCACAGACACTAAAGTTAAATACTACAGGTGTGTGCTATGTACCTGACAGTCTGATGGTGCCTAGGACATGACACGTGGCTCTCGTGTGGGAGAACTGGGTTTGAATCACCCTGCTGCACATTAATCAATGTATCTCTGGGGATAACATTCTCTATTTTCTTTTCTTCTTCTTTGCGTTTTCTCTATCTCTCTCTCACACACACACACACACACACACACACACACACACACACACACACACACATACACATACATCCAAACACGTCCAAACCTACACACACACACACACACACACACACACACACACACACACACACACACACACACACACACACACACTCACTCACATGCATTTTCAGCAGTGCACTGCTATCCATGTCAGATTTTTCAAACAATGTTTCATATTTCTGCATTTTCATCAATGTCTCTCAAAGAATTTTTAAGTCTTCCATAATTATTCATGATTTTGAAAGCCATTCAATTCAGTTCAGCATGAGCTTTTCAAAAGTCCTTTTAATATTGCACACATTTTATACATTAGTGGTGTTTTTCAACTGTTTTTAATGAAATTCGTGTCCATTCAAACTTGTCCACCTATTCTCACTACTTCAACTTCTTCTTACGGATTTAAGCTATTCATCCACTTTAGCTTTAGCAATTTAGCTATTCAGCATTCCCACGCATTTTCTGCAGGAAATGCATTTTCTAGTTATGCATCATATTCTAGTGTTGTAGAAAATTGATCTTCATGATAGTAACATTATCTTCTGCTTACTTTTAAGGCAACGAGTACAATTGTTAATTTGTGCAAATGATTAGTAGCCTAATCCAGAGCAGTGGTCAGTAAATGTATATTTTTGGGCTACTTACGCATTCAGTCTGTCCCCGATCGTCTGCCACGCTTTCTCTTGCTGTTTCATTACAGCGGCCGTGTTTCTTTTTTTTTATATACAAATAATGTGTTTCACATTATCATACTTCCACACGAAGCTGCTGCTCACTCTGAGTAAAGTATGAACAATGCGTATTCTCCATTTTAGCATCAGTAAATCTGTTATCGACATCGTGGTCTGTTAAAGAAAGCCATGAACGCACATCAATCCAAATTACTTCAGCCTGGCTTGAGCTAGTTGCTCCTCCTCAGCCTGGCTTGGCCTTCGTGAAACACACCAAGTCAGGATGCACAGATTAGACTAAGTCAAGCCTCACTGTATCGGTTTTCCTGGATTTATAAATTCAGCTTTTGTGAAACAGCCCCCCGGGTTGACACTCCAAAGTGAGAAATCGGGGGTGTGGCGTGTGAGCGTGTGAAACCAATCAAATGCATGTGTCTCACGGCCAATGCATGAGAGTTGGCAGCCCTGCGAATAGGGTTTATGAATTTGCACTATAACGTTAGCTATATCAGGCTTTGATTTTGCCGAACCGGATGCTTTGTCCATTTATATTAACAGTCTATGGTCCGTATGAACCTGAGGGCTGTGTTGTCTGAAACCTGGTGCTCCAGGTTGGGTCTACCAAGGTAGAGTGGTCGTTACAAGACCGTAGAAGCTCAGTGCTAGTGTTTAGGCTAAATGAGAGAGGGTGAATGCACTCAGAGCAGACAGCTGTCGGCTATAATAGCAGCGAATAAATTGGCAGTTTTGTAACCTAAATGTAAGGTGTAGGTTTCAGTTAGTCTCTGAATAAATGCTGCAGCTCCTCAAAACCCAAGTAAAGTTCCCGTCCATTGCCTCTCAACAATGCAACAAAACAAAAAGAGCCGCAGTCAGTTGCAAAAACTCTCGGGAGACGCGGCTCACATATGTGATGACGACAGGATGTAGTTTTGTCACGTATAGTTCTGTAGTGCGCTTGCGTGCAGTGTAAAACCCAACCCAGTCTCACGTCAGTTCGTGATAGAATCACGAAAATTTATCTATTAGAACGTGATACCATCACGTAATTGTGAAGATTTACGTGATGGTGTCACGTTTTTTAAACTAATGTATTTTAATGGGAAGCATCTTTCGTGATTGGAGCACGTTTCTTTCTGCCAGTCGGCTGCAGCAGAGAAGCTGGATACAGCTGCGTTATTATTGGTATTTTTAGCCCAATAATCGCTGTTTTTATCAACATTTATTCACCAGATCGTATCATGTTTTTTATGTATTTCTTTTACTGTTATTACTTCGGTCTATTTCGGCCAGGGAAGCTGGATGGCTTTATGTTTATTGATATTTTTTAACTATAACGCTACATCTATCAACATTTATTGTTGATATTATTATTATAGATGTTATCATGGTATTCATTTCTTTATTTTAATCATATTATTTTGGTCTTATTACCGGTGAAATATTACAGTAAATAAGACAGAAGAGTACATTACGATATGAGCCGAGCTGGGCGCATTCAAAGCAGGTATCCCACAATGCAACGCGGCCATTCATTCAGAGAATCTGATAGCGATCAGCGAGTCTTTAATGCCATTATCGCTTCAATGTTCATATATATAATCTGTGGTTTTGTCACCAGCAACAACACGTTGCTCAATTTTCTTCCAGTAAGTTATGCACCGTAATAACATTTTTAAAAAACAGCTGAAGACTCGGAAGTGACGTAGTACGTGCCGCTCGGCAGATAAGAAGATACAAAAATACATAATATTCGTAATATTGATGTTTTTGTCTAACATTGTATTTGAGGATTTAAACAATGAAGATAATAATAATAATAGGGCTGTCAGTTTAACGTGTTATTAACGGCGTTAACGCAAACCCATTTTAATGCCGATAATTTTTTTGAGAGAGCAACGGGATCTGTTAGTCCACTTCTTTAACTGTCTATGGCCACGCCATGTCCCGCCCTACGAAGCAGCTGATTGGTTTGGTTTAGGCATTTCACCGCGAGTAGTTAGGATAGTGGATTGGTCAGGGGATAGGACCTGAACAAATGGGGTTACGTTACCTTGGACCGCTGGCCAATAGTAGTGATTGAAGGGCGGGTCTTGTAATTTCGCAGACCGGAAACAAAACAGACGCCGGTTTGAGCCAAAGACAGTATGGTTTGAGCTTGCTAGCCGCGTAGCTAGTAGGCTCGTCACGGCGATTAGCTTCGGAGCGAGTAGTGACTCTACAGTCAGTGAGAGAAACAAAGTGTCTCCTCTGTTCTTTCTGACCACGGTGGGAAACCTGGAGCAGGAAAACCCTCTCCTTGATTTTACGTTGGTTATGAACGAGAACCAGGAAATGAGTCACGGGAAACCAGTTGCTATGACGACGGCTATGCCGCTGACGACGCTATGAGCCCATAGACAGTAGGACCAGCCAGCGAAATTACGAATCCCACTATGGCAACGCCAAGACCCGCCCTTCAATCACTACACTTGGCCAGGCGTCCAAGGTAACGTGACCCCATTTGTTCATGTTCTATCCCCTGACCAATCCGCTATCCTAACCTTAACCACTCGAGGTGAAATGCCTAACCCCAACCAATCGAGCTGCTTCGGAGGGCGGGTCTTGGCGTTGCCATAGTGGGATTCGTAATTTTGCGACCAGCCACGCTCGCCTCAGGCATGAGGCAGTACTACCTGCAATGGAAAATCGAAGTAACAGCGTTACATTATGTGACAGATTATTAGTTCCAAGTGTGAATGTTAGTTTGAAATTGAACATAACGTATATGACAATGTTGTTTTCAATAAAAAAACATTGTCACAAAGCAAGCCAATCTACTTTTCCATGCTGATAAGAGAATTAAAATGAGAAAATATAATGGGACAAAAAGAAATCAAGGGACATTTAGATTAGATAAAAATGTGCGATTAATTGCGATTAATCGCGAGTTAACTATGACATTAATGCGATTAATCGCGATTAAATATTTTAATTGCTTGACAGCACTAGTATATTTTGGTATGCATTTCAGATTAGGATAGTTAGGATTCAGGTGTAATTGCAAATAGTGATTAATCCTGATTAATCCACTGAAAATTCTGATTAATTTGATTAAAAATTTTAATCATTTGACAGCCCTAAATAATAATAAAATACAGTTTCATGTATTTGTCTCATGTACTGTTTGCTCGGTCGGCCGGCGGGCGGCGGCAATCTGAAATGGAATGAAGCCCATTCACGGCAGACGGCAGAAAGCACAGGAATCAAACATAGGCAGCTCCCGTCTCTTATGGGAGTTTTAGTTTTAAAGTATATTGGTATATTTCTCATAATTAGAAGTTAAAAGTGTATCATTTTGGATGCCCCCTGTGGTTTTTTGGGATGGGGAACACACTGGAGTCATCAGATTTTAAAAATTGAATCGTTAAATAGGTAAAAATAGCTTATTACCATATTTGACAGTGCTTACAGTGGTTAAACATTGGTGACCATATCTACATGACACCTGAGGTCCAGAGCTTTCTATAACAGCTGGTCCTATGTTTGTAGCACCTTCTGTTGCTAAATGACAAGCCTTCAAACATGGACTAGGTTCAAGGTTCAGAGGTCAATGTTTCAAAGCAGGAGTAATGTATCCTCTTCAGACTGACATATGTTACTGTGGAGGTTGAGACCTTTCCAAGTTTGATATAGACCTACGACAATGTTTTAATTTTCACATATCATGGAGAGACCAATTTGCAAGTGATACTTTATTGTTGCCGGAGTGATATCTGCCTTGAGTTCAAATTCTTCACACATAACACTTGACATATTTTTTTATCATACAGCTGACATATACTTACAATAAAAAAGTGTATGTAGCCAGACTGAAGCACGTCACACAGCCACAATCTATTGCTCATCTTTCACAAACAGTGACAAGAGCAACCTACACACAACCCTATGCATCATATCATGAAGCTATTGCAAAACCCCTGCAGCCTCAAGCAACATTATTTAAAGTTGTAATTGAGGTAGGTCCGAATAGGCCTATAGTTTAGAAATGTTAAGTTTACATTGGAGTAACCTATATCTTCTGCTAGAGCACACGTGTCAAACTCGTGGCCCGAGGGCCAAATCCGGCCCCTCGCAGGTTTTGATCCGGCCCGCAATTTCAATTTAGGTTCACAATATTTTTAGGCCGACCTTGTTTTTGTCGCTTTTTGGTGCTTTTGTTTTGTTTTTACATTTTTGGTGCTTTTTTCGACATTTTTTACGCCTTTTTCCGGCGGTTTGTGCGTTTTTTTTTCACTGCTTTAGACACTTTGTTTTAACGTTTCTGACACTTAATGTTTTGCCACTTTTTTTGGAAGTTTTTGGCACTTTTTACGATGTTTTTGACACTTTTTCAGACAATTTTGACGCTTTTTTCGGCCTTTTTCCAACTATTTTGGCGCTTTTTTCAGCGTATTTGTCGCTGGCTGAGCTTTTTGGGGGCTTTATGAGGCCCAAAATGTAAGTGAGAAGACTACAGTATATGATACATGCAAAATTACAGTCAAAATATTAGACTAAAATAAATAAAAGCATGTAAATCTCTACATGTCTGGCCCTTGATGTGATTCTCATTTTCCAGTGTGGCCCTCTGGGAAACTGAGTTTGACACCTCTGTGCTAGAGTATAAGAACTCATACTTTGCATGGAGAATAAAGATAGATCAGGTCATATTCTCTGTGCTTGCATGGAGAGACTGGTTTCTATTCCTCTCCACAACCTTCATGACAGTCACCTGACAAGCTTTAAATGAGATGTTTTTAGATATTGCCATGTGGATATATATGAATATGCTCTGTAATGCAGCCTTGTATAACATAAACCCTCGGATTCACCGTGTCTGCTCTAAATGATGAACACACACTTTGAACACAGGCCTTCCAGCCAGGTGTTGTCCATATGAACACCAAGGTGTCTATATGAGCAGAGCCCATTGATTGGTTCATCATTTATGACCTCTGATACCCTCTGACCCATGTCACCACCAACTGCTCAGTTTGTCAAATGGTTGAATGAGATTGTTGGAAACATAGGTCTCTATTTCAGCAGAATATGCAAAACGTACGTGTGTCTGTGTGCAGTAGGCTGAGGTATAAGTGTGCCAAAAATGCCAAAACACATGTTGTATATGCACAGATACCCAAACAAATACATACATCTTACTCTGTGAACAAAAACCTCGGCAACAATCTGCTTATCCTTTTAATTTCCTGAAAATGCTTCCTAAAAGTAGTCCCTTCTTAATTTTGAAAAAATCTCTCAGTAAAGGCAAAGGTTATGGTTACAAGCTGTAACCATGGTGATTGATATGAGGATAATCTTATGAATATAATAATTATTATGTTAGGCCTGCCATAAATTTAAATTTCAAAAAAAGTAATTTATTTAAAACAACTAATGCACTGCAATACTTACAAAGTCCCACACATAAATATGCTCATGTTTTTTTTCCCTTTAGTCTTTGCTATTAACATTCATCAACTGCAAAATTAGAAAATTGCATTTTTAGATAATGATGCATGGAAAATGAAATAAAAAATGCTTCTCTTTGTAGGCCTAAATAGTTTATTAACAAGTCAAAACAAATGCAAAGTAGTCAAACCAGCCATTAGGCTGTATTTCTAACACTCATCTCTAGGTTGTTATATAGTATATACAAGGCAAATCAACGTGCTTAGCATAAAACACTATTTTTTCATTATTAGTATTTTTATTGTATAAATTCTCATGTACAACGTGCAGCAATCTTTCACAGACTCGGAGCAGTAATTATTACGTCACTTCCGGAGTCTTCATCTGTTTTTTTAAAAATGTTATTACGGTGCATAATTTACTGGAAGAAAACTGAGCAACGTGTTATTGCTGGTGACAAAACCACAGATTAAATATATGAACATTGAAGCGATACTGGCGTTAAAGACCCACTGATCGTTCAATTTGTGTTTCAAATACATGGGCCAGACGTGGCCGTCGAATAGGCCGGGGGGTCTGACACCGTGTAGTTCCTGCTTTGAATGCGCTCCAGCTCCGCTCATATCTTAACGTACTCTTCTGTTTTATTTACTGTAATATTTCACCGGTAATGAGACCAAAATAATATGATTAAAATAAAGAAATGAATACCATGATAATATCTAAATAAATGTTGATAGATGTAGCGTTATAGTTAAAAAATATCAATAAACATAAAGCCATCCAGCTTCCCTGGCCGAAATAGACCGAAGTAATAACAGTAAAAGAAATACATAAAAACCATGATACGATTTGGTGAATAAATGTTGATAAAAACAGCGATTATTGGGCTAAAAATACCAATAATAACGCAGCTGTATCCAGCTTCTCTGCTGCAGCCGACTGGCAGAAAGAAACGTGCTCCAATCACGAAAGATGCTTCCCATTAAAATACAATAGTTTAAAAAACGTGACCCCATCACGTAAATCTTCACAATTAGGTGATGGTATCACGTTCTAATAGATACATTTTCGTGATTCTATCACGAACTGACGTGAGACTGGGTTGGTAAAACCATGTAACAAAAACATGAACCTTGGTCTGGACCTTGGTTTGGACTTTCAGGTTTGAAAAGGCCCTTAAACTGGTTTCAATCCTACTTAACTGGTAAAAAATGATGTTAGTCTAGGTGATCATGTAGCTGTGAAGTATAACTTGCCGTTTGGTACTGCACAAGGAAGCTGTCTTGAGCCCGTGGTATTCTCCTTATATATGCTTCCATTAGGTCACACCATCAACAAGTTTGATAAAAATGTCCATAGTTACGCAGATGATACACAATTATACATATCCGTTGAGCCTAATAACCTAATAAGACAAGTCAATCCAGACCCAGACTATGAATATAATACGTTATTTTATTTTTATTTAACCTTTATTTAACCAGGTAGGCCGTTGAGAACAGGTTCTCATTTGCAACGGCGACCTTAGTGCAAATAGTGGTCTAGGTAGTGATGTAGATCAGAAATAACATGATATGCATGGACAGTCTATATAAATGCTGAGATGTAGACAAGAGTCAATGTACAGTTGGTGCAAAGTGTGGTCTAGATAGTGATGTAGATCAGTAATAACACAGTATACATGAATAGACAGACTATATAAATACTGAAATGTAGTAAAGAGTCAATATACAGTTAGTGCAGATTGTGGTGTACAAACATTGTGTGACAACAAACGTGGGAAGAATAACAAAGTTTTCTATTTTGAAATAAAAAAAATTGATCAATAAATTGTTAGTGACGTTGAATATAGATTATTCACAGTGATCCTGTCCTCAGATAAATGTGATTTTAAAGTGGCTTATTTCCCTATCAGTCATGGCAACGTTAACTGCTGGAGAATGTTGTGTGTTGTTGGGCCATTCCGCCGAATGGGTGCCATTTGCTCTTACAAAATAAACTTATTTTTTGTATCTTTTTTCAACACTGAATATAATAATACACATTTAACTATTCAAAATGTGTATTGGTCAATCTCAGGCAACTTTATTTGCCAAAGCTGGTTGCATTTTTTTTAATTTGAGTAACAGGACTGAAAGTAATAGGACTGATTTTTTAGCATAGACTTGGCAAATACATAAAATATAACCTCATGGTGTCCATGCTAATAGCACAAGAACAATGAGCACATTCAAGTGATATACCAAAAATTTGTATTTTTAAAATAAACAAATGACATCTAAGAAATATTTTAGGTAACAGGACAGTATGTTGAGATTTACCTTTTCAGTCATAGTTACAATATCATCAAATATACAAAAAACTAAATGGTTTTCCCATGTGTGGTGTTTTTACGAGCCGAGAGACATGTATCATGCTACTTCCAACCATAGACAGTATATAAAATGGACACAGCGATCCCGCTGTTTTTGACGGAGACAAGTGAAGCCTCTTACCAGCACTTTTCCGGTGATGGGAAAGTGTTACTGAGCGTTACTGAGCAGCTGCAAACTTAGCTTCCCGCCGCCGATGTGACGTGAGCAACGTCTCTGAACGTTGTAAGTCTTCTGGTAGCTGTGCCAAGATAAATCTCAATCATTCCCAATCTATCAGAGATGGAGAGCGTAGGTATATGTAAGGAGATAACATAGGCACAGGCTAATTATTGCTAACTAAAATGCTAGTTAACATTAGTAATTAAACTAAACAGCTAATGTACGTCGAAACTGCCTGTGAGCTTCTCCTGTACTATACGGTAATTCCTCTACTATGAGACAGTAAGTCGCGTGGTTATGACACAATCGTTAGCCTATTTTTACAAAAACGTCTGCTACGGAGCCATAACGTGAGGTACAAGGTAATGGAGCCTTTTATACATTGTCGTGTTTCTTTAGAAATAAACGAGGGACAAATGAAGTCTTGAAACGCTTCAGATGTAAAGTTATTGGCTGTCAAAGTGACGCCAAAATGAATGTCAGTGAATGGGATGCTAACTGGGGGTGATGGCTTATTAGCATCAAAATGGCGCCATAGGAGGCTTCACTCTGAGGAGAGAAGCCTGGCCCCTTGCTTCCAACTTTATTCTTCTTCTTCTTCTACGCACATAACATTCACTTGTATCCTCACTGTGCACTCTAGCGCCCCCAGTGTTCACTAACAGTATTAACAGGACACAACATTTCCCCTTAAAGGAATTAGTCACTTAAGCATGGATCATCAGAGCTGTCAGCTATAACAACTTTTGTGCCCTCAATACGCATGTGCAATGCCACAACTAGATCAAGCCCTAATAGAGCAGTGCCTGACTTTACCACTACGAATGAGCCTGTAGTAGAATGCCCATCATGAGTAACTGTGGCACGCGTACACCCTTTAATGGGTATTTTCTCTCTTAAATGTGAACAGGTTCACTGCAGGCTCAGAAAGTTCACATGTAGGAAAGAGCGTCTGGTAAGAGCTCTCTGGAATGATAGAAACTGATGAACCTGTGTCTACTATTAGCTCAATATCATGACCGTGTCCATTTGCATTCACTTGCACAGTACAGATAATTTTATCTTGTAAAGTATCTGTCATTAAAAGCACAGTCAGTTCATTTATCACTATGTCCCGCACCTCCTTTTGTCCAGATCGACACATTTTGGAAAAATGTCCCACTTTTCCACATGAATTGCACGTCACTTTAGCAGCAGGGCATGAAGGTTTATTTGCAAGATGTGTGGTGGATCCATAACGGTAGCATGAGCGGCGGCTATTTGTAAGCGCCATTGTTGAAGCAGGTGTCCTTTTTTCTTTCTGGCGGGCCTTCTTCCTTTGCTGTGTATGTATGGCTCTCACCGACAAAGCAGTAGTAGTAGTAGTAGTAGTAGTAGTAGTAACAGTAGTAGTAGTAGCAGTAGTAGTACTACTGTCGGAAAGAACGTCAGCATTCCGTAGCCCAGCCTCAATCTGCAGGGCCAGTGAAGTAGCTTTAGCCAGGGTTAGATCCGCTTCTAACAAAAGTCTGTCTCGTACACGTGTCTTAGCAACACGCTCTATGAGTTAATCTCGAATCATTTGTTCCTCCATTTCACCAAACTCACACAGTGCAGCCAGTTCATGGAATGAGACTAGATACTGGTTTATCGACTCATCCGGTCTTTTTTGTAACGTTCCACAATCATATTTACTTTAGGAACAAAGTGGTTTTTAAGTCCATCCACTGCAGTAGCATATGTAGTACCTGTATCCGGTAGTACGTAAAACAGTCTTTGTCCCTCGGAGCCAAGTGCATGGAGAAGAATTGCGCGCCATCTTGCCTCGGGCCACTTCTCTCCATTAGCATTGATTACTAGCATATATCATCTTTAGCCATGTAGGGAAGGGAATAGCAGGTTCGCCTGGGCAAGGCATGAACAGAGTAGGTAAAGGCACGTTAATAACCATCCTATTCGCCAAAATGTGGTGTAAAGGTATTTTAAGTAGCCGAGAGACATGTATCCTGCTATTTTCAACTTTATTCTTCTTCTACTATGTACATAACATTCACTTGTATAACCACCTGCACACTCTAGCACTCCCAGTGTTCACCAACAGCACTAACAGGACACAACACATCTGCACCTGAAACAGAAAATACTAGGGATGCACCGAACCCAGAGTTCGGGTTCGGATTTGGCCGAACTTTGGGCTTTTTGACGGAGTTCGGGTACTGCTGAATTTTAGAAATATTTTCGACAGAAGCAACAAGAGGCAAAACTCGAGAAAAAGAGTTGAACGTTGTGTTGAGTTTCTGCTCTTGCCAAAGAGTATAGAAGTAACAAGAGGCGAAACTCAATAGAACTTTCCATTGCAAACAAACGCACCCATGACAGAGCTGCAGCTCCACCATCTTGGACTGAACTATCTTGTTACTTCCACTACTCTTTGTAGAGTTACGTGGTCAACATAATGACGTAGGTGGAGCTAGACAGAATGTAGTAGCAAAGCCGGGCAACTACAGTAGGCTGTGAGCAAGTGTAAATGGAACTTGTGAGCAGAAAAAGTGTTGTTTGGCAGTACTTTCAGTCAAAAGAAGGTGATTCAAGTAGAGCTACATGTTCAATTTGCAATGCTGATTTGTCTCGTGGTGGCAAGGACCTAAACAACACACAACATCGCCGCTGTTAAGACATTTGTACCACCGGAATACATTGGTACAGATGACAGATCGGAGAATATGCAGGACACTTTATTACAGACGGAATACTCAACACACTACGTGAGCTTTGCCTGCTACAGAGACCAGCACCTCAGCCAGCCACGTAGCTGGATACAACTAGCCGGTGTGGGGAAAAGCGGGACGAGGGCGAGGGGCAGGAGTTCCAGCTAGATGGAAAGCTAACCCCACCTGTCCCATCCATCCTGCTGGCAAGTGTCCGCTCATTAGACAACAAACTGGACTACATCCAACTTCAATGAAACTCCCAACTTGAGTTCAGAGACTGCTGTGTTTTTGTTTTTGTGGAAACATGGCTGAACAACAGTGTACCGGACTCCGCTATCCAGCTAAAAGGCCTGCTAGTCTTCAGATGCTGCTCTGGTAAGAGTCGTGGGGGTGGGCTGTGTTAACACGGACTGGTGCAGAAATGGCGTGCTTATCCAACTACTGCTAACTGCTGGTGGAGTTTGTGACTGTTTAATGCCGACCATTCTACATTCCACGCTAATTCATGGCTGTGTTTATACACGGTCTTTACAGGCCACCAAGCGCTAATGCTAGTATGCGTTAGCTGAACTTTATGGAGCCTATAATGTGCGTGCACTAAATGTAGCCTGTTTCGTATGTCGTTTTTATATAATGTTGTTTTTATATATTTTAAATGTGTATCACCACTTGAGCCACGGTGAAATGTTTCGTGTATATGGTCGAAATGACAATAAAACACACTTTTGACTTGACTCTGTAAGCGGTAGGCGTGGCCTCGTAGTGAAGCGAAGCAAGTGCATTCTGGGATTTGGTGTCTTTCATCCACATGAGCCAAAAACACATTTTCATTTCTCGGCCTAGAAGCCACCAATTTCTGACTCAATTTAAAGATATATTCATCTTTCCAGTAGTGAAATATCCCTTTTAAAAATAAAAAAAGATAAAAGATGGCAGTAGAGGATGGGGTAGAGGATGGGAGTAGAGTTCGGTTCGGGGTTCGGCAGAATCTTAACCAGTGGGTTCGGTATTCGGCAGAACCCCAAAAATCTGGGTTCGGTGCATCCCTAGAAAATACATTACATTTACTCAGGTGCTATAATACAAAGTGACTTATATTTGAGGAACAACATACAAGCATCAGTAAAAAAAAGCGATCTATGAGCAACAATGATATCTGTAATCCACTTCCTCCCATAACATCAGATGCTTACAGTGTGAGAGTGAACACTGGCATGACTGGCTGCCACTGCTTTCTCCCTCAAATTTGTGTTTTCTGCTCTTTCCCTACTGCTTCTTGCCGCAAACTGAGTAGGGATTATATGGTTACACAGTCAGCAACTTGACTACTAACTTTGATGGATTAACCTGCAAAAACTGTCAGTTAATTATCTTCATCCTTGGTGGCTGAAGCTCGCGGCTTCGCTGCCACTACCTGCTGTTGTTTCCAGCCGCTGGCGTTTGGATGAGCAATGGTGATTAACAGGTTGTTTCTATGGACTGTCCTTGTCTGGATCACTCTCTCATTCATACTTGATCGTGTTTCATCAATTCTCCATTACTCAGTGGATGAACCTCTCCAGCTACGACCCCACCTGTCCGACCCACCCTTGGTGTTACATCTTCACCTGGATTTGACTTGTCATCATTGGTGTAAATATATCCACCGTGGGTCCGGACAGAGATTCAACATTGATGACACAAAGCCAATAAAATCCTTCTGGTCATTGTCACCTCGTCCTCCGAGAAAGCACCACCATGTTGTTGATCATGGTGTGCTAGCTAACTTAGCCAGGTCAGCTAGCACTAATCTTGGCCACAGCAGTGTCTCCGTTGGGCTGTTCAACATCCGCTTGCTCACTAACAAGGGTCTCCTGATTTACAAACTTCTACAGGACAAAAAACTTGATTTCTTGTGCCTGACTGAAACCTGGTTGTAGCAGCGCAGGGAGCAGCACGGCATAGCAGGGAATTTCAGCAGAACCACGGCAACAGCTGGAACCATGATTTTGGTGTCATCCTAATCCCAGGATTTCATCCTGGGTGAAAAGAAACAGAAAGACTCAGGGGAGCAAGCTCCCAGGGCTAGGTTAGTAACAAGCATTTCTGGGACAGAGAAGCAGGTTGGCCCGGGCTAGGCAGATGCTGCAACTCCTCACTCCCTAACTATAAGCTTTATCAAAGAGGAGAGTCTTAAGTTTACTCTTGAATGTGGTGACAGTATCTGCCTCCCGGACCCAGACTGGGAGCTGGTTCCATAGGAGTGGAGCCTGATAGCTAAAGGCTCTGGCTCCCATTCTACTTTTAGAGATTCTAGGAACCACAAGTAACTCTGCATTCTGGGAGCGCAGTGCTCTAGTGGGACAGTAAGGTACTATGAGCTCTTCAAGATATGATGGTGCTTGACCATTTAGAGCTTTGTAGATCTGGAGGAGGATTTTAAATTCAATCCTGAATTTTACAGGGAGCCAATGCAGAGAAGCTAGAGATATGATCTCTTTTCTTAGTTCTTGTCAGAACACGTGCTGCAGCGTTCTGGATCAGCTGGAGAGTCTTAAGTGACTTATTTGAGCTTCCTGATAGTAAGGAATTACAATAGTCCAGCCTGGAAGTAACGAATGCATGGACTAGTTTTTCAGCATCGTTCTGAGACAGGATGTTCCTTATTTTGGCAATGTTACGAAGATGAAAAAAGGCTGTTCTTGAGGTTTGTTTTAAGTGGGCATTAAAGGATATATCCTGATCTAAAATAACTCCTAGATTTCTGACAGTAGTGCTGGAGGCCAGGGCAATACCATCCAAGGTAGCTATATCTTTAGATAGTAAGTTTCGAAGTTGTTTAGATCCCAGCACAATCACCTCAGTTTTGCTTGAGTTTAGCATCAGAAAGTTGTGGGTCATCCATGATTTTATATCTTTGATACATGCTTGAAGTTTAGCTAACTGACTGATTTCATCTGGTTTGATTGATAAGTATAATTGGGTGTCATCTGTATAACAGTGAAAGTTAATTGAGTGTTTCCTAATAATATTGCCTAGAGGAAGCATATATAAGGAGAATAGAATTGGTCCAAGCACTGAGCCTTGTGGAACGCCATGGTTAACTTTAGCGTACTTGGAGGATTTGTCATTAACATTAACAAATTGAGATCGATCAGAGAAATAGGACTTAAAGCAGCTCAGTGCGATTCCTTTAATACCAACTAAGTGTTCCAGTCTCTGTAACAGGATGGTATGGTCAATAGTGTCAAAGGCAGCACTAAGATCTAGTAAGACAAGTATGGAGACCTTTGTCTGAAGCAGTTAGAAGGTCGTTAGTAATTTTCACCAGTGCCGTCTCTTTGTCCTCAAATAAACTATTGCTATGTAGGAAATCACATAACTGATTAGCAACTACCTTCTAAAGGATTTTGGAGAGGAAGGGGAGATTAGATATAGGTCTATAGTTGGCTAAGACCTCAGGATCGAGGGTGGTTTTTTTCAGAATAGGTTTTATCACAGCTACTTTAAATGACTGTGGTACATAACCTGTTAATAAAGACATATTAATCATATCTAATAATGAAATGTTAACCAGTGGTAGCGCTTCTTTAAGTAGCCTTGTTGTAGTCTTAGATGGGGTCTAAGAGACAGGTAGATGGCTTAGCTGAAGAGACCTTTAACATTAATTGTTGAAGGTTTATAGGGTAAAAGCAGTCTAAGTATATGTCAGGTCTTGTCGTTCCTTCTAGCAGTCCTGCGTTTGAAGGTGAACTGTTAGAAGTTGAGGGCAAGAGGTGATTAATTTTATCTCTAATTGTTATAATTTTATTAAGGGTGCTCCGATCAGGATTTTTGGGGCCGATCACCGATCACCGATTGCTGGCAGACGTATCGGCCGATACCGATCACCGATCACTTTTATGAACTGAAAATTACGCCATTACATAACAGTCACACATGTTTAGAGAATGTATCAGTAACTGTTTGGCTTTCTGTCCCAGCTCAAAATCTAAAAAATGTCCTTTCAATCACTGCACATTTCTTCAGCACACACAGACACACACAGTCAGTCACACACACACACACACACACACACACGGGGAAACAGCTGTTAGCTACACGGCTCACACACACGGACCGACACACACACGGACCGACACACACACGGACCAACACACACGGACCGACACACACACACACGGACCAACACACACACACACGGACCGACACACACACACGGACCGACACACACACACACGGGGAAACAGCTGTTTGAGCGGCGCCAGAGCTCCTAGCTACACGACTCCGCTCTGCCTTAGCGTTAGCTAACTTTGAAAACTCCTCATCCTCCTTTCTGTGACTAACCTTCAAATGTATGATGAGGTTGGTGGTGTTGAAATGTCTTTGGAGCTTTCCGCCTCGTGGTATTTCCTCGGTACACACGTTGCTAATCGCTAGTGTTTTGTCTTTTTCCCAGATAGCAATGAGTCGGCGGACCACCAGCGATGCTCCAGAGGCAGTAGAAGCGTCAGAATGGCGTAATTGCAAACACGTTTGCCGGAGCACCACCGGTGGCAGCCGCTTTTTAAAAGCAGTCTGTCTTCCTGGCGTCTTCGTTCCGCGGCCTGCCGCGGGCCAACTGCTGTTCTGCCGCCGCTCAGACACCTTGTAGAACTGCCAGACCGCTGAATGTAGGGACGCCGCCATTTTGAAAATGTTCTCAGGAGTAGTGCGCTCTTAATACATCCGTGGTAGTGCGTCATCTGATCGGCCTATCTAATAATAATAATAATAAATTGAATTTATATAGCGCTTTTCATAGACTCAAAGTCGCTTTACAGGGAAGAATTACAAGTAAGGAAAATACAGCATAACATGAGGAAAGGGGAGGAACACCTCGGCAGTAAGCACATACAACACGATTCAACACATGACTTGCAACAGGGGAGGGAAATTGGGGGAAATGGGGGGGAATGGGGGGTGGAGGTAACCCAGACATCGGCAAGCACAGAGCCATAGAGATAGTGTCTTTCTCTATCACTCTGGGCAAGCAGCCATCAGAGCAGGCTATCTGATCGGCCTTTATGGAGACCACCAATCGAACTATTTAAAGCCATTATCGGCCGATACCGATTGGTGGCCGATCGATCGGAGCACCCTTAAATTTTATCATCAAAGAAGCTCATGAAATCGTTACTACTCAGAGCTATAGGAATAGATGGCTCAGTAGAGCTGTGACTGTCTGTCAGCCTCGCTACAGTGCTGAAAAGAAACCTTGGGTTGTTCTTATTTTCTTCTATTAGTGATGAGTAATAGTCTGATCTAGCATTTTTGGGGGCCTTCCTATAGGTTTTCAGACTGTCTTGCCAATCTAAACGAGATTCTTCCAGTGTGGTGGACTAAACATGATAAAAACTCTGAGAATTCAGATAAAACTTCTGAATACGGACATGGAGCTCGGGAAACAACAACAAATATAATTGGCTGTACTGTTTTCCATGTTGAATGTTGAAGATTAAGAACTAGGCTTTCGAACGAGTTATAATTTAGTTTAGGTTTAGGATTAATTAACAGGCTTGAATCAAATATGGCTGCAACTCCCCCTCCTCGGCCTGATCCTCTAGGAATTTGAGTATTATTATGACTGGGAGGAGTGGCTTCATTTAAACTAACATATTCTTCATTGCACAGCCAGGTTTCGGTAAGACAGAATAGATCAATTTGATTATCTAATATCAATTCGTTAATTAATACTGCTTTAGAAGACAAAGATCTAATATTTAATATTCCACATCTGATTTTCCTATTCTGTTCCATCATTGCAGATGTTGTTAAGTGTAGCTCCTCTTTTGTTAACCTTTGATTTAACCGATCTAAGTCGGGGGACAGACACCGTGGTTATTAGACTATCAGAGGGCGGCTGCTCTAACGGAGGCACAGAGGAACGCGTTGCACTGCACCTCTGATTACTAATATCTACCTTGGGTTGTCATGGTTTATGACCGATAATAAACTCGGTCAGATTTTTAGATATGAGAGCGGCTCCATCCCAAGTGGGATGAATGCCGTCCCTCTTAATCAGACTAGGCTTTCCCCAGAATGCCCCCCAGTTATCTATGTAGCCCACATCATTAGCTGGGCACCATTCCTTCAACCAGCGGTTGAAGGATGACATGCGGCTGTATTTTTCATCGCTGATCAGGTTTGGCAGGGGTCCAGAGAAAACTACTGAGTCCGACATAGTCTTTGCATATGCAAAGTGACTCAACATTAATTTTAGTGATCTCCGATTTACATAATCGGGTATCATTGCCACCTACGTGGAGTATGATCTTACTGTATTTACTGTTATTTTTATTTTTAGCCAGCAGCTTTAGATAAGATTCTATATCGCCCGCTCTGGCCCCAGGGACACACACGACCGCAGCCTCTGGAGCCGACATCCTAACGTTTCGCAGTATAGAGCTCCCAATAACCAGAATTGGCTTCTCAGCGGTTGTATCACTGATTGGGGAGAACCTGTTAGAAAGTTGAGGATGCCCCGATTTAGAGTGACCACCGCTATGTGCACCCCCCGGATTACAGTTAGTGCTATGCTTCCTTCGGACAGTCACCCACCCGCCCGACTGCTTGGGGTCTGCCGGGGGACTGCTAACAGAAGCTACAGAAGCTACATTCGTATTCGTATGGACAATACTAACAACTCTCTCACTCTCTTTTCCTCACCACTGGACAGTTTTGGATTACAACAGCACATTGACTTTCCCACACGCAACAAAGGACACATCCTGGACCTCATCTGTTGCTCTGGTTTAACCCCTTTCAATTGTACAGCATCTGACTTGCCCATCTCTGACCATAAGTTAATTTTTTGAATGTCAATTTACCACCATCTAAAACAAATCCACCTAGCTCCATCTCATTTCAAAACATCAACATGCAATACTAATGCAATCAAATCAGTTGTGTTGCTTATCTTTGACATATCCAAAACTCTAATCACCACCAAAGCCCCATTCCCTTACAATTTATTTTATGGAAAATAATGAATGTTTTGTTGGGTTTTTCATAATTAATTGTTACTTCAAAGAATTAAAACTGGCATTTAAAGGTTTAAAATCATTTTCTGGATTTTAAACCTTTAAATGCCAGTTTTAATTCTTTGAAAATGAAAATGATTACATGTTTGGTAGTTTTGAGTAAGTTAGAAGTTGTTTAAGTGATTTATAAAAAAAGAAAAAAATATTGATATATAATAATTAATTTTGTTGTTCATTTTTGACATATCCAAGTCTCTAATCCCCACCAAAGCCCCATCTCCATATTATTTAGGAGAAAAAAAATCATTTTCTGTCTTTTTTTGTAATAAAAATTGGTAGTTTTGAGCAAGTTACAAGTTGTTTAAGTGATTCATGAAAAAAGCAGAACAAAATATTGATATATGATGATTTAATAGCAGTTTTTGTGTGCGTGTACATTTTTGCCACGGAGGTGTCCAGAGGGTACAAAATGAATCATTTAAGTATAAAAAACATTTAAAGGTATAATGGAGGATTTTCCCAAATTTTAGAAAAGAACCGCCCTCTCCACTTTTTGAAAAAATGCACATGCGCATCACTCTACCTGCTCCCGAGAGGGAACGCCTATTAAACGTGTGCACGAGAGCATGCACGAGCCTAGTTCTCCTCGTGCACGCTCTGTTTACAAGTTGCTGTCGACATGGCTCTACAAGCATACTTTCCAAAAGAAGATTTGCACTTTTTCCACTATGTCAGACTCGCCACCGGTAAGTGAAAATCTATTTACGACAAGCATCTCTATAGCTAACTTTAGCATGCTACAGGCCAACAAACAAGTTATCGCCGAGAACGGGGAGACAGGCAGCGGTCGGAGGCTTTTATATACTGTCTATGGTTGGACGCCGTGGCCGTCTGCTTGCTGAGTTGTCACGGCACGTACGACGGCCTTACGTAAACATATCCCAGAATGATTGACAACTAGGAGGACCAATAATCTTGATGATCCACCCGGAAAAAGAAAATCCTCCACTATACCTTTTAGAGTAAAAAACATTTTGACCAAAAAGAAAGGTTCTGACAAAATGTCATGCCATAAGCAGTAACACAGCAAACATTATCACAAAATGAAAAAAAGAAACTTGAGAAATGTACAAAAATGCCCGAAGAGGGCATGAGGGTTAAGGTACTTTTGTTCACTTACAAGCCATTATTGATTTGTATGTTGGTACTGTTTGTATTTGTACTAATTTTATTTCTCTGCCTTTTTATTTCATTATGTCTTTTATTGTATCCTTATTCACTTATTTGTCTTGTGAATGTAGTCTTTTCTCTATTGTGTTGTGTTTTAAATGCCATACTGTAAAACATTTTGAGCTGCATTTCATGTATAAAAAGTGCTATACAAATAAAGTTATTATTTAGGGCTGGGCAAGTTAACGCGTTATTATCGCGTTAGCTCATTAATTAATTAACGCAGACAATTATTTTATCGCGCATTAACGCATCCATCCATCCATCCATCCATCGTCATGATTCTGAATGTAATACCGCCCCCGCTGCGCCGATTCTCCGACCAATTTCCCACTTCATTGTCCCCTCACTCGCGAACAAGACCCTGAGGTACTTAAACTCCTTCACTTGGGGTAAGGACTCATTCCCTACCTGGAGAAGACACTCCATCGGTTTCCTGCTGAGAACCATGGCCTCAGATTTAGAGGTGCTGATCCTCATCCCAGCTGCTTCACACTTGGCTGCAAACGATCCAATGCTGCAAAGCGATCCATTGAGTGCTGAAGGTCACAGGCCGATGATGCCATCAGGACCACATCATCTGCAAAGAGCAGTGATGAGATCCCCAGCCCACTGAACTGCAACCCGTCCCCACCACGACTACGCCTCGATATCCTGTCCATAAATACTACGAACAGGATTGGTGACAAAGCGCAGCCCTGGCAGAGGCCAACCCTCACCTGGAACGAGTCTGACTTACTGCCGAGAACCCGGACACAGCTCTCGCTTTGGTCATACAGAGATTGGATGGCCCTGAGAAGGGACCCCCTCACCCCATACTCCCGCAGCACCTCCTCCCACAGTATCTCCTGGGGGACCCGGTTATATGCCTTCTCCAGATCTACAAAACACATGTAGATCGAATTGGCATACTCCCAGGCTCCCTCCAGGATCCTTGCGAGAGTGAAGATGTGATCCGTTGTTCCACGACCAGGATGGAATCCGCATTGTTTCTCTTCAACCCGAGGTTCGACTATCGTCCGAACCCTCCTTTCCAGCACCTTGGAGTACACTTTACCAGGGAGGCTGAGAAGTGTGATGCCCCTGTAATTGGTACACACCCTCTGGTCCCCCTTTTTGAACAGGGGAACCACCACCCCGGTCTGCCACTCCTTTGGCACTATCCCAGACTTCCCCGCAATGTTGAGTAGGCATGTCAACCAAGACAGCCCCTCCACACCCAGAGCTTTCAGCATTTCCGGACAATCTCATCAATCCCTGGGGCCTTGCCACTGTGGAGTTGTTTGACTACCTCAGTGACTTCCACCAGGGAAATGGACGACAATCCTCCGTCATCCTCCAGCTCTGCCTCTAACAAAGAGGGCGCATCAGCTGGATTTAGGAGTTCCTCAAAGTGCTCCTTCCACCGCCCTATTACCTCCTCAGTTGAGGTCAACAACGTCTCATCCTTACTGTACACAGCTTGGATGTTTCCCCGCATCCCCCTCCTGAGGTGGCGAACGGTTTTCCAGAAGCGCCTTGGTGCTGACCGAAAGTCCTTCTCCATGTCTTCTCCGAACTTCTCCCACAACCGCTGCTTTGCCTCTTTCACGGCTGAGGCTGCAGCCCTTCGGGCCCCTCGGTACCTTGCAACTACCTCCGGAGTCCTCTGGGATAACATATCCCGGAAAGACTCCTTCTTCAGTCGGACGGCTTCCCTGACCACCGGTGTCCACCACGGTGTTCGTGGGTTACCACCCCTTGAGGCACCTAAGAGCCTAAGATCACAGCTCCCCGCCGCAGCTTCAGCAATGGAAACTTTGAACATTGTCCACTCAGGTTCAATGCCCCCAGCCTCCACAGGGATGCACGAAAAGCTCCGCCGGAGGTGTGAGTAAGGTCTGTCGGACAGGGGCTTCCTCCCGGCGTTCCCAATTTACCCGTACCACCCGTTTGGGCTTACCAGGTCTGTCCAGAGTCTTCCCCCACCGCCTGACCCAACTCACCACCAGATGGTGATCAGTTGACAGCTCCGCCCCTCTCTTCACCCAAGTGTCCAAAACATACGGCCTCAGATCAGATGAAACGATTATAAAATCGATCATTGACCTTCGGCCTGGGGTGCTCTGGTACCAAGTACACTTATGAGCATCTCTATGTTCGAACATGGTGTTTGTTATAGACAATCCATGACTAGCACAGAAGTCCAATAACAGACAACCACTCTGGTTTAGATCAGGGAGGCCGTTCCTCCCAATCACGCATTAACACAGTTTTTATTATTTCTTTTATTTTTAAAAAGTCTGTTGCTCACAGGCTTTTATTTTGAAAATATCTGTTGCTGACTGCTGCCGGCCCGCGCTTACAGGAACCAGAAAAGAAAGTATTTGGCGGATAAACAAACCTCAAACATGGAGAAGGGTATGGAACTTTTACATGGCCATTTTCATGTTAAAGTTTTTCCAGACGGCGCAGTCAACCAATTTTCTTATCACCAGAGTACTTCCAATCTGAAATATCACCTACATGCACTAAATACACACAGTTCATACCATTAATTCAGCGAAACCAAGGGGGCAAGCTTCTCTCCACAGAGCGAAGCCGCTATGGCGCCATTTTAACCCCCCTTTAGCATCCCATTGATTGCCATTCATTTTGACGTCACTTTGACAGCCAATAACTTTACATCTGAAGCGTTTGAAGACTTTATTTGTCCATTGTTTATTTCTAAAGAAACATGACAATGTATAAAAGGCTCCATTACCTTGTACCTCACGTTATGGCTCCGTAGCAGATGTTTTTGGCTAATAGGCTAACGATTGTGTCATAACCACGCGACTCAGTGTCGCATAGTAGATGAATTACCGTATAGTACAGGAGAAGCTCGCAGGCAGTTTCGATGTACATTAGCTGTTTAAGTTTAATTACTAATGTTAACTAGCATTTTAGTTAGCAATAATTAGCTTGTGCCTATGTCATCTCCTTACATATACCTATGCTCTTCGTCTCTGCAATATTGGGAATAATTGAGATTTCTCTTGGCACAGCTACCAGAAGACTTACAACTTTTAGACACGTTGCTCACATCACATCTACTTCGGCAAGCTCAGTCAGATGCGGCGTGTGGGAGAAGTATAGATAAACAAAGGCAAGAGAAGCTAACAAATCAGCGAAGTGGATAGCTACAGACTGCGGGCCGATTAGTGATGTGGAGAATCGCAACAAATGACGGCAGGGATGAGATTCCCTCAAGACGCACCATCACAAGAAGAATACACGAGTACTGTACCAGTACGAGGACTGCAAAAGCGACAACTTTACAATGTGCACCCGCTGTTGCTCTCATTGGGGACTACTAGTACTACTGGACATCACAGGGTAACCATAATTACCTCGGAGTTACAGTGCATTATATTGATGAACAGTGGGTGCTGCATTCACATGCTCTGACTGTAATGGAAACAGAGGAGAAACATTTGGTACTGAACATAGACTGGTGATGCTACTCCCTGATAAAAAAAAGAAAAGAAATTGCCTGTTTTAATGATTGTGGGCAGTTTTTTATATACAGTATATAACAAACAGGATAACATGAATGCTCTGGCAGTAGCAATAAGCTTTAATTTTGTATTTGCTTTGATTACATTGTTTAACTTGAGATTTACACAAAATATTTTATTTAACTGCTACTGTATAAACAACAAATGCTGATGTTAAGTGTTTGCAGAACAAAAACTGATTAATCGCGATTAATCACGATTAAAACTTTTAATCGTTGCCCAGCCCTATTATTATTATGTGGATAGTAGCAAATGTATAAATCAATGGTTTGATAAAATATGACACTAATTTTACGACAAAATATATTTTTTGTGCTTGAAAAAATATTTTCCTGTGCTCAAAAAGTCCCACTCAGTTTACTGAAGAAACCTTTCGATTAGAGCTACACATGACTGTCATATTTTGGTTCAACATGTCATTCAACAATTCAAGGGGATGAAGTTTGTTGGATTTTCATCTGTGGATAAAAGAACAGAATAAATCAGAACAAATGAGCCAATCACTGCTTACTAACTTTCTTTTTATGTTTTGTAATTCATTTAGCCCTTTCCCCCATGTTTAACATTGATACTGTATTCTCCTCAGCCCACCCAGCAGCGTCAGATCAGCACAGATTCGATGGTAAGTTATGCCAAGAAGTTAATTTTACTTGCACGCCTTCAGTCTTCATTCGCATGAAAGATATTTGTGCTAGCAATATTTAAAGTTTTCAGCAATACAAAAACTAAACTGGCTGAGAGTTATGAAACATGATATATACAGTAAAAGAGTTTGTTTAAAACAATACATTTTACCTGTATGAAAATAATGTATTTAAATGTCCCCGTTCTTTCTTTAAAAGTGTCTACTGCATACCTAAGAATGGAGGGGGCCCAAGTAGCATTTGCTGTCTTCATCCTCATCATCCTCCTCCTTGTCCTCGTTATGGGGATCTACCTCTACTTCTCAAAGTAGGTTCAAGTCATCACTGAAAACGTAAAGAACTTGACATTTGATACAAATAAATGTGGCCTCAGCTTCTCTTTGTCACTGATATAACACAATAGATCTTGATTTTATCAATTGTCAATTTTATAGTTCCCTTTGTAGTACACTTAAGAGAAAATATGTGAGGTTGGACAATAAAGACAAAAACAACTGTCAAATAATTATGAAAAAGTTAGCATGATATACAAATAATTAAATGTATCAGCAATAAAATAAATATGAGATGCATATAAATGTGAATATTGCTAAGAAAGAGGCATGCCATGAATGCTAGCATTGCACGCTCATTTTATCCCAATGTATCCTACCTGTCAAAGCAGCAAGCAACTGACAACATTAGCGTTTAGCTGATTAACACAGTGAAGCATTTAGAAAAAAGATAATAATTATTCAATGAATGCAACGTCAAGGCTCTTGACATTCCACAAACATTGTAGCCACATGGCCCGATTCTGCTGTTTCTTCTCATATGCTACCAAACACACACAGGTTTTGATACATGTCTTCAAGTTTTGCTACTTAAAGCTGCCCCATGAGGAATTCTAAGTAATGACAACAACACTGTTGGCGCATCCACATGATACAAACCTTCCGTGATCGCCCCCACCCCTCCTCCACACAGTTACTAGTAGCCAAGGAGGACACAGAGGATTTAACACGATGGACTCTTCAAAAGAGGTAATTATCTTCACTCGAGCTCCTGCGTGTGAAAGTCGCCGGACAACACCATTTTCTGAACATAGAGATACAATTCAATTAAATTTTATTTATAGTATCAAATCATAACAAGAGTTATCTCAGGACAATTTACAGATAGAGTAGTGTAGTGGAAGTTATCTCGGTTCAACACGGTGTAAGTAAATAAAAGGTTTAAAGCTTGTAGTGAAACAAATGAAGACCATCGAGCAGAAACCAAAGTCTGGTTATAGAGTGTTTATTCTCATTTGCAAATGGAGAAACGCTGTAACACAGCCACCTCGGTGGCTATGCAAGAGCGCTCTGAGTCTTTAACTCACAGAAAACCAACATATAGAGAATCAAAACAAATGGTGACAGCTTTCCTTCCCCCCCCCTCATGGATCTTACAAAGACCCAGTTACACAAACAAAAAGCAAAGAGTCATGTCATGCCTTTTGGCCCAGTCAAACCCAAGTCATAACACCTTTCCTTGTATCAGCTGCCGGGGAATAGAAAATTTTTTTAGAGACACTGTAGGATATTGTTTACGGTGTCTAATCTAAACTTGTTCTAAACACACGTCAGTAAAGACCTTGCGAAAAAGACACTTCAGTCTTCAGTTAATCAAAGTTTATAGTTTTAGCTGTTCATCTGTTAGAAACCTTTTTCTTAAGTTAACACATACAGTAATCAGATAAATCCTAATAAAAGAATGTGCTTTAGAAGTATTTTTGCCATTACATTTCACCCTTTTGATTACAAAATAATCACATAAACAAAAATTACTTTAAAGATTACAGCACTTGGCCATATAGCTATATATATACATATATTACAAGTGGTCTTTGAGGAGTACAAAATAAAAATCCTCTGTGTAAATCAGGAATAATAAAAATACAAAAATAGTCTGTAATCAGAGCATAAGCTTAAACCCTCTGTGTGTCTGAACCTATCCATGTGTACAGGGAGTGCAAGTGTACCCCTCCTGGTAATTGAAACCAACCTGTCATGACTCCACACAACTCCTAGCATTGAGCAACACAAATATAATCATCATAAGAAAAATAAAACAAATAATTAGCATTATAAAGCATCACTGGCTGTGTCGCTGAAGTTATCCTTGTTCCTAAGCAGCTGGAATAACTCAGTAGTCTTCAGTGGTCTACAATGCCTGGTATTGTATCATACTTGTCATGAACAGAGATGAAAACATTTTCCTCATTAGTGGAATGAATGGACGGTGACAAATAGATCAGGCTACATCTTCCAGCCCATAAGGGAGTCAAAATCAGATAATGTGATCACCACAGACCCAAACATAACTCACCAGTGACCCTGCACCAGAATCATCAGGCCAGCGCATCATGTGAGTTAGGGATGTGTCTAGAGCAGAAGCATTCAGATGACCTGCTGTAGAGTGTAGACATGGACTAATGTTATATTCACCTGTCGCACATGTACAATTTAGAGTCAGTTGGCAGCCCGGATTTGATCCCAAATAACGAGAACCTTTTCACTGAGCTCTCTCAATGCAAAGTGCATGTTTCAGATTTTTCATTAGACTAGGATGAAATTGGCCTAAGCTGTTTGAAAGTTTACCCTCTTTTGCGGTAAGCATAGTACCATTAGGAGCGCGCACAGTACGATTTGCAAAACTGAGCACAAGGTGCTGGTTGAGGTTAGGCAGAGTAAAATTGGCCCCCCTCCTCTCTAACATCTTTAAGTGCTGTTAGCGCGCAGATGGCTTCCTTTAAAGTCAAAGGCTGGGGTTTTACTGGAGTCGCTTGTTTTTGTGAGTGAGGAAAAAGTGAACAAACATAACATAAGTGATTGTAACCTGAGTCACGCGTGAATTTCCTAACTAAACCTAGCCAGATATTAGTAGAAAATGCATCGTCAATATTAGCCAAGGAAGTCCATTGATTTGTCATAATTTCAAGCGTTTCGGTCAAAGGTTGTCTATGTGGAATGTCAGATATGGGCGATGGAATTATTTCTATATAAAACATGTATATAAATATATGTATAATATGTATATAAAGTATGTCTTTCACCTGTGTAAACATAGCATATGTAGATTTCAGCTCGCCCACCATGTAACCCCCCTTCCCTACACAAGAAATAGTCGCAAGGGTTAAGCATGCAAGTAGAGGTCATATTAGCCATTACAGTGATATTTGATCTATCGTACTTATTGTAGTGTGAGCGCCATAGTTCTCTGGAAGTGTCATCTGCCGAGCGCATCTCGCGGCGTTTTCCCCCCCTCTGTGCTGCATGAGTGACTTCAATGTGTGTGGGTGTGGCAGTGGTATTTGGGAAGGTTTTGTTAGCAGAGGTCATTACGTCAATCAATTGTTTATCATATCTTTCTAATATCACAAACGCAACCACCACAAATGCAGTAACAAAAATAAAAACACCACAAACTCTGAACCCCCGAATTGTCGTGGAGGGTACCATTTCCGTCGTTTCCGGTCTGACTGCTCCATTAGTCGTTTTTCTCAACCACCAATCGTTTTGTGGAAACAAAAGTGGAAAGAAAATACACTCTCCTCTGAAGCCTCAGAGAAGTCAAACAGTCTGTCAGTACCTAAACTGTGTGTGTTTTTTATTGCTGAACAGAAGTGCAGAGTGAATTGTTCCTTCAGTATTCAGCGTCACTGTTGTTTCCTGCAAAAAGTTTAATCAGTGGCCATACCAGTTTGTAGGTCAATCTTTCACTCTTTGATGCAAGGTGAAGTTATCACCCTTTTCCCACGCAGTCTTCTCGTCGGTTGCTGAGAGTAGCACAGAATCGCCGTCTGTCAGGCTTGCTCTCAGTTCTCCCCCGTAGGCGACACAACGGAAAGTGTTGTCGCTTGATGTGAGTTATCGCAAACCCAGCTGTAGGTTATCGCAAACCTAGCTGTAGGTTATCGCAAACCTAGCTGTAGGTTATCGCAAACCTAGCTGCTCCTCTCCGGATCAGGAACGCTGCTCCTTTCTGGGTCAGGAACCTGTTTGCAGTGTGTGGCGTGAATCCATGTGGCTCTCTCTGCTATCTTCTCTGCCGTGGGTGTCCATTCTCCTCCTGCTGTCCTTCACTAGCACCAGGTCTCCTGGTTTGAGTTGATGCAGCGCCCATTCCACTTTCCTTGGCAAGTCTGCTAAAAACCCTGGAAACTCATGGTAGAGAGAGTGCAGAAGAAAATTGTACACAACATTTCACCTGTCCTTTTCGCACTGAGCGGTGGAGGGAAGATGTCCTATCCCTAAAGATGTTTTTGTTACTCTTAAGGGTTGTTTAGTGCAAATCAATCAGATTTAGAAAAATACAAAGACTGTATTTAAAATAACTAAGGACTGGGAAAATAAAAAATGAACACAACAATGTTTTGGTACTGCATGACTATCATAGACATATCAATTATTTAGTATTTGATCTTAATTATGACTCCTCAGAGCTGTCAGTGATGATGGTACTAAAAGGTTTCCCCATCACACTATCCTATTTTAATAATATTTTGAAGCCAACACTACAAACTTAGTTATGAGCATTTTATTAGGCCTTTAATGTTGAAAAGCTACCATGCAAGTAGTGATGTCATTTAAAGCTACAGCTAGCTGGCCACTTGGATAAAAACATCTCAATATTTGTTTACACCAATCAGATCATTTGTGGAATCAAATCCACCTCCCTCTGTCTCTTCCTGGTGTTCCTAATAGCATTAGGGAAAACTTTCCCATATTTCAGCTAATTTTGCATTACTAAAATACGTTCCTGAAAGGATTTTAGGTGAGAAATAGGCAATGAACTAACAGAATATTGATCATTTTTATTCAATTTGACATTCAGTTTTACTGCAGTTCATGAGCAGTCATTTGAGACTATGCAGAGATTCCTCGGCTCTGATTGGTAGTTGTTCTTGGAAACTTAGGAAAACAGAGGAACATTATCTTTTCACAGACTGTCTGTGTAATGTGCTACTGTTTTTTGTCTAAACAAAGTACCAACTGAACTTTAACTGTTACTAAAATTTACTTAAAAATTCAAATGATGTGAACACTTTATACTTTAAACATCTTATTTATGAAGCTACTATTATCCCTCCTGTTTGAGGCATGTAAAACACATGACTCAAACTCTCAGTATATATAAATAATGTTTAGTGGTTTAACACTGTCCTGTCTTACACAGAAATACCTGTATAAAAGCAACAAAAGTTAAAACACCAATCACCAAAACAAAACGTTTTCAACATCATGTTAATAGTTTAAACAATTTTATCATATAGTAACTCAAATGCAACCAAAATCTATAGTGCAGTTCTGCTGAAATCCCACTAGAGTACAATATTAAATGCTGATAGAATGTAATCTCTATAAACCCGAATCAGTTTCAATATTGTCTTAACCAATAAGCTCAGATAAACCCAACAAAGCTATGTAGTTTATCTTATTTATCATGTTTGCAACACAAGGTAATACTAATTGCTGTCTAGTATTTAGCATAGTCACAACTTTAAACTAAGCACTGAGTGCTTTAGTCTATTTATCCAATTTGTATCTAGAAAACATATCACATTGTACGATCTATGACAAGAACGTGTATCAAAATCATCATTGCTGAACCTAAATTCGAAATCCAAATGTCTCCTTCCTCCACATGCACAACTCCTCCCCCATCTTATTTTTGGGTGTGTGTGTGCAAGCCCCCACCTTAGCTGCTCCCTGTAAGGAAAAGAAAACAACACTCCTCCTGTTGCATTGTAACACACATCTATTCAACGCCTCTAAGAAAATGTTGTAGCAATCCTGTCAGCCAAATAAATGGTTTTAGCAGCTAATTGATTTGTAGGTATATTGGAAAGACAGTTCAACAATGATAATACAGTAATAAACATGTTTCATGTACCAAAAAATCCCAATTTAGTCTTACCCCAAACTATATGTCAGATCACAGTGATATCTAACTGTTTTTGACAAAAACTCCAATGTTCTCTCCATCTAAAAAAAATTATTGTGTGCACACCGTTTATCAAAATATGGTTAAAAATGACTTTAGACATTAAAATGACATTAGGTCTAGACCACACTCTATAATTTACAAAGACCCAACAGTTCCAGGAATTCCCCAAGAGCAAGCATTCAGTATGACAGTGGCAAGGAAAAACTCCCTTGGACAGACCCAGGCTCTTGGTAGGCGGTGTCTGACGGAGCCGGTTGGGGGGGTGAACAGTGGCAATAACAGTCACAGTAAAGATAATGAAACAGTGACTAGAAATAGTGTAGTTGTAGTAGTTCATGGCATAGCGGGGCACTGCAGGGCATTACAGGATGTAGCATGGCACAGCAGAGCAGGACATAGCAGGACGCAGCAGGATACAGCAGGGCACTACACGGCACTGCGGGGCACCGCAGAGCGTAGCAGGGAGCAGCACGGCATAGCAGCGAGGGAAGCAGAACCACGGCGACAGCTGGAACCATGACCTTGGTGGCACCCTAATCCCAGGATTTCATCCTGGGCGAAAAGAAAACGTAAAGACTCCGGGGAGTAAGCTCCCCAGAGCTAGGTTAGTAACAAGCATTTCTGGGACAGTGAAGCAGGTGGGCTGGGCTAGGCGGGCGCTGCAACTCCTCACTCCCTAACTATAAGCTTTATAAATTTAAATGTATTCTTAAATGTGGTTACAGTGTCTGCCTCCCGAACCCAGACTGGGAGCTGGTTCCACAGGAGAGGAGCCTGATAGCTGAAGGCTCTGGCTCCCATTCTACTTTTAGAGACTCTAGGAACCACAAGTAACTCGGCATTCTGGGAGCGCAGTGCTCTAGTGGGACAATAAGGTATTATGAGCTCTTCTAGATATGATGGTGCTTGACCATTTAGAGCTTTGTAGGTCAGGAGAAGTATTTTAAATTAAATCCTGGATACAGAGAGAGTTGTGTTGAGCTGATAGTCTTAATTAACTTTGTAGCAACTCATTTGGCAATGGCTTGAATGTAACGGGCATTCATTAAAGCTACATTGTGTAAGAATTACTCCCATCTAGCGTTGAGATCATATATCGCAATCAACTGTCTCTCGCCACGCAGTTGAAAGTACGTATTGCAGCTATGGTAGCTGTCACGCTTCAAAAAGCGAAAGTGTACTAAAGGCCGTCAATCAGCTATAGTTGTTGGAGTGCATATCGTACAGTGGCGCGGACGCGCGCTTCATACCACCCGAGGGAAAGGAGAGAGAGAAAAAAAAAAGAGACTGCGGCGGTCCGGAGGATAAATAACTAGTTGGGATTTGCAGCTCCAATGTTCACTCTTTTTTTTCTGATGATGCCAGTCTCTTGCTCTTTTCAATATCTGTTTTCTTATTCTGGGCGAAGAAGAAGACTCCTAGTCCTGAAATTTGCGTTTTGAATACATATGGCCCACCGTGTTTCCTTCTTCAAACTTGCCAGTGCCGGGAAGCGTCGATACCTATTAGCAGCAGCTGTGAGTCGAAAACGCGAAAGGTGGAGCAGTATAGCCTGTATGTCCCTTACAGGCTAACGTATTTCAAGATGGCGCTTGAATATGGAGCGTGTACCCCAGTTCCTGCAAGTGCAAATGTAAAATTTCAAGCCAATATGAATACTTGAAATTGATGGTGGTGGTCAATAATCATAAAAAAGGACAAGTTTGTGAAGGGCAACACAGATTTTGATAATAAACAACTACAAACGTTACACAATGGGGCTTATCAGAAAGTTTTGCATTAAAGCTTTAAGTGTCAATAATCCTTCATTTTACCATCCACCTCCACAACACCTCCATCATAGGTGGTCTACTGTTCTCCTTATTTGAAACACAAACTGACTCATTATAGCAGGTGCAGTATGTCAAAGGTTAAGAGAAAAGTACACAGTTTAAGCACGTAACACCACAGCCCCTGCAGAGAAAAGGATATTCAATAATTAGACAGCACGTTTTACTGAAGGTCTATTGAGTCTCCTGCATGGCGCATGTGATCTTTAGTAGCATTATTTTCTGATCCCTTGGCTTGGACAGCTTCCATCTGATCGAAAGGAACTCAAAGAGAGGCAAATGCAACTATATTTAATCAACTGCATTTTAAGAATAGCTATTACAGGTTTAGGATGAAGGATTTTCAGCAAACTATGACGAAAAATAGAAGTCCAAAGAGTGACCCAACCAGCAAAATGAATATTTGTCCTCCTGTTTGAAGAAGTGTATTTACTACATGCATGTTGCTGCCATTATTCCAGAATGATGACTTTGTACATATTTCCTTCTTTGTCATGAATGTATTCTCTGTCTGTCCTCAGGGTTCAGAGGAAGCCACCACATCACTCCCTGTCGTCCAACTTACCATATAAAAACATCACTGGAGAATCTACGTTTGACAACTCAGTTTATGAGACAACGGTGAGTCGACATATATCAGACTGTAAAATGGTTGGCATACGTTTGAAAACTGGTAACAAAAATGGTTGGCATACGTTTGCATATGTGTTTTTGTGTTGTGAAGACAATAGCAACATCTGCAACCAAGATTACAGGTTTCCATTTAGCATGTAGCCATGTATGTAATGTAAACACTGCCGTAGCATGCCTGGACCAGATGACCATATAAAGAAATCTGGCATGAGTTGACGTCAGTTAACTGTTCAGTTAACAGTGTGAAATCTGAAGTTTGGCTCACAGGGATTTTTAATTTTATGTTTTAACAACCAATACTAGGTCAAAACATATACAACCCCAAATCAGAAAAAGTTGGCACAGTATGGAAAACACAAATAAAAAAAGAAAGTAGTGATTTCTAAATGTACTTTGACTTGTATTTCATTGCAGACAATGTGAACACAAAATATTTCATGTTTTGTCTGGTCAACTTAATTTAATTTGTAAATATACATCATTTCCTGTCATTCAGACCTGCAACACATTCCAAAAAAGGTTGGGACAGGAGCAATTTAGGGCTAGTAATCAGGTAAATTGGTTAAATAATGATGTGATTTGAAACAGGTGATGTCAACAGGTGATTGTAATTATGATTTGGTACAAAAGCAGCATCCAAGAAAGGTCTAGTCCTTTAGGAGCAAAGATGGGCCGAGGATCGCCAGTTTGCCAACAAATACGTGAGAAAATTATTGAAATGTTTAAAAACAATGTTCCTCAAAGAAAGATAGGAAGACATTTGCTTATTTCACCTTCAACAGTGCATAACATAATTAAAAGATTCAAGGAATGTGGAGGATTTTCAGTGCGTAAAGGACAAGGGCGCAAGCCTAAGCTGAACAACCGTGATCTCCGATCCCTCAGGCGGCACTGCATCAAGAATCGTCATTCATCTATAAGCGATATCACCACATTGGCTCAGGACTACTTTGGCAAACCTTTGTCAAGTACCACAATACGTAGTTACATCCACAAATGCCAGTTAAAACTGTACTGTGCCAAAAGGAAGCTCTATGTTAACAGTGTCCAGAAGCGCCGTCGACTTCTCTGGGCTCGGAGGCATCTGGGATGGACCATCACACAGTGGAAACGTGTACTGTGGTCAGATGAATCAGTATTTCAGGTATTTTTTGGGAGAAATGGACGCCGTGTGCTCCGGACCAAAGAAGAAAAGGATCATCCAGACTGTTACCAGCAACAAGTCCAAAAGCCAGGGTCTGTCATGGTATGGGGTTGTGTCAGTGCCCTTGGCAAAGGTAACTTGCACTTCTGTGATGGCACCATTAATGCTGAAAAATACATAGAGATTTTGGAGCACAATATGCTGCCTTCAATAAGACATCTTTTCCAGGGATGTCCATGCATATTTCAACAAAATAATGCAAAACCACATTCTGCACACATTACAAAGTCCTGGCTGCGGAGGAAGAGGACACGGGTACTTGACTGGCCTGCCTGCAGTCCAGACCTGTCTCCAATAGAGAATGTGTGGCGCATTTTGAAGTGCAAAATGTGACAACGAAGACCCCGTACTGTTGCCCACCTTAAGACTTGTTTGCAGCAAGTATGGGACAAAATTACACCTGAAACACTTCATCACTTGGTGTCTTCAGTCCCTAAATGTCTTTTAAGTGTTGTGAAAAGGAATGGCAACATTACAAAGTGGTAAATGCTTTACTGTTCCAACTTTTTTTGAAATGTGTTGCAAGAACCAGAATAGGAATTTAGTTTTTTTTGAAAAAAACAAACAATAGAAATCATGAGGAACACATTAAATGATGTGCTGTTGTATTGTCTCCAATGAAATACAAGTCAAAGTACATTTAGAAATCACTACTTTATTTTTTTTATTTGTGTTTTCCATACTGTCCCAACCTTTTCTGATTTGGGGTTGTATACAGTATACACTCACCTAAAGGATTATTAGGAACACCTGTAAGATTTCTCGTTAATGCAATTATCTAATCAACCAATCACATGGCAGCTGCTTCAATGTATTTAGGGGTGTTGTCCAGGTCTAGACAATCTCCTGAACTCCAAACTGAATGTCAGAATGGGAAAGAAAGGTGATCTAAGCAAATTTGAGCGTGGCATGATCGTTGGTGCCAGACGGGCTGGTTTGAGTATTTCACAATCTGCTCAGATACTGGGATTTTCACACACAACCATTTCTAGGGTTTACAAAGAATGGTCTGAAAAAGGAAAAACATCCAGTATGCGGCAGTGCTGTGGGCGAAAATGCCTTGTTGATGCTAGAGGTCAGAGGAGAATGGGCCAACTGATTCCAGCTGATAGAAGATCAACTTTGACTCAAATAACCACTCGTTACAACCAAGGTATGCAGGATGTGCATCCCACAAATCTCGAACAACTGCAAGATGCTATCATATCAATATGGGCCAACATTTCTAAAGAATGCTTTCAGCACCTTGTTGAATCAATGCCACAAAGAATTAATGCAGTTCTGAAGGCGAAAGGGGGTCAAACACAGTATTAGTAGGGTGTTCCTAATAATCATTGAGGTGAGTGTGTATATATATACATAAAATATACATAAAATAGTAATGCCCCTTGGATTATATATACTATAATGCAGTGGTGTAGTCTAGTTTTTTGTAGTGAGTATATTGTGATTTTCCCCTCCTAGCTCCATACCCGCCCGTCCCAGAGTGACACCCCATACGTATTTTGTAACGTTACCACATACAGTATAGCATCCGAGTTTCTGTAAAGTTAACGTCTGCTGCAGTGTCCCTTGAAGCTGCAGAAGCTTCAGGGGCAGGCTTACGAAACACTGTGTAGGGTAACACTTTACTTGACAGTATCAACATAACCGTGACATGACACTGTCATAACTGTGACATGTCACTGTTATGAACATGTCATAAACCTTATAAACAAGTCATAAATGTTTATGACTTTGTCATTAAGTGTCATTCGAGTTTTGTCATGACAAGTTTACATTGTTTGGGTTGTCTTGATTATGACAACTTGACATTAATCAAAGTGACATTACCAGAAGTTGTCTTGGTCATGACAACTTGACATTAAATTTCTTTGGAGTGTCCTTATTAAGACAACTTGACATTACCAGAGGACAGTGTCATAGTTATGACAGTGTCATGTCACGATGATGTGGATTACTTGAGTAAAGTGTTACTGAGTGTAGTTTAAATGTGAACGTTCTGTCAAAAAACAATCGTTGTTACGTAATGTTATCCTATATATACAGAATGTATATGTATACGGAAATCCTTGAATCCTTGTATACGGTGTATACCTGCGTATCACATCGACTATACCACTGCTATACTGTATATAATCATTAATAAGGTACAGCGTCACTCCACCTGATGACATTCTTTCTTCGTGTTGAGTTATTATTTTTCTTCTTCCATGCTGGCAATCCTGAAGAACAATGAGGTGAGTTAGTCCTGAATCCTGAGACACAAATAAACAACACATATTAAATGCATTGCATAAACTGCAATTTAAAGTGTCAATGATGTTAAGGATAAGTCTGGTGAAATTCTTATCTCATGCTTTTCGCATAGTCAACAAATCGGATATGCAGTCCCAAACCAACAATGAATGTATCTCCTAACAAGTATTGTGTGTGTGTGTGTGTGTGTGTGTGTGTGTGTGTGTGTGTGTGTGTGTGTGTGTGTGTGTGTGTGTGTGGTGTATGTATCGAAGCCTGATATATATTCTACCTCTGTGCCATAGAACTCTGTTTTTGTCCCAAAACATCAGTCAGCCACACTGTTGCCATGGGTGACATGTTGCTCATTAACATAAACACACACACTGTAGTTTACCACAAGAGTTGTTCATGGAGCAGTTCGCTAGTCGCGGGGTGAACAAAACGAACCCAATCCGTTCCCCCAGTTAAAGATTAAAGTAATAACGTGAAGATTGTACTAAAAAAAAGTTGATATTTATCCAAATGAGGTAACACAGTGGGGACTGAGCCTATGCGTTGCATTTGCAGTAGGGCTGCATGATATTTTGTTTCATCATCTACATCGCATAGTTAACGCTATAACATTTTTTGCTCCTTGATAGAAAAGTAAACTTTTACCGTTCTCCTTTTACATGACCCTTCCCTTTTAAGACAGGTGGCCATGTAGCAGCGTGTGTATGTGACGTAACGTTTGGTCTCGCTTTGCCAGACCTTCCTTCACAGCGCTGCGGTGGAAGGTCTGGCTAGTCCACACAGCATTCCGGGATGGGAGAAAAACGTGTTCTGGTTTATTGGCATTTCTTTAAACCAATCAGAATCATCATGGGCTAAGCTCCGCACAGAGCCACTGCAAAATAGCCTCGGGAAGGAACTTATTTTGGTGGAACATGTTTATGTTCAAAAGTTGTTTTAGTCGTGCAACAGAAAACTCAGATTGGACAGATAGTCTAGCTAGCTGTCTGGATTTACCCTGCAGAGATCTGAGGAGCAGTTAACCATAGTCCTCAGAAATCCACCAGAGTTTAGAACGCCAACACAAAGAAAGAGGAAGGAAAACGGACATCGGCGAAAAGACATGCATCCGGAGGAATTTCCTGCAGCATCCTAGCAATCCCGGAAGTGGAACGTCAAGGATATAGACTACGTAACGTTAGTCCGACAGGGTTTGTTATGGCAAGTGAGGTGCTCTCGTGTGTAGAGAAGTACTGTAAGCGCCAGCTGGCGCAGACAAAGTGATGCACACGCTTTTCCATGGGTAGTGAACCTACAGTAGTCAGTGTTTATGTTCAAAGACAAAATAAATCACCTGATTAATTCAATGATATCACAACGTCTCCTGGCCATTTTTCACCGCAGAGTTGCCAGAAAGCTGCTACCAGCCAGGCTAAAGCTAATAGAGTTAGCCTTAAGAATCAAGGGGTTTACCCCAACTAACGTTACGGTTTGCCACGAAGCTGGAAACGTTAGCCTAGAAATCTAGACGCACCCTAGGGGCAGCAAATTTAATTTGCAGCTAGGGTCAGTCTAGGCACTCTCCGTTGGCTTGTGAGCTGGAAAACCCAAATTTTGGGGGGCCAATCACATCGTTTATAGAGTCGGTGGGCGGGCTTATGGCTGCTGCTGCTGCTGGCGAACAGCGGTCTTCTGGAAGACTTGGAGTTAAGCTTTTCTTTGAGAAAAGAACAAAGAATGGCACTGAAGTAATTCTTGAAAAAGGAAGATGTGTTCGGAGTTTTGCCGACCGGATACGGCAAAGGTTTATCTATCAACTAGCTCCGCCACCTTCTTCGTTGCTCTTCCTGGTTGTAGCGCTATCCTATTGCATGCAGAGGAAGTTTGAAAGAAAACCGTTAATCCCGCCCCTCGGATTGAGCCCTGTCAATGGTGAGTTCCCAGACCCAACATCTTGATGTGGGTCTGGCTTGTCAGGCTATGGAAACGTAACACTAATCTACAACAGCAGTCTGTGTCTGATGTAACGTATTTATACTGATTTAAGTGTTCTTAGATACACAGTTAGTACGTGACATGCAGGCTATGCATGTACAGCAAACCACCAATCACAATCAATGATGATCAATTTATCAAACAAAACAAGGCCCCGCTAGTCGACCACAACCTGAAATTTAGAGGAAGCAACATGCATGCATTATTAATATTGACTTTAGCCTGGATTGATAGTATTATATGAATACAATGGTGTCATGTGAGTCAACCAGTGTATTTAACTACCTCATTTCCCTCTCCAAAATCACTTCAGAAGAGTAGTCACAGAGCTTACTTGCTTTGGTGTTAGCATTAAAGTTCAACAAAGAGTGGTTCACATAAGAAGTTACTTTTCATTTTTATTTTCTATGTAGATGCACTCTCCTACAAAATCACCCCAGTAGTCAAGAATGATTTATTATTTCCAAAGAGCTAATTATGTCATCTTGTATAAATTACACTGTTTTTTCATATCGTAATATATATCGCAGGAAAAAAATATATCGCAGGAAAAAAATATATCGCAGTCAGTTTTGTCCAATATCGTGCAGCACTAGTTTGCAGTATTACTAACTGGGTGTCTGTGTGTGGAAAAATCCCGAGACGCACAGTTAGTGACGTTTTTGCCATCGTTCAACAGTGGTTGGTCCGCCAGAGAGGTTAGGCGAAGCTAACGCAAAAGACTCGCTCTTCAACTCATTTGAGTGTGAAGTGGCGTTTGGGTTTTTCTAGCCTCTGCTAGCGATGCAAGTAAACGGTTGTGGCCGAATAAATAAAGAAAAGAGCAATGACTACTGACAATGTACCGCTTATCGCAACTGGTGCTGCCAATGAGAATGAAACAAACATGATAACAAATCGCCAACTGCCCATTCATTTGAATTAAAAAAAATTCTAGGCTCAGTCGCTTGAAGTTGTGTTGCTGCTTGTATGATGGAAAACAAGGATCACTGTACCGTCTACGGCACACTTAGTGGCTGCGGCGTCACTGTTACCTCCACTCATAAACTTCTTTATAACTTTAAAGCATTAAATCTTCAAAATATATGGTCATGTGACACAACAATTGAAAGCTTAGCCTCTCAAGATTCAATTAAGCCCACACACAAAGCATAAGATGATTTATAGCAGTTATACAACTGTAATCAAGTTAAAGAAAATAAAGAAATTCAGAATTAGACTGCGCAGCTGGTGTCCGTGCATTCATACCTTTTTTAATTGTCCCTTTATCCACAGAGGTGATATAATCCCAAAAAGTTTGTTTTCATAAATCCACAAGAGTCCAAATGGAATATCCAAGCCATTTAGATCCAAAATGAGCTGTTCGCCTCAAAATCTTGAAGTTTATGAGACGAGTTACAAAAAAAGACATACGTGATTCCACTTCCGGGCTCTTCAAACGTGTCTCTCTTCTCACTCGAGATGTCTAACGGCCAATGAGGGCATCCATGTTATTCTCTGACGCCTTAGGAATCAAACAAGACCTCTCATAAGTCAATCCGTATCCGGGGGCCTGAGATAGACAATCTTTAAGCCCAATCATGGCTCTGAAGTCAATTGGGGTCACGAGGGTTCGATCGACATTTGCTTCAGCCAGTTACAATTTCATGCTGAGACATGGCTAATCTCCTGGATTGTCTGTCACCTGTCAGATGTGTTCACAGCAGTGTATTTTAATCATTTTACTAATGTATGACTTGGACGGAAATAAAAAATCTGCATTCTAGCCTCTGTAGCTCTGTGTCAGTAAGGCCTAGAATCACCCTGACACTTGTAACAAACACTTGAGAGTGTTTCCTTTCCAATGATATCAGGCACATCCCAGAGTGTCAAAGTATATGGGAGCTGTACTACTTTTAATGTGGTTATGCTGTTTAGACCAAAAAGCATGGTATTTCAAACATTTTTTAAGAGGTTAAATGTTTTCTTTAATTAAATGAAAGTCAGCGATTGTTGATGTATGATCACACATTTCTCTTTTCAATGACCTATGATATGACATTGGTGTTTCATGCTGTGGTTAGGGGAAATGTTTGACAGCCCCTGTTGTGTATGCAGCTGTCTCTGTGACCTCATGTGCTCATTCTCTTCACAGGAAACAAGAGAATACGAGGTTTCGATCTGAAGACGCCAGTGTATGTGTTTCAGTATGGACAGATAAGAAGCCTGCTGGCCTTTCCAATGTCTGTCAGACTCACACCTTTGGTGACTCCCTTCACCCTGTTCTCTGAGTATGAGCCTCCCTTTATTTACCCAACAGAGGACACCACACTACCCCTGGAAAGGTTGGGCCACCGGATTATTTTTTTAGCTCTTCAACAGCAACCGTCCAGCAGCAGCAGTTTGTACAGTTTTTAATCCTGTGCTTGCATCCTGAGGACTTCCAGTGCAAAGTACCATCTCAGAAAGCAGTGAATCAATGCGAAACTTGTGCCATTAAATGCATATAACCACAGATGTCACATTGTGTTATGTACATTATACGCTATATGTCTCCTGTCACCATTTAAAGACCAATCCTTGGATTTATGGGATGTCTATTAAGAGTAAAATCTTACAATTTAAACAACAGCATTTGCTTTTATCAGAGTATGCCCACATATGTTGCTCTTTGAATTGATGCAACCTTCTGAGATTTTTCATCAGCATTTGCCTTAAATAAAAAGGGCCTTGAAGGAATATCTTTCTTTCTGAGAGTGAGATGAGAAGATTAATATCATTATCGTCTGTGTGTACAGAGCTGGACTAAAACAATGCCAGATTGTAGTTACCAAACATAGTTTAGGGCTCTCAAGTCTCATGCATTCACCGTGAGACACATATTTCAACAAGTTCACACGCTCACTGCCAGTTTCCACCGGTTGCGGAACGGCTCCGGCACAGCTGCGGCGGTAGATACACAGAGCTTCTATTTTTGCCATATGCCGGAGAGCTCCGCAACAATTCAGCACAAGGCAGATAGTGCGGGACAGGAAGTTGAGCACAGAAACAAAATAAAACATCTGGTTAATTTTCAAAATGAAATACACCGTGCTCACGGCGGATCATATTTCACTGAACTACACCTTGAAATTCAGCTGCCGTTACAGTTTACAATATGTGCGCACTGCTTCTGTGCGATTCACACGATCATTAATATTCTCTGCTCTTGTGTTTCAACGTAAAAATAAAAACCTAATAGAATACTGTGTGAATCTCCGCTGTGCATTCACACAACACCATGCTGCCCTCACGCCTGGTGTAGTCAGTAGGCCTACACAAGGCAGACAGAAGAAAGCATTAAATGGAGCAGCCAATGGTGTACTTTTAAAAGTGAGTAAGTCATTCATGGCACCAGCAGCTACTACTACTGCTCTGTGTGCAGACAGGAGAACTCATGTGCCCATCAAGGTGTGACAGATATGAACAGGCATTCAACAAGTAATAGTTTTATGCTGTTCAGTGGACTCGTTTGGGGCCAAATTTCTTTATATCTTTGATAAAAGATTAATTTGGATGAATTTGTTTATAATTAACAGATTTACCAATTGTTATAATTTATATTGCTGGTCAGTTATAAACAATAGTAAAATTGAACTGCTAGCAAAACCCTTGAGAGAATTAGTCGTTGGAAGTAGGGGAGCAGAGGGTGCAATAAATAAGGTCTTCTCCTTTACAATAATTCAACAATCAGGGAGGCAAACTCATAGAAATATACAATAATTAAGATCAGTGGATGATGGAATAGGGGCATTAAAATGTGTCAGAGGCCACCAAATGTGGGCTTTTATGGCCAAAACAATTGGCTGCCCCCGGAACCCCCTAAATCCCGACTTCAGCATGAAATTGTTATCAATTTTCCCATCTCACCCTCAGAAAGACAGTAAATTAGGCATTTTTACCAGAGTGATGAACCACAAAGAATCCCAGCATCATACAAGTTTTTCATTTATATTTTAGAATGACAATCTTTATTTCATTTATATCCAACATGCAGAATTAAAGACACAGACATTTTGATTTGTACTTTGTTTACCATTGTCAGTTTTGTGTAACACCTTTAATTCAAAAACCTTTAGCGCCATCCCATGAACTTTTTATGAAGCAAAAGGAAAATGTGCACCAAGGTAAGCTGTTCACATTGCCATCGGCTGTTTGGAGATTGCGTCTAAATTCAGACCATTACTGTTGTTCACACATACAGTATGTATCCCAGCTCGTGTGATGACAATGATAATATTAACCTATTTTTGATTCATTGTAAGTACTGATTAAACTACATCACAAGCATCTTCAATAAAAGTTGTTGTTCAGAAAAACAATGGATACTTTGACAATATTTCTTATTTGCTAAATGATTTGCTTGTCTCCCTGTTTGTAATGTAGGTGAGTGAATGGTTTGTGTCCATTTGACTGTTTGAGGCTATTGCTGTCCCTCCAGGATTTCTCTGCGTTTTTTTTAGATTGTTGTGGCCCAAAATGCCTGATGCCTATCCCTCTTAGAAAGTCAAAACTTCCATCTTCCGTCTTTTCAATTTGTATGCATATTGGAGAACAGCTTGTTTGGATTCTCATTCTCTGAGTGAAGGACACTGAAAGCATGATCACTGACCACGGTTACTTTTTTTCAAATATCAATTTAGCAAAAGGAACGAGGCAGAGATTTTAGTTAGTTTATATGGAATTTCTTTTCAATATTACATCAATAAGTACAGAAATAAATATTCCTATGAAATACATCCTGAAAGAAATGAGGCAATAAATATTGAAATACATAATATAAGATATATATATATATATATATATATATATATATATATATATATATATATATATATATATATATATATATATATATATATATATATATATATATATATATATATTAGGGCTGTCAAATGATTAAAATTTTTAATCAAATTAATCAGACTTTTCAGTGGATTAATCATGATTAATCACTATTTGCAATTACACCTGAATCCTAACCATTTTTTTTCTGAAATGCATACCAAAAGATACTAGTGCTGTCAAGCAATTAAAATATTTAATCGCATTAATGTCATAGTTAACTCGCTATTAATCGCAATTAATCGCACATTTTAATCTATTCTAAATGTCCCTTGATTTCTTTTTGTCCCATTATATTTTCTCATTTTAATTCTCTTATCAGCATGGAAAAGTAGATTGGCTGCTTTGTGACTGTTTTTTTATTGAAAACAACATTGTCATATACGTTATGTTCAATTTCACACTAACATTCACACTTGGAGCTAATAATCAGTCCCTCCAGAAAAACGCGATTATGCGATCGCAGAATTCAATGCATAATCAGACAATGTCCGCATATTCATGCGGGGGCCGCATTTTTTTAAAAACGCTGCACTTTCGCCGCATAAATTGCCGATTTCCGCGCAAAATATGCGGGGCTTGCATGATTTCATAATCCCCGCATTTTCGTTGCAAAAAAGTCACATATATCTAGGGTTGGGTAACGAAACTCGGTGCCAATGGGCCCCCGGATCCGACGTAAACGGTAGTAACGAGACCGAATAAGAACGAAGATTTCGGTGCCTTATTTCGGTGTCTGACTTTACACTACACTGGACAGCAGGTAACGTTAACCTACCTTTAGCTAGCAGTTGGATTAATCACGGTTAACATGCTGACAGGTGACGTTAAACAGTGTAAAGTGTGACTGTATATCAACAGTCTGCTCTGCAGCGCAGCATCTGCTGATGTCAAACACAGACGGTGCGTTCACTGACACTGGTAATTGTTTGGTTTTGGTTGGTTATTGTAAAATACCCTTTTCCCATCTGGTTGCTGTTTTTGTCGTCCAACAGCAATTTACTGGTGAAATAAGTTATTGTTTATTATAAGTTATAGTTATTACATTACTATTAAATCATTTAATTTTGACCATATGGCCTTAGTAATAAACAACGTGTCCTTAATGTCACCGACTGTTGTTGAGTAGGCCTATCCTTCTTGTTTCTTCTTCTTTTTTAAAAACTTTCTTAAAAAGTATCAGTTCAGGCACCGTTTTAAAAATACCGATTTAGCACCAGTATCAGAAAAAACCCAAACAATACCCAACCCTACATATCAAATCTCAGCAGAAAGTTAAAAAATGTTGCGTTTACTTCACACAAGAGCAGCCATTTTCCCCTGTTGCCATGGGAACGTTATGAAGTGACGTAATTTCACCTACTGAGAACACGGTGTTGGGGGAATCACTTCTTTTCTCTTTTTCATCAAACCGCAGTTTTTCCAAGTTCCCGCAAGTTCCCGCAGTTTTTGCAAGTTCCCGCAATTTTTGCAAGTTCCCGCAATTTCATCGCATAAAATGGCATAAATATCCCGCATATTCCATCGCATTTTTTAAGAAAACGTGCCGCATAATCAAGGATTTTTGCCCGCAACAATCACGAAAAAACTCCGCGTTTTTCTGGAGGGACTGAATAATCTGTCACATAATGTAACGCTGTTACCTCGATGTTCCATTGCAAGTAGTACTGCAGATAGTACTGCAGGTAGTACTACAGGTAGTACTGCCTCATTTGTTTCTCTCACTGACTGTAGAGTCACTACTCGCTCGCTCTGAAGATAATTGCCGTCACGAGCCTACAAGCTACGCGGCTAGCAAGCTAAAACCGGCCGAGGCTTGTGTCTGTTTTGTTTGCGGTCTGCGAAATTACAAGACCCGCCCTTCAATCACTACTATTGGCCAGGCGTCGAAGGTAACGTAACTCCATTTGTTCAGGTCCTATCCCCTGACCAATCCACTATCATAACTACTCGCGGTGAAATGCCTAAACCAAACCAATCAGCTGCTTCGTAGGGCGGGACATGGCGTGGCCATAGACAGTTAAAGAAGTGGACTAACAGATCCCGTTGCTCTCTCTATGCGTTACTCGTGCGTTAAAAAAATTATCGGCATTAAAATGGGTTTGCGTTAACGCCGTTAATAACGCGTTAAACTGACAGCCCTAATATATATATATATAATTATGTGTATACAGTGTGCAATTTGTGAAAAAAAAGCAGAGATGTGCATGTACTGCCGGCGCTGCAGTGACAGAGCCGATTGGAAATCTGCAAAGTTTCCCTTTCATCTTTCGTCCTCAACAGGTGAGGGAAGTATGTGTGGAGTCAACAGTCCTCAGTACTGAGCTAAACATTTATTGGCATTTATTTAAACCAATCACAATATTCTTGGGCGGCGCTAAGCTCCACACAGTGCCCTTTGCAAAATAGTCTAGGGAAGGAACTTGTTTTGGTGGAACATGTGTACGTTCAAAAGTTGTTTTAGTCGTGCGAGGGAATACTCAGATTGGACAGATAGTCCAGCTAGCTGTCTGGATTTACCCTGCAGAGATCTGAGGAGCACTTAACCATAGTCCTCATAAATCGAAATTCCATCACAAAGAAAGCGTAAGGAAACAGACATCGGCAAAAAGACATGCATCCGGCGGAATTTCCTACGGCACCTGAGCAATCCCGGAAGTGGAATGTTGTGGATATAGACTAGTTAAAAAGGCTGGAAACTGTCCGACTTAATGTTTTTTTTCTGCTGCTGCCAACTGCTCCAGTCCACTTTACAGATGAGGCGCGGCTCATCTCGAATGAGCCTAATCACCATCATCATAGACCAAACATCGCTGCACATTCTGGTATACGTCTACTAAAAATAGTCCTGAAATATATTAATAATACAAATTCATTATTACGTTCCACTTCCAGGGATTGCTCCGGTGCCGCAGGAAATTCCGCCGGATGCATGTATGTTCGTTTCCTTCCACTTTTTTTGTTTTGGAATTTTAAACTGGTGGATTTATGAGGACTATAGTTGACTGCTCCTCAAATCTTTGCAGGTTAAATCCAGACAGCTAGCTATACTCATCTATTCAATCTGAGTTTTCTCTCGCACAACTATTTTACAGCGGCTCCGTGCAGAGCTTAGCGTCGCCCATGACGATTGTGTTTGGTTTAAAGAAATGCCAATAAACCAGAGCACATTTGCCATCCCAGAATGCTGTGTGGAGACCCTCCTCCACTCCGCAGCATGTGGATGGTCTGGCAAAAGTGACACTTGTAGCTGGACAACATTGTTTTTTGAAATGTGGTTACAAATGCCAATATGCTCATCAGAGATGGGAAGTAACGAAGTACAAATACTTTGTTACTGTACTTAAGTAGATTTTTCAGGTATTTTTACTTTACTTTACTATTTATTTTTGTGCCGACTTTTTACTTTTACTCCTTACATTTTTAACACAAATACCGGTACTTTCTACTCCTTACGTTTTACAAAAGTGGCTCGTTACTTACCCACTTACAAAAGCGCGATGATACGTAACAACATTGTTTGTGACAGAACGTTCTCATTTTCATTCATAAATTCACCCCGTCTGTGTTGGGAAGCTCTGACATTTGGACCTTGGGGGCTTCCGTGGCCGTGCCCTGGATCTGACGTGAAGTCACTTAACGTTACTAAGCAACAACAAGTTGCATTCTTTGCGCGGTCTTTCCTTTCTCGCAACTAGTTACCTAGAGTTTGAACAAAGTTTTATAAGTAACGAGATATGAAACGTTACTAAACAGACCTAAATAACACTACTTCAGTGTTTTCTAAAGTCTGTCCCTAAAGCTACTGCCACGTCGGGTGATACTGCAGCTGCCACCAACGTTAGCCTACTGTTACCTGGTAAGTGAGAGTAGCTTATATGATACCGCGCGCGCGCGCCCGCGCGTGTGTGTGTGTGTGTGTCTGTGTGTGTGTGTGTGTGTGTGTGTGTGTGTGCGTGTGTGTGTGCGCGGGCCTGTGTGTGGGTCTGTGTGTCTATGTGTGTGTGTACCTGTGTCTGAGTACAGCAGTAAACGGAATACAATGTGAGATACAACAGTGAGAACTCCCGGCCTTCATAAGGTCAATGACCATGCAATATTAGAGTAAATTCTTAAATCTTAAATATGCATTGCTTTACACAATTAAATGACTATATGGTAATGTTAGTTAGATATGGTCAGATAATTAACTAAAATAGAAAGAGTGGAGCTTTTTTCTCCTTTCGTCTGCTTTTTATGCATTTGTTAGCCATGGTGTTGAAGATTGTAAACAGTTTATTAAATACTTTTGAGTAAATGTAGGCCCTTATCAGCAGATTTTATTGCTAATCGATACAAAACTTGTATGATGATGCTAATTATTAGTCATGGTTTTGTGTGGCAGTGTAGGGGTGTGGGTTAAATGGCTTATTTGTGTGATGTGATGTCCTGTTGCGTTCAGGTTCGGTTGCGTTTCTCTAAAAGTGTTGTTTTTCCAGGACTTTAAATAAACGCCATCAATACTTAAACGTCTGTTGCCCGTGTACAGTTCGTATTCAGAAACGTCACCGACTGTATGGGGTGTCGCTCTGGGACAGGCGAGTATGAGGCTGGGAGGGGAAAATCACAGTATACTCACTACAAAAAAATAGACTACACCACTGGTTAGTTGTACTCTAAAAGTATGCAGAACTTACATGTAGATTCCTTTAAATGTTAAGGGGAAGATTAAAAATGGAACTGGATCTGTGAATTATTACAGAATCTCAATTGAATTCATACTCAGTCAGAATCTTATTAACCTGGAGTCCCAGTCTCTGTCACAATAATCATATATGTGATGTTTTAGGCCTTTTGGCAGACATCCATTTAAAATGTAGACAATGGCATATATACATAAAGAGCCTTTTCTCCATGTCTACCGAAGTTTCTCAGCTTGCACTCTAGTAACATTTGTGGTCCAGGTAGCTTTGCATAAAAAATGGTTGTCATTCGCAAGGCTACTTTTACTTTTATACTTTAAGTACATTTCCAAGCCTGTACTTTGTTACTTTTACTTGAGTAAATAAGTTAAATCAGTACTTCTACTTTTACCAGAGTATTTTTTAACACAAGTATCTGTACTTCTACTTAAGTATGAGAAGTGAGTACTCATGCCATCTCTGATGCTCATGCAGTTGACAATGTGAGACTCAACGCTTGAATTAAGCCAGGACTAGTTGATTTTTCATCAGATATGTTGGCAGCAGCAGGTTAAGAAAAGGTAATCGGTGCCTGCAACTAATGTTTTGCTTTAATCAACAGGAAACTGAAAACACTACCTGTGGTCAGTCTTTCCGCTTCTATAGGACTAACAAGCTTGAATTGACATTGGTGTCCACATTCATAAAGCCTCCTTACATTTAACGAGTGGTTAGTTTCCAAGAAATGTTCATAATAATAGAACTTGTAAGAATTGAAAATTCCAGTTTCAACTGTAACCCTTTTCTCACTTAGGTTCTGACCTTCTGTGTGGGGCCCAACTGGACATAGGTTTGTGAAGGCGTATAACTATTTTTGATTAAAACCAATTAAAGCCATCATAAGACTATCTGAATGTATCTATGTACACAACTTACCTGAGCAAGCTTTCCTGAGGTGATCATATTCTAATAGAACATTTCAATGGTGAGAAACCATTTGGACAACTAGTCAACACAACAGATCACTGCCTCCCTCTGCTGGCAAGGGCTACAAATTACCCATTAGGCAAGGATGTGCTTCATCTAAAACAACCTGGCATTCAATTTTGACTTTTACCTTAGTCTCCAGGATTATCTGGAACAGTTTTGCTGTCACCTTAGTGCAGACCACTAGAAATTGGATGTTTGCATTCTGTTTAGTTGAAAAACTTTAAAAAAAAATTAAAATTAAAAAGAAACCTGCAAAAGAATAAAACAGAACAGCCAAAGAGGCATTTGGTGCGACTCAAACCAGAGAAGGTAGGTTTGTATTGGACAATGATTCATCGTCGTTGATTGGATACACTGGGCCTTTCCCAATCCCCAGTTTTTGTGTCCCTTATTAATCTCCTCGTAGTCTATATCCACGGCGTTCCACTTCCGGGATTGCTCTTGTTCTGCTGGAAATTCCGCCGGATGTCACTCTTTTCGGATATCCGTTTTCGGATGTGTTACCTTCCTCTTTCTTTGTGTTGGCGTTCTAAACTCCGGTGTATTTATGAGGACAATGGTTAATTGCTCCTCAGATCTCTGCAGGGTAAATCCAGACAGCTAGACTATCTGTCCAATCTGAGTTTTCTGTTGCACAACAAAAACTTTTGAATGTACACCAAAACAAGTTCCTTCCCGAGGCTATTTTGCAGTGCCACCGTGCTCTGCACTTTGCACCGCCCAAGACGATTGTGATTGGTTTAAGAATAATAAATGAGAGCATCTTTTTCTCCCATCCTAGATTGCTGTGTGGACTAGCCAAACCCTCCTTTGCAGGACTGTGAAGGAAGGTTTGGCAACTGCTCTCCTTGCGTCTTAGTCCCGCCCACAAGAGTTTTGAGTGGAGGAGACAAGGGAGAGACTCGAGGAAAGAGGAGTATTTAACCTTCATGAGACATCCATGCCTCATGCATATGTTGTGCGCACAGCTGCATCAGCTGTTTTGTCATGTGCTGTATTTTATTATGTCTGGCAGGTGAGCAGAACAGTGTTCATGACAACTTCTATACTTCTTGAATTCAATTCACAACGTGGCATAATGTGACAACAATGTACGGATGTCATACATTTATATTCTTTGTATTTAACTAGGGCTGCACAATATATTGTTTTGTTTTTTATCGTCATCGTGATATCAACTGGCTCAATAACCATATTACAAAAGACACTCGTTGAAAGAAAATATCAGTAGAAAACGGCACTTTAAAATCATTCTGTCATTCTGTTTTTAGTGATGCCTTTTATACTCAATTCAATCTTCAATTTGTTCAATAAAAGAATGTTGGTGATGATTTCCTTTCATTTGTTTTAAATTCAACAAGCAATTTGTTGTATTTTAGCAGAATACTGAAAACAGCATAAGGGCATAACTGAGTACACTTTAAGTACACTGTTTATGTATCACTAGTAATATCGTTATTGCAATATTCAATGTTATCACATATTTTCCTCATATCGTGCAGCCCTATATTTAACACACACACTATAGATGTTTGTCATTCAGGCAGAGGGCTGTGATATTCTTGATGACAGGGACAATTGGGGCTCTTCTTGAAATGTGGGGACTACAGACTGGAGCCGTGAGAGGGTTAAGGTTAACCTGTTCTAATTAACCATTTATACAATGTATGAATGAATGAATAACTGGTTCATTTTCGTGTCTGGCCGCATTATAGGATAATTCAAACAAATTTAAATAAACACATTTTAATTGCTTGACAGCCCTACTTTATATCACTGATCGCCGCTAGAGTTGGGTTGATTTACGGTTTTGCCGGTCCTGTGTACAAGCTTAAACTGGTTTGATTTTATGCACACTGGCTGAACCAGCATTTGTCATTATGACACATTATGGCAAGAAAGTAAGACATTAGCAACCTATGCTGACGGCATTACGGCACTATTGGATAGCAGCAGCGCTACATAGACAAAACTGGTTTACTGTACCTACATCTCAATTCACTGTTATCTAAATCAAATAGATATTCGGTAGCTTAGCTCTTTTAATGATTTACTGTTGTCATAGCCGTAGTCTCCCCACCAGCTACATTTCCTCAAGCATTTGTAATGCTCATGCGCAACTGCTGATGATCACTGACACCGTAAACACTGACGTGTATGTAATGTACATGGCTGTATAAAAAACTAATAGTTGGAGGGGACAATAAACATACAAATTATCAAGAGCAATTTATGAAGGGGACACAAAGACTACAGAAAATATTACATTTTAATAAACTTAAAATGCTTCTTTTACTACTTAGACAGTTATTTAACAGTTATATCACAGTGTGGATTTCAATATTGTTAGCTTTACAAATTATTGAGGAAATGTAGCAGGCTATAAACCTATAGCCTGTCACACGTCTGTCCTTTGTATATCTCGAGAACTGTTCATCCGATCTACTTCACACTTGGCGGGTGTATTGCAGGCATAGACATACATCTTTATATAGTCTATCATTGCAGGGGACCCAAGGGAGTGCAGTGTCAAATGTGGTGCAATTTGGCCAGATGGTAGCGCTAAAACAATGAACTTTGCGTTTTGGCCTGTAACTTTTTAACCCTGTGTCTCAGAAACAACATGCTTTTTTTTAATCCAGTTGAATCTATCCATATATAGGCACAGATACGACACAGATATACACATAAAAATCACTCTGCATTTATTTGTGCATTGTACTTACAGATACCGATCACTCTGCATTTATTTGTGAACTGTGTATTTCATGAATAACACTTATATTGTTTTAGCACTAGCCATGCTCATTTGCGTCTCGATCCATTTTCCATTTTTAATTGTGTCCAAATCTGTTTTTTCACTACTCCTCCTACAGATTATGAGCAATCATCACCAAATTTGGTACATAATATCTCTTGACCAAGCTGGAAAGTTATTTTTTGGGGATTTTTCATATTCCATACAGTTTAGCTAAAGCTGTCCCTCAGAGTTAGCTCATATGCTATGGGCAGGGCTTATATTATACGAAAATGTCATCATTTCTAAACACTCAGTGCTATTGCAAGCACATTGGGTGGGAATGTATAAATGTGATGTCTGAGTGGCCTTGACACATTTGGTGCCATCTGGTCAATAGGTGGCACTGTGGCAGCATCAAAGGCAGCACCCTCTATATAGAGAGTTTGGCCAACTCAAATCATGGGCGCCATATTGGATACCATCGTCATATATACAGTGTAACCCTATGGGGCGAATATGCTATCTTGAAATAAATTGGTTATTTTCACCATAAACAGTCATATACATGTTATTATCAATGTTTACCTAATAAGTCTCTGAGCACTGTTTACCTTTCTGTCTAACTTTAACTTTTTGACAGCATGGTACACATTAACGATGGTATTACTATATTTGTCCTATGTAATTTGTTATCATATCGAGAGAAATTGACATTTACCTCACACAATAATGAACAGTTCCCACAGTTTTTGCCTTTTGGTTGAAATCTTTTGCCTCTTCCCTATCTTTCATTGCAGCCAACAGTTAAGCATTTTTTTTTTGTGATTTATGTCATTTTAAAAACAATTTATTCAATTTTTCCACTATTCCCTGCACTATGTCAACGGGAATCAGATGAATGTTGGTATACAACATGGAGTCAACGAAACATGTGACCACCTCGGAACCAATCGCATAACGGGATAGCTCAGAACATTCAATTCCCTAGTTGGCCAAACTCTCTATATAAAGGCCGCTGATCAAAGGAAGAAATCTGTTTGTGTGTATGTATGTATGCATGTATGACTCTTTGTATATCACAAGAGCAATTCATCCGATCAACTTCACACTTGGCAGGTGTATTGCTGAGGACCCAAGGGAGTGCAGTGTTGAGCGTGAAGTCAATTGGATGAGCGGTTCTTGAGAACACCGTAAGCAGCACTTCAAGGTTCAAAGAACCTATAAAAGGCTAAAGGCTCCTTGGGCCCAAGCAATCTGCCCACTCTGAACAGGGACGCATTCCAAACATGCACGCTCCCAGACAACGCTGCAAGCAGCAATACCAGGAACCAAGCAACCGGCTTTGAATGGACACGTGATACGAACTGGCATGCTCCGAATGGGCACTGCACTAGCATAAAGAAAGAATGATAAAATAAATGCTTATATATATATATATATATATATATATATATATATATATATATATATAGATATATATATATATATAAAATACATATAATTACATTAAATTCTTTTTTGCTTAATCTGTGGTTTGTGTCCTTCTCTTCATAGATTTACACAAATAGGGTCCCATTGCATATGACGGTTTGATACTGGCTGCACAACTTACCTGTTAGGGACTGGTGACGTCACAGGGTAACGTGAATAGTAAAAAAAACTACTTTCATATTAAGATAATACTCTTTGATACATAAAAGTGAATTTTTTTGTGATTGGTTTCCTTATATACTTATATATAATAATAATGACAGACATATATACACATACCTTTTGGATTTTTTATTTCTTATTAATTTCCCAGCTATAATTTGTGTGTTTAAGTGTATACATTTTTTAGATGGACAAAGGTAGGCAATTAATTAAATGTTTGCTTTATTGTGTGCAATAATTGTCTACAAACATCCAGTCCAAATTTGGTGAAATTCTGATTATTATTTCCAGAGATAGGCTGCATGTGATTAAAAAAATATGTATGTCCCTATTAGAGAAACCTACATTTAAAGGGATACTTCACCGATTCAGCTTTGTATCAGTAGAAACCCGGTAGTATTTCTGAATGACCGTGCGTCCCTCCCTTATGTCCCCCTGAGACGGGAGATATCTGCATTGGGGGGGTCTGGAAAAAATCTTCTTTTTGCGTCATCGGAAGATTTTTTGGCCAGAGCAAAAGACTACAGCCAGTAGTAGGAGCTACTTCCGCATGTTTTCAACCCGCCCATCACTGGCGATCTCGTCCGGAAAAAAACAAAATGTCAGCCATCTTGAATCCTCGCTAAACAGGGCTCTCTCTTCTCAGCAGCAAACTTTTACAACAATTATGTGCATTCAAACTACCGCACGTGTACCACTGGGATACATCGCTACAGATCGGAGAATATGCAGGAAACGTTATTACAGAGGGAATAATCGGCACACTAGGAGAGCTTCGCCTGCACGGAGACCAGCGGTCTCGCTCGATGCCCCGAGCCGGGTAGGGGACATCTTCATCGGCTAGGTGGGAAGCTAACGCTAGCCGGCCACCTGTCCCATCAATCCTGCTTGCAAGTGTCCGTTCATTAAACAACAAACTGGACTACATCCAACTTCAACGAAACTCCCAACGCGAGTTCAGAGACTGTGTTTTTTTGTTTTCGTGGAAACATGGCTGAAGAACAGCGTACCGGACTGTCCAGCTACCAGGCCTGCTAGCCCTCCGACGATCCGAGCTAAAGATGCTCTGTCACTGGGTAAAAGACCCGTGACGGTGAGCTGTGTTAACACGGAGTGGTGCAGAAATGTGGTGATTTGTAACTAACTAACAGCTAACCACTGGAGTTTGTGACTGTTACATGGCGACCATTCGACAATCCACGCTAATTCACGGCTGTGTTTATACTCGGTGTTTACAGCCCACCAAGCCTAATGCTAGTATGCTTAGCTGACGTTACGGAGTTATGTGTGTGTGCACTAAAAGTAGCCTGTTTCGTATGTCGTTTTTATATGTCGTTTTTATATATTTTAAATGTGTAACACCACTTGAGCCACGATGAAACGTTGTTTCGTGTATATGGTTGAAATAACAATAAAACACATTGAGTTGAGTTGAATGCCTCCGTCTGTGAAGCGGTAGACGTGGCTTGGGAGTGGACTCACAGCAGCGAAGCGAAGTGCATTCTGGGATTTGGTGTCTTTCATCCATATGAGCCAAAAACACGTTTTCTGGCTTTTCTCGGCCTAGAAGGCACCAATTTAAAAAAAAATTTCACATTTCTGCTACATAAGTGACCCAATTTAAAGATACAACCCCAAATCAGAAAAAGTTGGGACAGTATGAAAAACACAAATAAAAAAAGAAAGTAGTGATTTCTAAATGTACTTTGACTTGTATTTCATTGCAGACAATGTGAACCAAGGCCGGATTTACCACCGGCCGATTGGGCCGGTGCCCAGGGGCCTCCGACCTCTAGGGGGCCTCCAAGACCCCACAAACTGTGTGTGCTTTTTTTTTTTTTTTCTTTTGCTTATTAAATTAAAATAAAATTCATTAATGAGTGTGTGTTTGTGTGTATGTGTGTTAGTTATAATTTATTTACACACAAAAAAGTATCATGATCAGTTTTTGTCTGTCGGCTGTGTCTGATGATGACAATGAGTCAGGTTACCGCGGAAACCGTTGATAGCGGCAAGACAGACGGTAGAAGATGGTGTGGGGAAAAAGAGAGTTGAGGACATCGAAAAAACAAACATGGATAACAAACGGTGGAGCAGTGGAGCCACAAAACGAAAAGCCAAAAGGGAGAAGGATAGCAGAGAGGATGTAATGAGAAGAAATATGCCAACCATCTCCACTTTTTTAAAAAGTCGGCTCGACACAAATAAAGAGGCTGGCGGCGCCTGCTGTGGTGCTAGCGAAGAGGAGTTCAGCATCACAGCCTTGCTAATATTTCAGATGAACCTGTCTTACCTGAGCATCAGCACCAGCACGAGTCGCACGACAATTCAGAAAACCACAGCCCGGCTGGAGTGACAGACACCTGTCCAAGTGCCCCCCCGCCCCAGCACAGTCCCCGACTCCCCTTGAGACCGAAACCGCTGAAGGCGGCAGAGACCCGGCGGTGACGGGTAGGTTAACGTAGGCTACATTACCAGTTTGACAGCCTCAAAACGTAGGCGAATCTGTTAGCCTACTTTTCCCCTTATTAAAAACCTTGATAGGCTAATTATAGATGCCTGGATCGGCGCCGAAGCCTTCCGAATCTGCGTCCACCAACCCACCTAAATAAATATCTTTTTCTGATTTAGCTAGAGCTCCTCTGACCTGTCCCCGTATGATATGTTGCTTTTTAAATCATGTAACGTTGTTGTATTAATGTTGACTGTTCATTTTTATAATCAGATACGCGGTCTAGGCTTATCAATACATAATAGGCCTATGTGGGACTCATTCTCTAGTTGAGTGTACTTTCACGTAATAGGCCTATTTCACATAATATTTTAAAAGTTTGTCTTTTGCCGTCAGTTCACTGCGGAGAAGTAGCAGCCTGTCGCCAGTTGTGGTTTTTGGCTTGGGCGAAGCGGACACACGGGGTTCGGCACGAGCTGTGTGTGTGTGTGTGTGTGTGTGTGTGAGCCCGTCCTACCAAAGCAGAGAATTAGCTACACACATACCGGTAGTTCATTATAGGTTAACTCTTAAATATATTTGGAATATGCATTGAAATATTCCCATTTTACATGAAAAAAGTTACTCTCAGTTTGCTACATTGCATAGCATTACTGTATGTGTTGGGGTACATTTTCATATAATTTATATACAAGTGGACACCTGAGTATTACCCCCATATTGATATAAATACTCCCAAAACAAGCTTTTAGGGATGTTGTAGTCAAATATAGTGATTGTAATGTCATAATGCAGCAACAAAGTAATCTGTATTTTCTGTCTATAAACACTACTAATCAATTAAAGATTAAGGCCGGTGATAGTCTGTATTCTTTTATTTTTTTATTTTAAAGGTCCAATATGTAATATTTGTACTGTAATACATCCAAAAATGACACCAATGCCTCATCAGATATTAAGGAAACATGTTAGGCTCAAATATCTATCTTTTCTGACAACAATGCTAAATTCAGTATTTTTTCGTTTTGAAATTTACGATCTGTGACGGAATTTATGTTTATGTTTTTGTTTGTGTGTTGTTATCAACTGCCCAGTTTAACAGCCAGGCCGGGTTGCCAGATATAACTGTAAACACGTAAACCAGCGTGCTACATTTGTAACGTTACAGCCATGAATGCAGCAAACGAACGAACGGAATCAACGGAGATAGATTATACCCGACCTAAAAAAACAGCATGTTTCTAACAGTTGCGTGACCAGAGACGTAACAAACCCCGAGTTAATATTGGAGATGTATTTGAAAGATGGAGACAGCTTACAGCCCAAAAGGATGCTGAGTTGGATAATTTCCTCCTGAATGGGTAAGCATTAGCTTCAGGCTAATTTATCACAGCTACTAGGGACGAGCACTTTATGTCATTTCAACATTTGTGTAGTCACATTGAATTATATAGCTAGAAACACGAGTTGGTTACTTGCAAAAACAATTGAGACTCAGCCAGTAACTGGTCCTGGCTAACGCCACCATGCTAACCCTGCTATCTAGCTAACGTTACTGGAGGACCATAGCTGGCCACGGCTGTTTACCACGCCGTAGCCCGCCGTAGGTGAGTTATTTTAAGCCAAGAGGGGGGCTGTAAATCCAGAAGAGAAGACCATGAGTTAGCAGTGTGTTTAGCGATTGTTGCCGTAATTCTAAGACAATAAAGTGTGTATTTCAGTCGGGTGGTAAAGGACGACAAGGTAGTGTTATTTTTAGCGGTTCCTATCGTAATTCTAAACTGAGGAAGTGTGTCTGTCTGGCGTGTGGAAAGAAAGGCAAGGTTGTGGGTTTTTAGCGGTTCCTACTGTAATTCTAAGCCGAAAAAGTGTGTCTGTCAGTTGGGTACAGAGCTCCGCGTGAGCATGGGCTTCTATTACTGTCAATAGAGCGAGTATCTAACGTTAGCTACTCCGCTGTGCTGTGAAGTATGTCTTGTATGTGAGACAAGCATCTAGTAACATTGTTGTGGATGCTGCGGACTCAGCCTGGCAACCTCCGTGAACTTCGAGTCTGGGGAGGAGGGGGCGGGGGAGACAACTCTCTCCAGTATTTTGAATTTGAACTGCAGTAACTATTTTAAACACTAGCTGTCAGTATTACATATTGGACCTTTAATGTTATGTTGTCATTACATTTCAGGAAATTATGACATAGAATAAAATAGTTGCCACAAGTACAGTTTTCCCTGTAAGTCAGGGGTGTCGAACTCAAATACACAGTGGGCCGAGATTAAAGAATTACTACACGTCAGGGGCCAGACTGGTTCAACGTTCATTGAAAACTTATTGCAACAACCTTATTGCACATATTGAACCTGAAACTAACAAGGCCTATAGATTATTGCCTATAAAACAACATACATTAGGAAATAAAAGAAATTAAAAGAAATATGTGTTCATAGTAAGTCAGATGTTTATTAATGTGCATTATTATTTGCTTATATTTCAGAACCACATCCAACTTCATGTTTGAGTTGTAAATACATCTCAAAGTCAGACAGGTTCAAGTTCTTACTGGGCAACCTACAGCTGGCCAGTGTTTTAGTAGCCAGTTTTCAATAATAAATAAAAACTGTGATCATTTTGGTCACTATAACCGTGAGGTCATACTGTTACATCCCCATGACTCTAGTTATTGTTAGTTATGTTATTAGGCTGTATCTTCATAGATTTTAATCTGCTTTATTGCAATAAATTCTGTTGATTTTGTTCTGTGATAATTTCCATTTTGTCTTTTGTTTTATAGATATTTATAGATCTCCTTTGCTGTTACAGTTAACATCACAAGAAATGGAGTTGGAGAAAGTGGTTTTGTTTTAAACTAAAGAAAAACCCACAGCTTCCTTTTACTGTTTCTAAAATTTAAGATACTGTGTGAGTTTGGGCCACGAGTTTTGGGAGGGGGGCCTCCAAGAGTTTGTGCCCAGGGGCCTCTGCTTTCTAAATCCGTGCCTGATGTGAACACAAAATATTTCATGTTTTGTCCGGTCAACTTAATTTCATTTGTGAATATACATCCTTTCCTGTCATTCAGACTTGCAACACATTCCAAAAAAGGTTGGGACAGGAGCAATTTAGGGCTAGTAATCAGGTAAATTGGTTAAATAATGATGTGATTTGAAACAGGTGATGTCAACAGGTGATTGTAATTATGATTTGGTACAAAAGCAGCATCCAAGAAAGGTCTAGTCCTTCAGAGCAAAGATGGGCCGAGGATCGCCAGAAACGTGTACTGTGGTCAGATGAATCAGTATTTCAGGTATTTTTTGGGAGAAATGGACGCAGTGTGCTCCGGACCAAAGAAGAAAAGGATCATCCAGACTGTTACCAGCAACAAGTCCAAAAGCCAGGGTCTGTCATGGTATGGGGTTGTGTCAGTGCCCTTGGCAAAGGTAACTTGCACTTCTGTGATGGCACCATTAATGCTGAAAAGTACATAAAGATTTTGGAGCACAATATGCTGCCTTCAAGAAGACATCTTTTCCAGGGACGTCCATGCATATTTCAACAAGATAATGCAAAACCACATTCTGCACACATTACAAAGTCCTGGCTGCGGAGGATATGGGTACTTGACTGGCCTGCCTGCAGTCCCGACCTGTCTCCAATAGAGAATGCGTGGCGCGTTTTGAAGCGCAAAATGCGACAACGAAGACCCCATACTGTTGCCCACCTTAAGACTTGTTTACAGCAAGAATGGGACATTACACCTGAAACACTACATCACTTGGTGTCTTCAGTCCCTAAACGTCTTTTAAGTGTCGTGAAAAGGAATGGCAACATTACAAAGTGGTAAATGCTTTATTGTTCCAACTTTTTTTGAAATGTGTTGCAAGAACCAAAATAGGAATTTTGTTTTTTTGAAACAAAAACAATAAAAATCATGAGGAACACATTAAATTATGTGCTGTTGTATTGTCTGCAATGAAATACAAGTCAAAGAACATTTAGAAATCACTACTTTCTTTTTTTATTTGTGTTTTCTGATTTGGGGTTGTATATTCAGCTTTCCAGCGGTGAAATATCCCTATTTTCGGTTTTGAGGAGGGTCCAAAACATCAAACAAATAAAATTATTTTTCAGTAAAATAATTTTATACAAACATCCATTTAAAAAAAAAGAAAGACAAAGATATGAAAAAGCATGGTTGTGCTCTGTTCTACCTCAGGTAGGGGTATCTCAAAAACTAGCTAAAGCCTTTTTAGGGAAAAACAACAAAAACAATTGTTATTCTTCTAAATAACGTTAGTTGTGGTAAGACTTAGAGGCCACCCACACAGAGACGCATTTTGATGCAAATGCACATTTTTTTGCATCATTTGGGCTGATCGTCCATAAGAATCCTGTAAACGCACTGCCTGTAAACGCACTTTCTTGAAACCTGGTCCCAGGGTGAATAAAAAAAAAACGACTCACGTGTGGCTTCGTATGGACGGCGAAACCGCATACGTGCGTATCGATGATGTCATCGCCACACCCCTCGACCTGCTGCCTTCAACCCAAAGACAGTATATAAAATGGACCGACAGATCTCGTTGCTCTGGACGGAGACGAGTGAAGTCTATTAGAAGCACTTTTCAGTTAGGCTCGAGCGTTACTGCGCAGCTGCAAACTGAGCTTGCCGACGTAGATGTGACGTGAGCAACGTGTCTGAACGTTGTAAGTCTTCTGGTAGCTGTGCCAAGAGAAATCTCAATTCCAAATCTTGCAGAGACGGAGAGCGTAGGTATATGTAAGGAGATAACATAGGCACAGGCTAATTATTGCTAACTAAAATGCTAGTTAATATTAGTAATTAAACTAAACAGCTAATGTACGTCGAAACTGCCTGCGAGCTACTTCTGTACTATACGGTAATTCCTCTACTATGCAACAGTAGGTCGCTTGGTTATGACGCAATCGTTAGCCTATTTTTACAAAAACGTCTGCTACGGAGCCATAACGTGAGGTACAAGGTAATGGAGCCCTTTATACATTGTAAAACAATGGGCAAATGAAGTCTTTAAACACTTCAGATGTAAAGTTATTCGCTGTCAAAGTGACGCCAAAATGAATGGCAGTCAATGGGATGCTAACAGCGGGTGAGAGTCTGGTAGCATTAAAATGGCGCCATAGGAGGCTTCACTCTGTGGAGAGAAGTCACATTTAGTGTGACACAAATAACACAGACGTGCTTATAACTATGTTACCACAGCTTTCACAACTGTCGATACGGGGAGCAGCCATGTTGGATTTTGAACTCAGGGTACTCAGAGGTTGTACAAGTTCCGAGCTCGTAAATACGAGGTCAGGGGGCGTGTTTACGACTTTGACCTCGTAAAATACGAATTGCGAGGCAAAAAGAACGCACACCAATAATGTTAGCCGTTTATAAAGTGGAAGTAGACAATTTATCATCTAGCTAGCTAATCTGTATGTTTATCAACTCCTTTAACGGATTATAGTAACTTTCAGCACGGCTTATTGTAGAAAGGCTACCGCAAGAAAAATGTGTAGCTAGATTATCAAAAAGACACTGGATCATTGACGTTTGTTTGACTGCCAATGTTAGCTAGCTAACGTTAGCTCTGCTAGCTGCAATCATGTCCCATAGCAGACAGAATTACAAAATAAAAATCAATCCAACAGCATATCATACAATGTAAACAGAGACACGTTTTCTTGCGGCGGCCTTTATAAAATGAGCAGTATTGAAAGTTATTAAAGTCACTTATTAGAAATTCCTTGAGTCTAGTGAAGACTGCTTCTTCTTCTTTGTTTTTGGTAAATTTCTGTAGCAATAACAGCACCGCCTATAGGCCTGGAATATGAAGTAGCGCATTTAGTCATTTACAAATGGATCCGTTTGGACGCAACTTTCCTTGAAACAAATCCAGGGAAGACGGGATGCGTTTGCATCAAAACGTCTCCGTGTGGAGGGCCCCTTAGGACGTAGGACCAGCGACCCAGTAAGCACACATACGTCGGCACGACGTATGCAATTGATCGCTTCATCTGCAATTGATCGCGGGTCATAAAGAAGAATAATGAAGCAACGTTTATTGAGCATCGGGACGTCTTATTATGATCGCAATCTATACATCACAGCGACGTATTAACTATGTCGGTAAGATGTATTAAAAGTTTCTCAGTTGTTCGCGGGTCATTTGGAAGCATCATTTATTGAGCGTCTGGACATCGTATTATGATCGCAATCTATACATCGCAACGACGCATTAACTACATTGATGAGATGTATTAAAAGTTTCTCAGTTGTTCGCAGGTCATTTGGAAGCATCATTTATTGAGCGTCTGGACATCGTATTATGATGGAAATATATACATCGCAGCGACGTATTAACTATGTCGGAACGATGTATTAAAAGTTTCTCAGTTGTTCGCGGGTCATTTGGAAGCGTCGTTAAATGAGCGTCTGGATGTCTTTACTACACACACACTGTTGATGTGACGGACAGTGAATCTGAATTCTGCCCAGCAACATATTCGCGCCACAGGAAGGGAAAAATTGGCAGTCTGCGACGGGTAGGAATCAATAGGATGGAGACTGCTTCGTTGCTGCTGTCGAAACCTCACGGTAAGCACTATTTCATCTTAACGTAACGTTAATACAAATATGTCGACGTTTTCGCATGTGGAAGTTGGTGTTCATCTGACAAATAACAATATTAGTTAGTAAAGTATGCCATATCATGGTTTAAAGTAACGTTAGAGCCGTTAGATCAGGCTAACATCGCACTAGCCGCCCTTTTTTACATTCATTTACAATTAAAATATCCGTGCTCTAGCTAGCTAGCTAGCTACATGTACTAATCTGACTGAATCTGAATAACGTTAGCTAGTCGTGTCAGTTGCGGTAGCTAAGTTAATTTACTGTCTGTTGTTCCATAATTTAATGTTACCGTAATTTGGCTAACCATAACGTTAATGTTACACAGGCCAGTAACGTTAGGTTAACGTTACCCGATATCCCTTAACGTTAGCTAGCTAACAGTAGCTAACTGACATTGAGAAACGGCTACTGAGTGCCGCATCTCGTCATACTTTGCTCATATCAGTTAGTTTTATTGTTTGGCTTAAATGGAACTGAAACCTCAACTGGGAACATAAAGCTGAAGACTTGTTATTGAATCAAAATGTAAAGGTAAATTCGGCATGTAGCTAGCTATATAGCGTTAGCTAATCTACCAACTAACGTTAAAGCATATTTAAAAAAGATGAAGAGGTTCAGGGGCCGTCTAATGGCAGGGTAACGTTCGTAATTATTACATTGTGATTATAAGGTTTTATTTTTACCCTGCTTAGTACCAAAATGACACTATGTAAAATAAGTTTTAGGACAGTAAAACTGTGGTTCGTTTCTGTACACTCGGTATTAAATCTGGTTAACAATTGATTTTGAAAACGGGGTTCGGAGTGTCAACGGTCATAAAACATCAGTTATTAGATGGTGCCCGTTTTCGTTGGTTAACGTTAGCCTTCAAAACACCCCAAAGAGCATCGTCACCTGTTACCGTCATTTTCTTACTGATATATCACTAACGTTGATTACTTAGCTAAATAAAAGGTGTGTCCCAAACCGCGCACTTCCCTTAGTGCACTCAGAGAAGTGCACTTCGTGCACTATGTACTTACTTGCATAGTGCGTAAAATTTGACGGGGGAGTGTTGTCTCAAATCGTGCACTGCCTCATGTACTTACCGGAAGTGACGATCACAACATCTCAGTCCTCCTCCTTCTTCTTCTGCGAAATTGTGAATTGTACCCAGGGCAGAGCATTCCCACTACCTTTTGTCACTCGCGAAAAATACATTTCTGCTTTGTTTATCAAAATTAATGTGATTGTTTTTATTGTTGCTTGTATTTGACCTCTGTTTTATGCAACCATAAACATACCGGTTTTATGATATTCATACTTTTGCTCTTAATTCATTGTAAGAAACCAAAAATGGCCATTTTGAGTTATTTTAGCAAAATTGGAGCAATTAAAATGGTGTCCAACTGGCATATAACGTTAACATAGAAAATAGTCATATTATATGTTTATATAAGGGTGTTTATTGCAATAGCTATTAATTACAGTGACAATACAAGAATGAAAGCAGAGGCAACCCAATAGACATTTCAATAGATCCTATTGTTCTATTCCTTAAATTCACGTATGCTTGCTACAGTCATGCAACGCTAAAGATAACAGATACCATTAAATACATTCAATAACATTTTATTTTACAAGACGGTGCCATTGCTGGGCCTGTACTTTGATGGGGAAAGTGATATGAGGGGGGACTTCAGACTCTCCAGGGGATCCTGTAACGGTACATCCTCGGCACGGCGTGTGACCACGGCTGGGGACCCGTCATCGAGGCCCTTGTCTTCCTCTTTTGGCTAGCCAGCGGTACCTCTTATCGTGGTTTAGCCAGAGCCTTTGCTCTGCCCCGGGCCACTGTGCACCGTGCTGTCCACAAGACCAGCAGGGAAATCCTCTCTCTCCTCCCCCAGGTCGTTCGCCTTCCAGCAGAGGAGGACTTCCCTCAAGTTGGCAGCGTTGACGGCTGCCACGTCCGTGTCCCTAACGATTATATAAGTCAGATCAGGACAGAAACAGCACTGTTAATACGTTATAACATAGCATACATTAACGTACTGTAACATTACTGCTAACGCTCGCAGCTTAGCTGATGTATATTGTATACACATGTATACAAGATCACACATCTAACGCTAAAATGTCTACAGTGAGGACGATAGTTAAACACAGTAAACAACAGTATACCACAACACATGTAACGTTAGCTAGCTAGGTTATCACTTATTTGCCAGTGGTTAAACCAAAGAGTACCGGTAACTTCTATACTCGTTGGTTAAACTGTGCCGCTGTTAGCTAGCTAGGTTATCACTTATTTGCCAGTGGTTAAACCAAAGAGTACCGGTAACTTCTATACTCGTTGGTTAAACTGTGCCGCTGTTAGCTAGCTAAGGTTAGCTAAAGCTAGCTTGATAGCACGTCAAATTACGGTACATATAAACGTTATAATTCGCGGTACAAAAATCATCACCGATTGCAAAATTAACCACATATACATAAACAGGTGGCTTATATTTTATACAAGTACAGCAAAAAGATGAATATTCAACTTACATTTGTGTTGTTCGGTCGGTTTCGCTGTCGCGTAGAAGTCCGCCATTATCCAAAGTTTTTCAGTATTTGTTAGCTCCGCCCCTTCCGCTACGTAGACAAGATGGCGACCGTTGAGTGTGTTGAGTGTGCATCGATGCACACTCAACTTTCTGACCGTTTTGAGTGCACCATCCGGGTATTTGCAGTGCACTGCATTTATCACACTTCGACAAGTTACACTTTGAGTGCACTCAAATAGTTAGTATAAGTACAGAAGTGCGCGGTTTGGGACACACCTAAAAACAATGTAGGCTACCTGGCAAGCTAGCATTAGCTTAATGTAGTTACTGTCCAGTCACTTAACTTTGTTTTACTTTTTGTTGAAGCTAAATTGACCATAAGCCTAACTAACGTTACATAAAGCTGACATTAGCGGTTTATTATCGGCTTTAACAGGGACTAAACACGTCCGATGGACATATTGAATCACATTTGACTTTGAGATCAATACAATTATCAATATCACAAGTAATTTTATTGGTACCTATCCGTTTCATGTTTATAGCAAGGACTTTGGTAAACTGTTAGTTGTTTTTTTGTTTGCTTGCGTGTTTGTTTCACTAGTTATCCCTCATTAAAAAGGTGGCCTTTGCTAAGAATATCACCATCTTCTACAAAACGTCCGGAATACACCGTGTTCATTGCAAAACAGTAGTTTGCAATACTAAAAGTACTTGTGTGTACATTGTGTGTCTGTTTTTTTTATGTTGGTGTGATGTATAGTGGCAGATCAGAAAACGTGGGCAGGAGTTGTGAGAGAAGGCAATGCAGAGATGAAGGACATCATACCACAAGAATACTTGTGTGTATAAGCCTGATCAACAAGTGAAGAGAGTCAGGTATGTTATTGTCATATTTTTTTTTTTTTGCATGATTCAAATTACACACCTGTAATGCAAATCTATCTAGTATTTGGGGCAGGTGCAGTTCCACTCATGATTCTTATTTGTTGCTCTATTTTTCAACCTGTGTGTTCAAGGGTTCTTAGACTTTCTCTATCTCTATCTAGACTATCTATTACATTTTACTTGAATTATTAATTACCTCTGTATATTAATCTCTTTCAGATAACAGGAAAGAGTTTGAAAACTATGATTTGACGAACACTGCTGAATTGCCCTGCTCAGAGGAAGAGGCAGTGATGATTCCAGAAAAGAGAAAGCCAAAGGAGACCTACAGACTTCAAAATGGGTAGGTAATAAACTATTATTAAATCATATCCATCTATCAACAGTAAATAGTCTAACCCTTTGGCAGTTGTACTTAGGTTACATTTTGTATTCAAAATACACCTACTGACCAAATGGCCTTATTGTTGGAGCCTCTGAGGAAAATTTAGCAGAGAATTTAACAATGTTAACATTTGGCTTGCCATATTCTACTTAATGAAACTGGTCTTCTATTCACATCTGCAAAAAAAAGACTGACGTTACAATTATTATTCAACCACTTCTTAAAAACAAAGGGAGAAGAAACAAAAAATAAAATAAAAAAAACTTCCATGAATTAAAAGTTACTTCTTCGAATAATAACCCAAATCTTTTGTTCTTGCCACAGCAGCAGCACCGAGGAATCCTACTTTCCTGAGTCCGAAGCCGAGGGCCATCGAGGACTTCCCCGACTGGCAACAGACTGGAGTAGAGGCTGTAGCAGATACTGACTTTTTTTTTGTTACTGAAATAATTGACATTATGATAGACAGTGGACAATATGATAAGCAGTACTTGAATTTGTTCAGTAGGCTAGCATTAGTGTGACAATTAGTTTTTGTTCTCCAACATGTACACACTGCTGTTGTGAAGCAGTAATACACAGCTCACGAGTGTGTAGTCAAAAAAGGTGAAATACTGTATATTTCAGCGACTCCTACAGATTAAGAAAAATCTTAATAAATAAATGTTATTCTTGGCTCAATTGTTCCGTGTCTTTGGGTTCAAATAACATTATCATGATCCTATAGGCATCCAAAAATTGAGAACAAAGGCTAACAAAGGGATGTTTTTTTAAACTGAAACGGTGCGTTGGACATCCTGTTGTGTGTGCAAGTGCCTTTTAATTACCACGGGTTTACAGACACGTCTCTACTGATTATCACCTGGAACACAGGCAATAATCGAGAGACACACCCACCAAACGAGAGAAAACATGAAAACATAACGCAAGCTGTTGCACACCGTTCCCAGGAAACGTGCCGTTTTGATATTGAACGTGCCCCAGCTTTTTGCCTGAGGGGGAAAATAAAAACACTGGGTTAAGCTTTTAATAGTGTTTTTGTACATTAGCCCTTAGTATAGACCACAGTATGATCATTATCTCAAAATCTAGCTACATGATCAAAAGGTTTTTTTTTTAATTTTCAGAATAACTTTGAACTTTGTGCTATTTTCTATAATAATTTCAACTTGTGTAAATTGTCTTTGAGTACACTGAAACGCGCTTTATCAATAACATGTATTATAAGTAATTGTGTATGATTTATCTATCGTTTAGTAATTCATGTAATTTAGTAATATTTCAAGTAATTCGTGTGACCTATACTGACCAGTTTTGTTAAATGGATCAATTGATGCGGTCTCAGGCACATCGTCAAGATGCGCCTGAGACCGCATCTGTAAGAAATACGTTGAAACGATGTATATTGCCTGCATCTCTACGACGTATGGCATACGTTAGAACGATGTATAAGCCTGCATCTCTACGACGTATGGCATACGTTAGAACGATGTATATATGTATACGTCGCGGAGAGAGCGGCTATATGTCGCTGAAACGTAGCGCAGCGACGTCGTGCCAGTGAGCAAACTACCAAAATACTACGTATCCCCGATGTATTTTGATTAGATCGCCAATACGTCGCCGCGACGTAGGCTATGTGTGCTTACTGGGGAAGGAACAGTAACTCTATGGAAAAGTTGCGAGGTGCAGGCAGCAACTGTAGTAATTAAATTGTAGAAGCAGAAGTGACTTACAGTAACGGTAGTCAGTAGTCTGGTTTAGTAGGCTAGATACATCACCAGTAACGTTAACGTTCGTTAGCAATAGGGCTATCAATACAAGTAACGCTAACGTTAGCAGTTAATATATTCTCAGTAGCAGCAGTATGGAGATAGTAAGCTTAAAGTTAGTAATGGCTAGTAGCAGAAGTATACCGTGACAGGAATGGTGATGTCTATTAGTATAATCACAAACGGTTTAGAGAATATTTGGTATAATTCTAATACGGTAGTAGCCTAGTATACGGATACAATGTACACAATCTATTCACTCCTTGTTTCCTCGCAATTAATCTATATTCTATGTTCCAATGCGCATGCGCGTCCGGCGGTTCGCGGTTGCGCCAACTGGCAGAGGATGTTGCTAGCAGCCAGTGTAGATGTCTTTTTCACAACAATAACATCAACCAAATTTGCATCTCCGCATACCTGATTTAAGGATTATACATTCCGAGCTTTATTGGAAACCGTGCATTGGACCGCGCCACGACGAATTTCCTTCTGTATTTTTTGGCTACATCTTCTGTTGACAATGGGAGCGCAGTGGTTTGCAGATTTACAAGGCTCCTTTTTGCAGGAGCAGAAGCAACAATCATGGCTGGCCAGCTAGGCCGCAGATGGATTTTGTAGCTAACAGCAACAATCTATTGATATAAAATACTGTATATAGGCTTGGCGCAGCTCATAAACAGTGGTGCTAAGAAGCCAGTGTCTCACTTGCAAGATTATCGTTGATTTGTGTTGTCTTTTTGAGGCCCACAACACATGCTAGTGAGCTCGCTAGCTTCACAACCTTGACTGGTTAACGTCTTGCCTTCGTAGTTAGCTCCTTTAGCCAGCTAACTATAGCTAGCATCGGTGGGCTAGCCACCCGCTGGTCAAAACATTTGGAAAAAGATATCTTCTACGGGATATACTCTGTTGTGTGCTCGGTAGGCATTTGTATTGCAAATTCCTTTTGCAGCGTCTGCATCTGGATGAATGTGGGACAAAATGGAGACCCCGACGATTGTGTACGATTTGGATACCTCTGGGGGCTTAATGGAGGTGAGGTTGCTCTGCTCGAAGGCCTTTTTTAAGTGAAATATTCCCGTATGCTAATGCGTCAAAGTATTTTTCTTATAATAATTTGTCATTATCGTCAGACCACCATAGCTAGCTGTCCAGCATTTTTGGTTAGCTAACGTAATAGTTTGGGTTGATAATGGAGGCCACGCGTAAACGTTACCGCTCTCCCCGAATGGCACAGCGGGCACAAACCTGCATATTAAGTAACTCTTTAGACAAACAATCAGCGGGGCTGCCGTTATTTCATACTAAAGAGTTGAACAACTTTTACAGCAAATCCAAACACTGCTGGCGCCCCCGAAGTCCGAGGACGTAGAGAAGAGGAGTCGGAAGTTGGTGAGAGACGTCCGGAGGAGCGGCAGGGCCACCAACCACGACACCTGTGATAGTTGCCGGGAGGGGGGCGACTTGCTGTGCTGTGACCACTGTCCTGCAGCCTTCCACCTCCAATGCTGGTAAGTTACAGAGACATAACGCAAAGGGACACGTTATGCTTGCATGCTAAGTGTGAAACACAAGGGACTGCAATTCTGAGTCTGCGTTAGCTGCATGCTTAAGTTAACGTTAGCTAGATAAATAATGCTAACTTCTGAAGGGTTATTCCTCTGATGACGTTACGTGTTGCTCTTCTTGGTGTTGCAGAGGTATGGTCATGTGACATTTCACTGGAAAAGTGATAATTAAAGCCGGTCCCTGAGCTCCTTACCAGTCGTTATTGTTCAGTTATTTCAGTGACATTTCAACTAAACCCGTTGGTGGTTCCCCCCATGTTCACACTGTAACGCCACTCCTCCAACAGAACCGAGGAGGGCGGTAGCGAGCCGTGTGTAGCCCTTTGTAAAGTTGAATTTTAATTTACTGTGGACCGTGGCTTCAAGCTCATATTGTGTTAACTACATCTATGTCGAGTGACTTAAAGTAGCCAACCGTTATATTTCCTTGCTCTTTGGAGAACGTGTGCCGTTAGATATGTGGTTGATTTTATAGTATAGTAGGGCCTCTGTTGAGTTGTTTTTCAGTCGTTATTGTCAATGAAAAGGTATGTTAATACGACGCACAGGGGCTTAAAGAAAGAAGTGTAGTCACGTCTGTGAAAGTGGCTAGAATTAGCTTGCAGTCGGTCCTCCCCTCTTGTCGCGGCTGCAGACAGTGGAGCCGCTGCGGCTAAAAATGGAGTCGAGACTGCCTCTGTTTACAATATGGCGACCTCCCTGCTCTTTTTTTCTATTCCACCGCCATCTTATCAACCTTTTAAAATTCAGCTAAGAGGAAAATGGTTCATAAATTCCACTGACGAAATATGTGATTTTCTAAGATGAAGTAGCGCCATGGCAGTGTCTGTTGTGGACATGTTAAAGGTCGTCCCATTGTAGCATTTCGCCGGCCCGCTTTGCGATGCTCCCCGTTAAACATCTGCTTGCATGATTATTTTAACTTTGGCATTTGGAACAGTTCAATTTAGCTAGACAGGCACTTGGAAACGGCCAAGCAGAAACGTTTATCCATATATGGTCAAGCCTGTGAATGGCTTCATCCTCACAATTTGTAATTATCTCATAACACTGCATATCGGGAAGATACATGTTGCTTTAATGTATGTGTTATCTTAAAGTTAGTATTACAGAGGGTAACTTTAGATACATTTCGCTTATAATTGTGAGATTTTAGACTATCGATTATAGTCCTGGCAATAATATATCCCGCCTGTCATTTTTACTTTGAACTATGGTGAAAATGTTTATTTAAATGGAAACTGTATAATTATTGTTAAAGTTGATTAGAATATTTGGAATCTTCACACATTGATATTAACAAATCATGTTCCAACTGTTGTAATACCATTTGTAAATTGAGATCATTTTGCACACAATTGGCATGCATTTTTCTCTGATGTAGTGAAATTGTGAGTCTAGTCTAGAAGTAACACTGGAATGTTGGATAACTAGATGGGGAATATGGTTGTAACCAATAAGAAAATAAATGTCATTTTTTCACAATTAAGATAGATGTTGTATTCAAAATCCTGGTAAATAATCCATGCAACATCATCATGAAGCATAATATCAAGTCTGCATAGATGGATGTTGAATGATAATGTTAATTCATTTCCCTGCATTATGAACCAAGTCACTGAACATGTTTCTTACCACAGCAACCCACCTTTAAGTGAAGAAATGCTACCCCCAGGGGAATGGATGTGTCACCGCTGCAATGTTCGAAAAAAGGTGGGTAGCAGGTCTTCTCTATCACACACCCAATCCTTCACCAATGTTACTATCATGCCACTGGCAAAATGTAAAGAAGGGTATTTGCATTTATGCTATTCGGACTGATAAATCTGTCCTTTGGTCTTTGTTTGCTGGCATTAGAAGCGAGAGCAGAAGTTAGAACAGACCAACGGTCTACCGGAGAAGTCCTCGTCTAAGCGCTCAGTGTCCCCGGCCGTGGAGCTGGAGCTCAATGCCGGCCCACTGCGGCTCGACGGCCTGCCTCCGGGGGCTGGAGCAGCAGGGCCCGGTCTACGAGTGGCTCAGGTACGCCTCTTGGACCGCAGGACCAGCAGCAGGCCGAGCAGCCGGCCCGGAACGCCGAACTCCAACACTTCGTCCACCCCAACTCCCTCAGAAGAGCAGAACGATGGGGAGGAGGAGGCAGCAGAGCCTGAGGATGAAGTTCAGGGCTCAGAGCTTGAGGGTGCTATGCTATCCACTCCGGCTCCACGCCTCCTCAAGAGACCCTTTCAGCTGCTAATTGCAGCTGCTATGGAGAGAAACCCTACGCAGTTCCAGCTACCCAGTGAGCTTACCTGCACCACTGCACTACCAGGTCAGTCAGTCATAATGAGTTCCCAAACATTAACTGTGAAATTGTACTGTAATCATTTCAACAAGTATTCAAATGTTAAAAAGTGAAGAAGAAAAAAACACCCTAAAATATTTGATGTACTTTTTAAAATTACTTTATGGGGGAAAATGGCTCTTCCATTACATCTATGTTGTTTTTTGGTCTATTTCTATATACCTCTATGAATTACAAACCCAATGTAGATGACATCTGGAGCATTATGAAGCCCAGACATTCCAGCCCATCTATAATTGAGTTTAATATTTAAAAAATATTCTGGTATCTCAAATGTCATGGTAAATATTCAGTTTTGTTGATGGCCTACCAACAGGTGAAATTTGGTTTCTCGACTTCTCTGGCACATTGGGCAGCGAAAAAAAATCTGGGTTGGATTGTTTCTCAAATGTTCCTACTTCATTTGGATTTCTAGGCAGCAGTAAACGGAGGAGAAAAGAGGAGCTATTAGGGAAGCCATTCAGGAGGCCTCAGCATGAGCTTGATCCCAATGGTCTGGTCCCTCTACCAGTCAAAGTCTGCTTTTCATGCAACAGGTTAGTGCCAGATTACAGTATGTACAAAGATGTGCACACAGGCCTGACATGTTTGATATCTCGTACTGATGTTCTTGTATTTTTTGTAGGAGTTGCAGGTTGGCTCCACTGATCCAGTGTGACTATTGTACCCTTCTGTTCCACATGGACTGTCTGGACCCTCCACTCACAGCTCTACCTGCTGGCAAATGGATGTGTCCAAACCATGTCGAACACTTAGTGGTAAGAGAAGTGGCTCAGAGCTTAACCAACTTCTGTTGTTGTATTAGCCAAGGTGGTGCAACATAATAAGTTTCCCATTTCAAATGTTTGTCTGATGTCCAGCTGAATCAGAGAAGCTTGAGCCTGTCCAGCCGCTGTCAGCTCTTCGACCATTTCCAGGACAGGATGTCCCAGCACGCCGTCAAGTTGGACTTTCTGCGTAGAGTCCATCGGCAGAACACACCTAACCGGCGCAAAACCCACCAGCACAATAGGAAGACCATCAAGGTAGACTGGCTGCCTCAGTATGGGGGTTAGGCTTGTAATGGATATCCCAAATAGTTTTTGTGTTGTCAGCTCTGAATTGATAAGATAAGTTAATGATGCACAGATGGTGATGGGGAAGTAATATGCAATAACTGAGAATTATTGTCTTTTTTACAATTGATTCTTGTGCAGGCGTGTTTTGGGTTCCTCTTGCTAAATGCTGACGGAACACAACAGAAAAGTTGGAACAAGAGGCAGTTCTGAACATAACACTGCAGAAAAAAATCTTTAAATTAATTCTATCATAGCATCTGAAATGAAATTTGAGCAGGAATGTATTCATATGTTCTTCTACCTTTCTCTACGACAGGTTATCGAAATACAATCAAAATGTGAGATACCTTGTTCATTCAGAGACGACACAATTGATTAGGAAAATGTATGGCAGGGCAATTTTTAACAATCACTGTTTGGATTCAGGTGCCAGATGCCATCAAGTCCCAGTACCAGAATCCTCCCCCCATGCTGCTTCCTGCAGAGGTGCGCCAGTTGGAGCTGGTTTGTAGCGGCGTGCCTGACCGTCAGCCCACAAAGCACCTCACCACAGAGACTGAGCAGCAGGAGGTAGGCAGACAACAACGTGACACAGTTTATTATACGAGCCACCTGCAACAATGGCTTGTATCATGTGTGGTCCTTATAAAACAATATGTTAAAGATTTTGGCAAGTGTAATGTGGATTGTGAGCTGATATGTGAATGATGTCAATGCAGGGAGAGGCATTCATCGCTTATTGTTTTCTGCAAGAACAATCAGTTGAAGAAATTGTGATATTTAACAGCAATATGGCTTGAAGGCGATATTTACCTTCATTATGGAGTATGTGGATTCAAATGGCAGTAAAGAAAAATATTGATTCCGTCCTGTGACCTAAATTTCTCCATTAGATAGTACAGTGTTCTAAAAGAAATTGATGGTTGCTTCTTGTGTTGTAAAGCATTATTCTGCTGTGTTGAACAGTGGCTTCAGGATGTCATTGCCCTCCAGTGCAGCATCATGCGACACCTATCTATCAAGCAGAAGGCTTCATCCACAGCATCTACCCTGTCATCAGTAACATCGTCAGCAGAGTGGGTTTCTGAGCAGAAAGCCAGTCCTAAAGCATGTGTCACATCAGAGAACATGAAAACTCAGGCTTCTTTAGGAAGGACTTCTTCCCCCGACCCCTGCTCTAAACCCTGCAGTACACCTGATGACCCCCAGGGGCCCATTCTTTCAAGGGGCACCCTTGCTGTGCTGGGTGTTTGTAAGTGCAGCACAACACCATGTCAGAACTGTAAGAAACCCAACGGCCCTCTGGCAGTAGAGTGTCAGCCTCCCAAAGCCAACGGACCTGTAGACTGTAACAATGCCTCAGACTCCTGCAGGCAGGCTGAGCTGCAGCACAGACTGAAGCCCCGCACAACACCCCCAGGCGCCGCTCCTTCCTCTGGGCTGGTGAACCACATAGGAGCAGAAACAGTTAAAAAGGAGCCTGAGAGCACTACAGAGGCCTGTACTCAGAAAATCTGCCCCACTGCCCTGACAATATGGCCCCACTGCAGCCAGCAGAACCACAGGAGCCACGCAGAGCTCCAGGAGGAGTGTATGAGCAGCGATGATAAACACAGCTACTCCATCACCAGCAGTGCTCGCTCAGACACACCATCTAAAGGCAACCAGGAGCACGATCCAACCAAGCTGGGGTCATCATTACCCACTCCAGGTACACATTCTTGATCCAATTAACTGCTCACCGCTGATTGGCTTCCCAGGTTCATTTGAGGTTCTGTAGGGATTGCAAAAATAACTGTTAAACATTATAGCAGCCTTTATTCATTAACACAACTAATTAGGTATTCATTTATTGTTCTCACATAGCCAGACCTTCCTCCACAGCGCTGCGGAAGTAGGTCTGGCTAGTCCACACAACATTCCGGGATGGGAGAAAAACGTGCTCTGGTTTATTGGCATTTCTTTAAACCAATCACAATCGTCTTGGGCGGCGCTACCCGCCAGACAGAGCATCCGGCTGAACCTCCGGCAGCACCGGAGCAATCCCGTACAGTGTTGCAAACTCTTTTCCAATGAAAGTAGCTAACACCAGCTCCAAAAGTCGCTAAAAGTAGCTAGATGATGTCATATGCTCATTTGCATATTTGTGACATCATTATCCAATCATTTGCATAAAGCTTAGTGGTTGTGTCAGCAAGGTAGATAGAAAGAAATAGAAATCTTTAGCCAAATAATCACAAATTCAATACAGGAATTTATTTATTTTACCTTATAATATTACTTAGGTAGCCTATCTTTGAAGTAAAAAAAGAAAATCTACAAAGGGAGGGAAAAAGATTGATAAAGAATTCTCGAAGAAGGCTGGCCTGCCCAGGGCCACAGCTCAGCGGCGTCTTTCTCCCGTCGCATCCCGCTGTCTCTCCTACCTAACACTGGCCCCTGCACCCTGTCCCTTCTCCCCTTTCTACCTGCCTGCGCACTGTGCGCAGTGCTGCTTCACATGAGGAGAGAGGGGAGGGGCTGCTCCTCTGTATACAATACTGGCAACTTTTTTTACAGAAAGTCGCTAGATTTGTCAGTAGTCGCTTTTGTGAAAAAAGGTCGCTAAGGGGATCTGAAAAGTCGCAAAATCTAGTGACAAAGTCGCTAAGTTGGCAACACTGATCCCGTAAATGAAACGTTTTCGATATAGGCTATTCATTTATCGATAAATGTATTTTCATTATTTAGTCTGCAAAATTTAAAAACACTGAAAATAACACATTACAAGTTACCTCTTTGGAATTATTATTTGATTAAGTCATGAAGTTGAAAGTTTTGCATAATTGCATTGCCGTTTGGGAAGTGATCAAACCATTGCCAGAAGCGAAAATTGCATAAATTCAAGTGTGCGTTTCTCTTCAGTAGGAAACATATTGACACTAGGCCTACAGTGGCTACTCCACCTGTGTCTCCCAAATAGGGCTGGGCGATATGAAGAAGAGAAGAGAAAATCACATATCACCATGTTCCTTATCAAATATATCAATATTGTGACAATATTGTAGGGTTGACAACTGGTGCTTTCACACAATATTTTCACAATTAGATTTTAGTCTGGTGCCATGCTTCAACTGCTTAGTTAAAATGTGGAAAGCAAATGCATAGATGGAGAAAATTTAAAAACACATCAGACTACAGTATTATTAGGGCCCGAGCCATTTTGTGCGTTTTGCCATCGAAACAGGAAGTTGGTGTAACTCAAGTGTCCATTGTCCAATTGGCTCGAAACTTTTCACGATTCATAATAGTCCGACCCTGAGGACATATAAGGTCCGGCCGTGGCGGGGCGGCCATTTTGTGCGTTTTGCCATCGAAACAGGAAGTGGGTGTAACTCGAGTATACATTGTCCAATTGGCTCGAAACTTTTCACAATTCATAAGAGTCCAACCCTTATTAGGGCCGATATTTACTCAAAGTCATAGCGCCCCCTAGTGGCAGCAGGAAGTAGGCCTAAAAGTCAAGGTGCTATACTTTAACGAACTCCTCGTAGAGATTTCATCCGATGGACTTCACATTTGGTCTGTACCATCACAACACCTTTCCGATGAAAAGTTGTTAAAAGAAAAACTTTTCATCGAACGGTTAAAGAAAAACTTTTGATGACATTTCATCATAGCGCCCCCCGCTGGCAACACGAAATCTGCCTTATGACAAACATCATCCGATTTACATGAAACTTATAATGTGTGGTCTATATGTGATACTGAGCCGCCCCATATACTTTAACCACGCCCACGTACTCAGGCCACGCCCCTTTCATAATATTTGAACTGTTTAAGGTACACCCTTGTGTGAGGTATCATTGAACTCAGCAGAGAGTTCCTTCTTCATTGGTGATGGTTTGGCCCGCCCCCTATGCTTAAGCCACGCCCCCTTTCATAACTGGTGACCCATTTAAGGTACACTATTGTGTAAGGTATCATTGAACTCAGCAGAGAGTTCCTTCTTCATTAGTGATGTTTTGGCCCACGCCCTATGCTTAAGCTACGCCCCCTTTATTAACTGGTGACCCGTTTAAGGTACTCTTATGTGAGGTATCAATGAACTCAGCAGAGACCTCTTTTTTCATTGGTAAAGGTTTGCCCCGACCCCTATGTTTTGGCCACGCCCCCTTTCACAACTAATGAACTGTACGACGTAGAGTCTTGTGTGATGTATCGTTGAACTCGGCAGTGACTTCTCTTTTCATTGCTGACGATTTGCGGTGTCTGAGTGCCGGGGAAATGCACCGTCGCAAGGAGCGGCGTTCGCCGGTAACCCCGACGCGCGCAGAGAAGCGAGGGCCCGTCCATCGCTGCTTGCAGCTTTAATTATTATTAGGGCCCGAGCGCCGACAGCGGCGAAGGCCCTATTGGAACTGAAGGAATTATTATTATTCTTCCGCGCAATGAATTGCCTTTTTGAGGGGCTTAACATATTCAAAAACTCACCAAATTTGGCGGTCGCGTCAAGTCTGGTGAAAAATTACGTATTTTAAGGGTTTCGGGAATAGGCGCACAAAAATGGCTCGCTAGCTACAAAGTCAAAAAAATTGAGCCCCTGCAGTGCGTTTAACGTAGACTCACGAAACTTGGTACACATATGTAGCATGTAAAGATGTACATAAAACGTCATTGGAGCCATACCTGAAACCCAACAGGAAGTCCGCCATTTTGAATTGAATGTTCGAAATTAGTGCGATTTTGGCCATTTCCACATGTCGTACTTTAACGAACTCCTCCTAGAGATTTCATCCGATCCACTTCAGATTTGGTCTGTGCCATCTTAAGACGTTAAAGATGAAAAGTTGTTAAAAGAAAAACTTTTGGTCATAGGGCATGGCCGTGGCGGGGCGGCCGTGGCGGGGCGGCCATTTTGTGCGTTTTGCCATCGAAACAGGAAGTGGGTGTAACTCGAGTATACATTGTCCAATTGGCTCGAAACTTTTCACAATTCATAAGAGTCCAACCCTTATTAGGGCCGATATTTACTCAAAGTCATAGCGCCCCCTAGTGGCAACAGGAAGTACGCCTAAAAGTCAAGGTGCTATACTTTGACGAACTCCTCCTACAGATTTCATCTGATGGACTTCAAATTTGGTCTGTACCATCTGAACACCTTAAAGATGAGAAGTTGTTAAAAGAAAAACTTTTCGTCAGACGGTGTGGGCGTGGCGTGGCGGCCATTTTGACCTTTCTTCGATCAACGAAGAAGTTGTTGTAACTTTAGTGTACATTGTCATATCCGCCTGAAACTTGTCACGTTTGACAAGGGTCCACACCGGAGGACCCGTACAGGCCAAAATTTACATTTGGTCACAGCGCCCCCCGCTGGCAACACAAAATCTGCCTTATATGACAAACATCATCCGATTTACATGAAACTTATAATATGTGGTCTATATGTGATACTGAGCTGCCCCATATACTTTAACAACGCCCACTTACTCAGGCCACGCCCCTTTTCATAACATTTGAACTTTTTAAGGTACACTATTGTGTAAGGTATCACTCAACTCAGCAGAGTTCCTTCTTCATTGGTGATGGTTTGACCCGCCCTCTATGCTTTGGCCACGCCCCCTTTCACAAATAATGAACCGTACGACATTGAGTCTTGTGTGAGGTATCGTTGAACTCGGCGGGGAGTTCCCTTTTCATTGGCGACGATTTACAATGCCTGAGTGCCGCGCAGATGCACGGCCGCAAGGAGCGGTGTCCGCCAGTAACCCTGACGCGCAGAGGCGCGAGGGCCCGTCCATCGCTGCTTGCAGCTTTAATTATTATTATTAGGGCCTGAGCGGCGAAGGCCCTATTGGAACTCAAGGAATTATTATTATTATTATTATTATTAGTGCCCGAGCGCAAGAACTGAAGGAATTATTATTAGGGCCCGAGCGCCGACAGCGGCGAAGGCCCTATTGGAACTGAAGGAATTAGGCTATTATTAGGGCCAGAGCGCCGACAGCGGCGAAGGCCCTATTGGAATTGAAGGAATTATTAGGGGTCCAAGCCCGAGGCTGCGAGAATCGGCGGTAGCGAAGCTACGCCGTTCGCACAGCAGGGCTGTGGAACCCTATTGGAATTGCAAGGTTTCTTATTATTCTTCCGCCGATAAAACTGATACTGCAGCCTAAACCGTAAATGGTGGGAGGTTGCCGTTTTCAGGTCTGGTCAGGGCCGCCTTAACCTAATGTTAGGCCCCGGGGCTGAGAGGTTTTGTAGGCCCCCCATCCCCTCGATTTACAGTCTCATTTTAAAAAAGTGTAATATCTAGGTAATCTATATCACAAAATGCATTAGTTTCTTTCGAGGCATACAACAGTGAGTTTTCCCTCTTTGAGCCAGACATCACCATAATATTGTTATTAACATATCACTGAGTCCACCTGAGCATAAACACAAGATACTTTATGTAACAACCACACACAGCAACTTATGGTGATGATAAAACCAAAATGTGTGAAAGTATGATTTCAAACGATATTATGAAAAACATCACCAACCTGTCTGCACAAACATTGATAATAACTGATAACAGCATTAGCAAAGAACAGCAACAGATCAAAGTAGGAGCCTCAGCAAGCCCTGTGAACCAATCACATGCAGGAGCTGGATTTTATATTATTATTATTTTTTAAATGATTACTAATTCGCTGTGTGACATTATTTATATTTTTGTATATCAAATAATGAGGCAAATAGCAAAAAAGGGTTATGGATAGGTTCTAAAATATAGCCTACTAAAAATTAACCATTATAGCTGATAGAGGTGACAGTGAAAGTGCATTTCCACTGGCCTAGGAGGGGTAAGGGGAGTGATGCAAGCACGGCAACGGTCTTTATAGCATTAAAATCAGAAGAGAAATACGCCAAAAAAAAGTATGAACTATATACTAAATCAAATGTAGCCTATGTCATAATTTAAACAAGTCTCCCGAAGGTATCTCTCTCTCTCTCTCTCTCTCTCTCTCTCTCTCTCTCTCTCTCTCTCTCTCGCTGCCTGTGGCCATGTGTGTGTGTGTGTGTGTGTGTGTCGGCGACCAGGTGCTTGTGGAGTTTAACAGTAAAAAGACAGTTAACCACACGTTCCCGTTAATCTTATGATGGACAAGTGTTGTGATACTTAAACAAACAATCCGTCAACTGTGAAATAAAAGCCTCTTATTTACGAGATCGGTCTGACAGACCGGCAACTTACATCGGGGCGTCCCAGCATGACAGGCCGGCCAGCGAGCGAGCAATCCGGACCACCGTTCTCTTAATGCATCCATGGAGCCACCACCAGCTGAGCTTCTCAACTCCGAAAACTTTGAAGCAAATTGTCAATTCGGCAACAATTTTCGGATGACTGCCTATATTCGAAATCTAAACAGTTCATTTCTCGCCTAAAACGTTGTCAGAAATGACTTTAATGATGAACAAGACGGAGAAAAATTGTTAAAAATATCCCGCTGTTGCTCTCAAGCGCAAACCAGTACAGAACGGTACAGAAGACATCACTCAGTCATAGAGGGACACACCCCAAAACTAACTATAGACATTCTGATAGGTAAGCTCACGGGCCATAGGCGATGGGGCCACGTGGGTCACTCCTAATTTGGATCAATCAGCAGCCATGTAACCTGCGATTAGAGTGATTGACAGAAAACCTGACAAGTTAGAAAACTATATGACCTTTTCAGCTCATCACTAACGTGAATATGGGAGGCCCCTGAACTTGTGAGGCCCCTGGGCTTCAGCCCAGGTAAGCCCGTGCATTAAAGCGGCCTTGGGTCTGGTCCAGAACCCTGCAGGGACCTCGGACAAAAAAATTCAGCCACTAGGTGGCGCTATACCAGAAGATACGCATTTGGCCTTATAACTCCCAAACTGTACATCGCACATTAAAAATACACATATCCACGCGTTCCCTGAATCCAGCTGAATCTCTTGATGTAGGCCACGCCCATTTCCGCCCCGACATTTTTCCGTGAAAAATCGCGATTTATCGTAAACCTACTTTTTCATACTCCTCCTCAGGGCATGAAATTAACACCCGCCCACCCGCCAAATGCGGGTGAATTTTGCAATTGGCGGGTAACACTGTCAATTTACCTGCCACATTGGCCGGTAGCCAATGAGAATTGAATGATTCAGACGCGCAACTATTGGTAAGCAGGGTACGCGGTTGCTTACGGGCCCGGACCAATCAGGGGCCTGCATCACTGGAAGACACTGATTGACAGCCGGGGCCCCCTATCGCATTTGCATTACTCGCGACAATCCCAGCAGTACCACGTGCAGCCACTGACCAAGCGGTAGTGAGAACGGGTCAAATTCATTTCCTTGTTTCTGATAACGAAGACAAGACGTGTGTGACTCGAACATTTCACATTTACCAACAAAACGTACAGCGACAGACTGTGCAAAACATTTCAGACTGTCCTGCCAACCGGTAGAAATTTTAACATAAATGTACGCTGTAACGATGTTTCACTCTGAAAGCTGCTGCCGTTTCAATCCTGTCCTGGGCTGTTGCTCGATTTCCCCCGCGACGCGCGCACATGCACACGCACACACATGGACACAATCACACGGTGAATGCAGGAAAAAACGGAGATGAGACGTACATAATTACCTAAATTGAGGACAGCTACGCTCATTATTGTAAGTGCAATAAGTTAAAGTCCAATAAGTAGCTACTCAAACCGTATGAATGTGTGTCCCAGTCCCAGACCAGGATAGAAAATTAACTAACGATGTAAAGATCAACAAGCCACTGACACATAGGCCTAGCTGTATGTTCAAATTTGATTAGTTCAATAAAGTATTATGTTTTGCCTTAATACACAGGCTACGATGAATAGGACAGGATAGGATCAGAGAGACACAGTAATTCCTGTTTTTCACCTTTATGAGGCAAAAAAAAAATCTGGCTGGTAAAAAGTCATTGTGGCGGGTGGATTTTTAAATCCACCCGCCACAGTGGCTGGTGGTCAAAAAAGTTAACTTCATGCCCTGCTCCTCCTAGACCGTGCAACCGATTTCCATAAAACTTGCTATGTAGCATCTATAGACTGACCTGACAAAAAGTTATTAAAAGAATTTTTTTCGGATTAAAATTGTGTAAATTACGCACAAACAAATTTGTGTAGCTAGCTACGAAGACTCAAACGTTGCCATATCTCGGCCAAAATAAATGATATAATCGCGAATCTTTAGATTCTTGTTTGCCATGACCCTCTAAGGCTCGCTAATCAATTTTAAAAAAATTGGCCACTAGGGGGCGCCACAAGTACAAAAAGTTTATATCTCATGAACGGCTCATCCGATGTTTACGAAATTTGGGGTTTGCCATCTAGACTCACTCCTGAGGCCACGTCTACAGTGGGGTACTGATTCGTCAAAGTGGGCGTGGCCTATGGAATCCAGGTTTAGATTCATCACTTGCCCTAATGTGAGCAACTTAAAATTTACAGTGTAGATGGACAATGTATTGCAGATCTTACATACCAAATATTACTTACATAGACCACTAGGTGGCGCTATAATTACGTAAAACGTGTTTTCGCCTATAACTCCCACAGTCTATGTCGCCTATGAGAAATTCTTACATCCACGTGTTTGTTGAATCCATCTGAATCTGAAAATAGAGGCCCCGCCTATTTAGACAAAAAAATGTTTTCGCAAAATCGCGCAATGTGAAAAAAAATGTTTTCGAACTCGTCCTAGGGCGTGTAGCCGATGTGCACGAAACTTGGTAGATACCATTGGTATATGGAGCTGACAAAAAGTAATCAAAGGAATTTTGCTACATTACACCGTTCGCACTTTACAAGCAAACAAATTTGTTGTAGCTAGCCACAAAACACGAACTTTGTCATATCTCGGACAAATTAATACTTATCAGAAAGAAACCTAGTACGCTTCTTCGACATCCCATTCCGAGCCTCCTTACCAAATATGGTGAAAATCGGCCGTCAGGGGGCGCTATAATTAACGTAGAGGCTTTTCGGCAAATAAGTCAATGCATTTAAATGGGTACAATTTGCAATGTAAATATATCTGCAGCATTAAATGCTATCATCACAAACCCTGAGAGTATTTTGTTCGGCATGCCACTTTGTGGCTTCCCACCAAATTTGGTGACAATTGGCTGTTAGAGGGCGCTATAATTAACGTAGAGACCTTTTGGCAAATAAGTCAATGCATTTAAACGTGTTTTTGCGTATAACTCCCACAGTCTACATCGCAGATGAGAAATTCTTACATGCTCGTGTTCCTTGAATCCATGTGAATCTGATCATATAGGCCTCGCCCATTTGCACTAAGAATTTTTTTCGCAAAATCGTGTAATGCGAAAAAAAATGTTTTCGTACTCGTCCTAGGCCATACAACCGATGTGCACGAAACTTGGTAGATACCATCTGTGTATGGAGCTGACCAAAAGTTATCAAAGGAATTTCGCTACATTACACCGTTCGCACTTTACAGCCAAACTAATTTGTTGTAGCTAGCCACAAAACACGAACTTTGGCATATCTCGGCCAAATTAATAGTTATCACAATGAAACCTGGTGGGCTTCTTCAACATCCCATTCCTAACCTCCATACCAAATTTGGTGAAAATAGGCCGTCAGGGGGCGCTATAATTGACGTAGAGGCTTTTCGGCAAATAAGTCAATGCATTTGAATGGGAATAATTTGCAGTCTCTTCCCGACTTTCGCCTCGCCGCGGCGGCACTTCTGGTTCTCCTTTCGCGGGCTCCGTTTTCGCGGGCTCTCGGCGTCGCCGGGGGCGGCTCGCGCCGGGGGGACCGGCGCGAGGCTTGGACCCGTTCATAACTGCTTGCAGTTCTAGTTAGGGCCCGAGCGCCGACAGCGGCGAAGGCCCTATTGGAACTGAAGGAATTATTAGGGGTCTGTCACTGCGCGATCTGAGTCTCAACGCGATCTGAGTCGCTTCGAGTTGCGCATGCTCAGATTTAAACAATTTACGGCATAACGACAATAACGGAAGATGGGAACAGCAATAATCGAAGATATAGAAGGTGGAAATCATTTCAAAAACGTTTTAGTTATCAAATGCTATCTATGATTGTTTGATTGCTAACGTTAGCTCATAACACCATTCAAATAACAGCCGTTGTTGTGTTTGATTGCTAACTTGTAGCCAGCAGTGAACAAACTTGGTCATGTAGCTCCATTTTCACTTACTTTTTTATTTTTTATTAACTGACGTGAGGGATCATGCCGTGAACATGTGATGCTTTACGCTAAATAATACATTACTGCCATTTCCATCTTCCATATCTTCGATTATTGCTGTTCCCATCTTCCGTTATTGTCGTTATGCCGTAAATTGTTTACATCTGAGCATGCGCAACTCGACGCGACTCAGATCGCGTTGAGACTCAGATCGCGCAGTGACAGGGTCCAAGTCCGAGTCTGGAAGAAACGGCGGTAGCAATAGCTACGCCGTTTTCACAGTAGGACTGTGGAACCCTATTGTTTTTGTACTGATTATTTTCCATTATTTTCCATTATTATTTTCCATTATTCTTCTCCGCGTAAAAGTCCTGCTACAGCCTAAACCGTACATGGTGGGCGAGTGCCCATTTCAGGACTGGTCCAGAACGCGGCAACGACCTCAGGCGCAAGAATTTCCCAACTTCCACCACTAGGTGGCACTATAGCAGAAAAACGCGTTTGACCCTATAACTTCCAAACCGTACATCACACATTAAAAATACACACATCCACGCGTTCACTGGATCTTACTGAATCTCGTGATATAGGCCACGCCCATTTCCGCCTAGACTTTTATGCGTGAAAAATCGCGATTTATCAAAAACCTACTTTTTTTAACTCCTCCTAGACCGTCCAACCGATTCGCACGAAACTTGGCAGGTAGCACCTACAGACCGACTTGACAAAAAATTATAAAAGGAATTTATATAGGATACAAATTGCGCATATTACGCACAAACAAACTTGTGTAGCTAACTATGAAAACACCAACTTTGCCATATCTCGGTCAATAAAAACGCTATCAATGCGTAACTTCAGATTGTTGTTTCCCATGACCCTCTGGAGGGGCCCAACACATTTTACAAAGATTGGCCAGTAGGGGGCGCTACAAGTACAAAATGTTTATATCTCATGAACGGCTAGTCCAATTTTTTACGAAATTTGGAGGGTACTATCTAGGGTCACTCATGAGACCAGGTCTACCGCGGTGTACTGATTGGTCAACGTGGGCGTGTCCTATGAGACTCACATCTAGATTAACCCTTTACACTGATGTGATCCAATTGAAATTTACATGGTAGTGACACATGTGGACCACTAGGTGGCGCTATAGTGGTTTTTTGCCCTTAACTCTCACATTACATATCGCTTCGCTAGAAAACCATAGGTTTACATGTTCGGTGAATCATTCTGAATCTCAAGATGTAGGCCACGCCCATTTCTGCTGAGAATTTTTTTCGCAATATTAAGCAATGTGCAAAACCAACTTTTTCGAACTCGTCCAAGGCCGTGCAACCGATATGCACGAAACCTGGTACCTAGCACCTCTAGACACACTTGAACAAAAATTATCCAAAGAATTTTGCTACGTTAAAGTATGCGCATTTTACGACCAAACTAATTTTCCTAGCTAGCTACGAAGCACAAACTTAATCATATGTCGGCCAATTTAAAAGGTATAAGCAAACCACTTAACAACCTTGTGCAACATTGCACTCTGATGCTGTGTACCAAATTTGGGGAAGATCGGCCATTAGGGGGCGCTATAATAAACGTTTAAGTTTTTCAGCAAATAACTCAATGCATTTAAATGGGAAGATTTCAATTACAATATCTCGGCCACAGTACATGCTATCAACGCGAAACTTGGGGTGCTTTGTCGGCACGCCGCCCTGACACTCTATACCACATTTGAAAATTTGTAAAGATCGGCCATTAGGGGGCGCTATAGTCAACATAGACTTTGTAAAACTCTAGCTACAGCCTAAACTGCAACGGATGGGGAGGTGCAATTTTCAGGATTGGTCCGGAACTCTGCAGGGACCTCAGGCACAAAAATTGACCCACTTCCACTAGGTGGCGCTATAGCAGAAAAAATGTGTTGTGCGACAGTAAATGCTATCAACATGTAACGTGATGCTGGTTCGGCATGCTGTTCTGCGGCATGCTGTTCTGAGGCTTTGTATCAAATTTGGCGAAGATTGGCCATTAGCGGGCGCTATAGTCAACGTAGATGTGTTTTGAGCATTTTACGCAATCAATGTTAATTAAAGGTGCTCTAAGAGATGATGTTGGGTGATGTAGCTTATTGTTGATGTTCAAAATGTTGTCCCTTAATATGGAAGCTAGTTTGACACTCCCTCCTCTCTAAAACAAATCGTGGCAAAGAATTGTGATATTAATTTAAAGTAAAACAAAATCGTGATTCATATTTTACCCTGAATTGTGCAGCTCTAATGGCCACTATTTCCATTGAGTATTGCAGTGTATCTTTTTATTATGCATACTGAATTTCTGAAAGTGCATATATACGAAACGCCAATTTGTATATTATTTGCGTGTTATCAAGATGTATACTTGCTTTTTAGTGTTTTTCTATACTGTTTGGCGTTCATTGACCTTTGTTTATGTTTGAAAATGAAAAATGAAAATGAAAAATGTTTTATGTTTGAAAAGTACTTATTGGACTTTAATTAGGGGTCCAAGCCCGAGGCTGCGAGAATCGGCGGTAGCGAAGCTACGCCGTTCGCACAGCAGGGCTGTGGAACCCTATTGGAATTGTAAGGTTTCTTATTATTCTTTTTCTTCCGCCTCTAAAACTGATACTGCAGCCTAAACCGTAAATGGTGGGAGGTTGCCGTTTTCAGGTCTGGTCCAAAACCCTGCAGGGACCTCGGACGAAAAAATTCTGCCACTTCCACCACTAGGTGGCGCTATAGCAGAAAAAACGCTTTTGGCCTTATAACTCCCAAACCGTACATTGCACAAAGAAAATGCACATATCCACGCGTTCCCTGGATCCCGATGAATCTAGTTATGTAGGTCACGCCCATTTCCGCCCCGACTTTTGTGCGTTAAAAATCGCGATTTATCGTAAACCTACTTTTTCATACTCCTCCTAGACCGTGCAACCGATTTGCATAAAACTTGGTAAGTAGCATCTATAGACCGACTTGACAAAAAGTTATCAAAAGAATTTTTTTCGGATGAAAATTGCGTAAATTACGCACTAACAAATTTGTGTAGCTAGCTACGAAGACACAAACGTTGCCATATCTCGGCCAAATCAAATGATATCATCGCAAATCTTTAGAGTCTTGTTTAGGTTGAGGTTCTTAGTCAAGAAAACCAATTTTATAAAATTTGGTCACTAGGGGGCGCCAAAGGTACAAAAAGTTTATATCTCATGAACGGCTAATCCGATTTTTACAAAATTTGGAGCCTACCATCTAGGCCCACTCCTGAGGCCAGGACTACAGTGGGGTACTGATTCGTCAAAGTGTGCGTGGCCTATGGGACCCAAATGGGAACCAGGTTTATATATACCACTTACACTAATGTGAGCTACTTCAAATTTACAGTGTCGATGTACAATGTTTCATCGACCTGACATACCAAATATTACCTAAGTGAACCACTAGGTGGTGCTACAATGACGTAAAACGTGTTTTTGCCTATAACTCCCACAGGCTACATCTCAGACAAGAAATATATACATGGACTTGTTCCATGTATCCATGTGAAGCTGATGATATAGGTCAAGCCTATTTGCACTGCGATTTTTTTTGCAAAATCGTGTAAAGCGAAAAAAAAGGTTTTCGTACTCGTCCTAGGCCATGCGACCGATGTGCACGAAACTTGGTAGATACCATCTGTGTATGGAGCTGACCAAAAGTTATCAAAGGAATTTTGCTACATTACACCGTTCGCACTTTACAACTAAACTAATTTGTTGTAGCTAGCCACAAAACACGAACTTTGGCATATCTCGCCCAAATTAATAGTTGTCAGAAAGACACCAGGTAGGCTTCTTCAACATCCCATTCTGAGCCTCCACACCAAATTTGGTCAAAATCGGCAGTTAGGGGGCGCTATAATTGACGTAGAGGCTTTTCGGCAAATAAGTCAATGCATTTGAATGGGAATACTTTGCAATGTAAATATCTCTGCAGCATTAAATGCTATCATCACAAACCCTGGGTGTATTTTGTTCAGGATGCCACTCTGCGGCTTCCCACAAAATTTGGTGAAAATCGGCCGTTAGGGGGCGCTACAATTAACGTAGATGCCTTTTGGCAAATGAGTCAATGCATTTAAATGGGAATAATTTGCAATGTGAATATCTCTGCAGCAGTAAATGCCATCATCACGAAACTTGAGAGTATTGTTCGTCATCCCACTCTGCGGCTCCCCACCGGATTTGGCGACGATCGCCCTTTAGGGGGCGCTAAAATCGAAGTAGAAGCGTTTGGGCCTTTTACGCAACGAAGAGGAAATTTACGATTGCGTTTTGCTACGGACTTTGGAGCTCGCGCTCGGTCAAATTTCCCGACTTTCGCCTCGCCGCGGCGGCGCTTCGGGTTCTCCTTTCGGGGGCTCCGTTTTCGCGGGCTCTCTGCGTCGCCGGGGGGCACCGGCGCACGAGGCTTGGACCCCGTTCATAACTGCTTGCAGTTCTAGTTATCATTACACTTACAATAACGAGCGTGTAGCTGTCCTGAATTTAGCTCATCCTGTACATCATACCTGCAGTTATTCCTGTGTGTGGAAAAGGAAAAGATTAATCTGACCGACCTTTACCCTGTTTCAGCATAGTCTACACATGAATACAGCTATGTCAAGATACGTCAAGCTATTATTGTCTTCTATAATAAGCAGACCTTGCTGCTCACGCCTCTCGATATTTACCAACGTTTGCCTCCGCGCCGTCGGGCTTTGGGTTCCGCTTTCGCACGCTCCTCGGGGCGTCGGGGACGAGTTGCATCGGAGACTTGGACCCGTCATAACTGCTTGCAGTTCTAGTTAGGGGTCCAAGTCCGAGTCTGGAAGAAACGGCGGTAGCAATAGCTACGCCGTTCGCACAGTAGGACTGTGGAACCCTATTGTTTTTCTCAAGATTATTATTTTCCATTCTTCTCATTTTCCATTATTCTTCTCCGCGTAAAAGTCCTGCTGCAGCCTAAACCGTAAATGGGCCGGGGGTGCCCTTTTCAGGACTGGTCCAGAACCCGGCAACGACCTCAGGCGCAAGAATTTCCCCACTTCTACCACTAGGTGGCGCTAAAGCAGAAAAAACGCGTTTGACCCTATAACTTCAAAACCGTATGTCGCACATTAAAAATACACATATCCACGCGTTCACTGGATCCTAGGAAATTTCACGATATAGGCCACGCCCATTTCCGCCTAGAGTTTTATGCGTGAAAAATCGCAATTTATCAAAAACCTACTTTTTCGAACTCCTCCTAGACCGTGCGACCGATTCGCACGAAACTTGGCACGTAGCACCTTCAGACCAACTTGACAAAAAATTATAAACAGAATTGTTATAGGACACAAATTGCATATATTACACAAAACCAAATTTGTGTAGCTAACTATGAAAACACGAACTTTGCCATATCTCGGTCAAAATAAATGTTATCAATGCGCAACTTCAGATTCTTGTTTGCCATGACCCTCTGGAGAGGCCCAACACATTTTGCAAAAATTGACCAGTAGGGGGCGCTACAAGTACAAAATGTTTATATCTCATGAACGGCTCATTCAATTTTTTACCAAATTTGGAGGGTACTATCTAGGGTCACTCATGAGACCACCCCTACCGTGGGGTACAGATTGGTCAAAGTGGGCGTGGCCTGTGAGACTCACGTCTAGATTCACCCCTTACCCTGATGTGAGCCAATTGAAATTTACATGGTAGATGTAGAATGGGCCATGCACTGCAGTAACCAAAAATTACTTATGTAGACCACTAGGTGGCGCTATAGTGTTTTTTTTGCCTTTAACTCCCACACTACATATCGCACATTAGAAATCCATATGTCCCCGTGTTCGTTGAGTCCATGTGAATCTCATGATGTAGGCCACGCCCATTTCTGCTGAGAATTGTTTTCGCAATATTGCGCAATGTGCAAAACCAACTTTTTCGAACTCGTCCAAGGCCGTGCAACCAATATGCACGAAACCTGGTACCTAGTACCTCTAGACACACGTGAACAAAAATTATCCAAAGAATTTTGCTACATTAAAGTATGCGCATTTGACGACCAAACAAATTTTCCCAGCTAGCTACGAAGCACAAACTTAATCATATGTCGGCCAGTTTAAAAGGTATCAACACACCCCTTCGGAATCTTGTGCTACATTGCACTTTGATGCTCTGTACCAAATTTGGGGAAGATCGGCCATTAGGGGACGCTATAATAAACGTTTAGGTTTTTAAGTAAATAACTCAATGCATTTCAATGGGAAGATTTCAATTATAATATCCCGGCCAAAGTACATGCTATCAACGCGGAACTTGGGGTGCTTTGTCGACACGTTGCCCTGAGGCTCTGTACAAAATTTGGTAAAGATTGGCCATTAGGGGGCGCTATAGTCAACATAGACTTTGTAAAACTAGCTACAGCCTAAACTGCAATGGATGGGAAGGTGCAATTTTCAGGACTGGTACGGAACTCTGCAGGGACCTCAGGCCCAACAACTGACCCACTTCCACTACTAAGTGGCGCTACAGCAGAAAAAATGTGTTGTGCGACAGTAAATGCTATCAACATGTAACATGTGATGCTGGTTCGGTGGCTGTGTATCAAATTTGGCGAAGACTGGCCATTAGCGGGCGCTATAGTCAATGTAGATGTGTTTTGAGCATTTTAGTCAATCAATGTTAAAGGTACTCTAAGTGATGTTGGGTGATGCCACTTATTGTTGATGTTCAAAGTATTGTCCATCAATATGGCAACTAGTTTGCCCTTCCCTCCTCCTCATTGTGTCTCCTTCCCTACCTCCGAAGTTCCACATAGTAACCCTCTAACCCCCACCCCACCCAAACACAAGAAGTGTTCAGTATTTGGTATGGCCACTAGTTCATAATATTATGCTACAGCATGTCTGTATTACAGAAAGTAATTAGGTTTAATCTTTTTAACCGTTTTGTTAACTTATTAACTTATTATTAATTGAATATTTATGTATTTCAGGATGATAACAATATGATTAGACCTTATGATTTGAAGGTTATGACAATAGTACTTTAACTTGCTTCTACTGGTAAAAGTTGAGTAACTCAAAAACATAGAACTCTGATGCTCTGTACCAAATTTGGGGAAGATCAGCCATTAGGGGGTGCTATAATAAACGTTTAAGTTTTTTAGCAAATAACTCAATGCATGTAAATGGGAAAATTTAAATTGCAGTATCTGAATTTCTGAAAGTGCATATAGACGAAACGCCAATTTGTATATTATTTGCGTGTTATCAAGATGTATACTTGCTTTTTAGTGTTTTTCTATACTGTTTGGCGTTCATTGACCTTTGTTTATGTTTGAAAATGAAAAATGAAAATGAAAAATGTTTTATGTTTGAAAAGTTCTTATTGGACTTTAATTATCATTACACTTACAATAACGAGCGTGTAGCTGTCCTGAATTTAGCTCATCCTGTACATCATACCTGCAGTTATTCCTGTGTGTGGAAAAGGAAAAGATTAATCTGACCCACCTTTACCCTGTTTCAGCATTATCTACACATGAATACAGCTATGTCAAGATACGTCAAGCTATTATTGTCTTCTATAATAAGCAAACCTTGCGGCTCACGCCTCTCGATATTTACCGACGTTTGCCTCCGCGCCGTCGGGCTTTGGGTTCCCCTTTTGCGCGCTCCTCGGGGCGTCGGGGACGAGTTGCATCGGAGACTTGGACCCCGTCATAACTGCTTGCAGTTCTAGTTAGGGGTCCAAGCCCGAGGTTGCGAGAACCGGCAGTAGCGAAGCTACGCCGTTCGCACAGCAGGGCTGTGGAACCCTTTTGAAATTGTAAAAATTCTTATTAGGGGTCCAAGCCCGAGGCTGCGAGAATCGGCGGTAGCGAAGCTACGCCGTTCGCACAGCAGGGCTGTGGAACCCTATTGGAATTGTAAGGTTTCTTATTCTTTTTCTTCCGCCTCTAAAACTGATCCTAAACCGTAAATGGTGGGAGGTTGCTGTTTTCAGGTCTGGTTCAAAACCCTGCAGGGACCTCGGACGAAAAAATTCAGCCACTTTCACCACTAGGTGGCGCTATAGCAGAAAAAACGCGTTTGGCCTTATAACTCCCAAACCGTACATCGCACAAAGAAAATGCACATATCCACGTGTTCCCTGGATCCCGATAAATCTAGTGATGTAGGTCACGCCCATTTCCGCCCCGACTTTTGTGCGTTAAAAATCGCGATTTATCGTAAACCTACTTTTTCATACTCCTCCTAGACCGTGCAACCGATTTGCATAAAACTTGGTAAGTAGCATCTATAGACCGACTTGACAAAAAGTTATTAAAAGAATTTTTTTCGGATGAAAATTGCGTGAATTACGCACTAACAAATTTGTGTAGCTAGCTATGAAGACACAAACGTTGCCATATCTCGGCCAAATCAAATGATATCATCGCAAATCTTTAGAGTCTTGTTTAGGTTGAGGTTCTAAATCAAGAAAACCAATTTTATAAAATTTGGTCAATAGGGGGCGCCAAAAGTACAAAAAGTTTATATCTCATGAACGGCTCATCCGATTTTTACGAAATTTGGAGCCTACCATCTAGGCCCACTCCTGAGGCCAGGACTACAGTGGGGTACTGATTTGTCAAAGTGGGCGTGGCCTATGGGACCCAAATGGGAACCAGGTTTATATATACCACTTACACTAATGTGAGCAACTTCAAATTTACAGTGTCGATGTACAATGTTTCATGGACCTGACATACCAAATATTACCTAAGTGAACCACTAGGTGGCGCTACAATGACGTAAAACGTGTTTTTGCCTATAACTCCCACAGGCTACATCTCAGACAAGAAATATATACATTGACTTCTTCCTTGTATCCATGTGAAGCTGATGATATAGGTCAAGCCCATTTGCACTGCGATTTGTTTTTGCAAAATCGTGTAAAGCGAAAAAAAAAGTTTTCGTACTCGTCCTAGGCCATGCGACCGATGTGCACGAAACTTGGTAGATACCATCTGTGTATGGAGCTGACCAAAAGTTATCAAAGGAATTTCGCTACATTACACCGTTCGCACTTTACAACTAAACTAATTTGTTGTAGCTATCCACAAAACACGAACTTTGGCATATCTCGCCCAAATAAATAGTTATCAGAAAGAAACCAGGTAGGCTTCTTCAACATCCCATTCTGAGCCTCCACACCAAATTTGGTCAAGATCGGCCGTTAGGGGGCGCTATAATTAACGTAGAGGCTTTTTCGGCAAATAAGTCAATGCATTTGAATGGGAATACTTTGCAATGTAAATATCTCTGCAGCATTAAATGCTATCATCACAAACCCTGGGAGTATTTTGTTCAGCATGCCATTCTGCAGCTTCCCACCAAATTTGGTGAAAATCGGCCGTTAGGGGGCGATATAATTAACGTAGAGACCTTTTGGCAAATAAGTCAATGCATTTAAATATGTTTTTGCGTATAACTCCCACAGTTTGCATTGCAGATGAGAAGTTCTTAGATCTCCTTCTTCCTTGAATCCATATGAATCTGATGATACAGGGTAATCCCATTTCCACGAAGAATTTATTTCGTAAAATCACACAATGCGCAAAACAAAGTTTTCATACTCGTCCTAGGTCATGTAACCGATGTGCACGAAACTTGGTAGATACCATCTGTTTATGGAGATGACCAAAAGTTATCAAAGGAATTTCGCTACATTACACCGTTCGCACTTTACAACTAAACAAATTTGTTGTAGCTGGCCACAAAACACGAACTTTGGCATATCTCGGCCAAATGAATAGTTATCAGAAATAAACCTGGTAGACTTCTTCAACATCCCATTCTGAGCCTCCATACCAAATTTGGTAAAAATCGGCCGTCAGGGGGCGCTATAATTAACGTGGAGGCCTTTCGGTAAATAAGTCAATGCATTTAAATGGGAATATATTTCAATGTAAATATCTATGCAGCAGTAAATACTATCATCACAAAACTTGAGGGTATTGTTCGTCATGCCACTCCGAGCCTCCACACCAAATTCGGTGAAAATCCGCCGTCAGGGGGCGCTACAATTAACGAAGAGACCTTGCGGCAAATAAGTCAATGCATTTAAATGGGAATAATTTGCAATGGAAATATCCCTGCAGCAGTAAATGCTATCATCACAAAACTTGAGATTATTGTTCGCCATGCCACTCTGTGGCTCTTCACCAGATTTGGCAACGATCGCCGGGGGCGACTCGCGCCGGGGGCGACTCGCGCCGGGGGGGACCGGCGCACGAGGCTTGGACCCCGTTCATAACTGCTTGCAGTTCTAGTTATTATTTTTCCGCCTCTAAAACTGATACTGCAGCCTAAACCGTACATGGTAGGAAGTTGCCGTTTTCAGGACTGGTCCAGATCCCTGCAGGGACCTCAGACAACAAAATTCAGCCACTAGGTGGCGCTATACCAGAAGATACGCGTTTGGCCCTATAACTCCCAAACCGTACATCGCACATTAAAAATACACATATCCACGCGTTCCCTGAATCCATCTGAATCTCTTCATGTAGGCCACGCCCATTTCCGCCCCGACTTTTGTGTGTTAAAAATCGTGATTTATCGTAAACCTACTTTTTCATACTCCTCCTAGACCGTGCAACCAATTTGCATAAAACTTGGTACGTAGCATCTATAGACCGACTTGACAAAAAGTTATCAAAAGAATTTTTTTCGGATGAAAATTGCGTAAATTACGCACAAACAAATTTGTGTAGCTAGCTACGAAGAGACAAACGTTGCCATATCTCGGCCAAATCAAATGATATCATCGCAAATCTTTAGAGTCTTGTTTAGGTTGAGGTTCTAAGTCAAGAAAACCAATTTTATAAAATTTGGTCACTAGGGGGCGCCAAAAGTACAAAAAGTTTATATCTCATGAACGGCTAATCCGATTTTTACGAAATTTGGAGCGTGCCATCTAGGCCCACTCCTGAGGCCAGGACTACAGTGGGGTACTGATTCGTCAAAGTGGGCGTGGCCTATGGGACCCAAATGGGAACCAGGTTTATATATACCACTTACACTAATGTGAGCAACTTCATATTTACAGTGTCGATGTACAATGTTTCATGGACCTGACATACCAAATATTACCTAAGTGAACCACTAGGTGGCGCTACAATGACGTAAAACGTGTTTTTGCCTATAACTCCCACAGGCTACATCTCAGACAAGAAATATATACATGGACTTGTTCCTTGTATCCCTGTGAAGCTGATGATATAGGTGAAGCCCATTTGCACTGCGATTTTTTTTTGCAAAATCGTGTAAAGCGAAAAAAAAAGTTTTCGTACTCGTCCTAGGCCATGCGACCAATGTGCACGAAACTTGGTAGATACCAACTGTGTATGGAGCTGACCAAAAGTTATCAAAGGAATTTTGCTACATTACACCGTTCGCACTTTACAACTAAATTAATTTGTTGTAGCTAGCCACAAAACACGAACTTTGGCATATCTCGCCCAAATTAATCGTTGTCAGAAAGAAACCAGGTAGGCTTCTTCAACATCCCATTCTGAGCCTCCACACCAAATTTGGTCAAAATCGGCCGTTAGGGGGCGCTATAATTAACGTAGAGGCTTTTTTGGCAAATAAGTCAATGCATTTGAATGGGAATACTTTGCAATGTAAATATCTCTGCAGCATTAAATGCTATCATCACAAACCCTGGGAGTATTTTGTTCGTCATGCCACTCTGCAGCTTCCCACCAAATTTGGTGAAAATCGGCCGTTAGGGGGCACTATAATTAACGTAGAGACCTTTTGGCAAATAAGTCAATGCATTTAAATATGTTTTTGCGTATAACTCCCACAGTTTGCATTGCAGATGAGAAGTTCTTAGATCTCCTTGTTCCTTGAATCCATATGAATCTGATGATACAGGGTAATCCCATTTCCACAAAGTCGTTATTTCGTAAAATCACACAATGCGCAAAACAAAGTTTTCGTACTCGTCCTAGGCCATGCAACCGATGTGCACGAAACTTGGTAGATACCATCTGTGTATGGAGCTGACCAAAAGTTACCAAAGGAATTTCGCTACATTACACCGTTCGCACTTTACAACTAAACTAAGTTGTTGTAGCTAGCCACAAAACACAAACTTTGGCATATCTCTCCCAAATTAATAGTTATCAGAAAGAAACCTGGTAGTCTTCTTCAACATCCCATTCTGAGCCTCCACACCAAATTTGGTCAAAATCGTCCGTTAGCGGGCGCTATAATTAACGTAGAGGCTTTTTTGGCAAATAAGTCAATGCATTTGAATGGGAATACTTTGCAATGTAAATATCTCTGCAGCATTAAATGCTATCATCACAAACCCTGGGAGTATTTTGTTCGTCATGCCACTCTGCGGCTCCCCACCGGATTTGGCGACGATCGCCCTTTAGGGGGCGCTAAAATCGATGTAGAATCGTTTGGGCCTTTTACGCAGCAATAGCTACGCCGTTCGCACAGTAGGACTGTGGAACCCTATTGTTTTTGTACTGATTATTATTATTAGGGGTCCAAGTCCGAGTCTGGAAGAAGCGGCGGTAGCAATAGCTACGCCGTTCGCACAGTAGGACTGTGGAACCCTATTGTTTTTCTCATGATTTTCCATATTCTTATTATTCTTCTTCTCCGCGTAAAAGTCCCGCTGCAGCCTAAACCGTACATGGTGGGCGGGTGCCCTTTTCAGGACTGGTCCAGAACCCGGCAACGACCTCAGGCGCAAGAATTTCCCCACTTCCACCACTAGGTGGCGCTATAGCAGAAAAAACGTGTTTGACCCTATAACTTCCAAACCGTACAACACACATTAAAGATACACATATCCACGCGTTCACTGGATGCTACTGAATCTGGTGATATAGGCCACGCCCATTTCCGCCTAGACTTTTATGCGTGAAAAATCGTAATTTATCCAAAACCTACTTTTTCGAACTCCTCCTAGACCGTCCAACCGATTCGCATGAAACTTGGCAGGTAGCACCTACAGACCGACTTGACAAAAAATTATAAAAGGAATTTTTATAGGATATAAATTGCGCATATTACGCACAACCAAATTTGTGTAGCTAACTATGAAAACACGAACTTTGCCATATCTTGGTCAAAATAAATGTTATCAATGCGCAACTTCAGATTCTTGTTTCCCATGACCTTCTGGAGGGGCCCAATACATGCTACAAAAATTGACCAGTAGGGGGCGCTACAAGTACAAAATGTTTATATCTCATGAATGGCTCATTTGATTTTTACCAAATATGGTGGGTACTATCTAGGGTCACTCATGAGACCACCCCTACCGTGGGGTACGGATTGGTCAAAGTGGGCGTGGCCTATGAGACTCACGTCTAGATTCCCCCCTTACCCTGATGTGAGCCACTTGAAATTTACATGGTAGATGTAGACTGGGCCATGGACTGCAGTAACCGAAAATTACACATGTAGACCACTAGGTGGCGCTATAGTGTTTTTTTGCCTTTAACTCCCACACTACATATCGCACATTAGAAATCCATATGGCCCCGTGTTCTTTGAGTCCATCTGAATCTCATGATGTAGGCCACGCCCATTTCTGCTGAGAATTCTTTTCGCAATATTGCGCAATGTGCAAAACCAACTTTTTCGAACTCGTCCAAGGCCGTGCAACCGATATGCACGAAACCTGGTAGCTAGCACCTCTAGACACACTTGAACAAAAATTATCCAAAGAATTTTGCTACGTTAAAGTATGCGCATTTTACGACCAAACAAATTATCCTAGCTAGCTACCAACCACAAACTTAATCATATGTCGGCCGATTTTAAAGCTATAAGAAAACCACTTGACAGCCTTCTGCTACATAGCACCCCAATGCTCTGTACCAAATTTAGGGAAGATCGGCCATTAGGGGGCGCTATAATAAACGTTTAAGTTTTTCAGCAAATAACTCAATGCATTTAAATGGGAAGATTTCAATTACAATATCTCGGCCACAGTACATGCTATCAACACGAAACTTGGGCTGCTTTTACGGAATGTCATTTTGAGGCCCTGTACCAAATTTCGTAAACATAGGCCTTTAGGGGGTGCTACATTCAACGTGGACCTGTTTTTGCCCTTGTGCGCCCACATGGTGGGCGGGTGCCATTTCCAGGACTGGTCCAGAACCCTGCAAGGACCTCAGGCGCAACAATTCACCTACTTCCACCACGAGGTGGCAGTAAAGCAGAAAAAAACGTGTTGCTGCGACAGTTAATGCTATCAACATGAAACGTGATGCTTGTTCGGCATGCTGTTCTGAGCCTTTGTATCAGATTTGGCGAAGATTGGCCATTAGCGGACGCTATTGTCAATGTAGATGTGTTTTGACCATTTTAGTCAATCAATGTTAAAGGTGCTCTAAGAGATGTTGGGTGATGTAGCTTATTTTTGATGTTCAAAGTGTTGTTCCTTAATATGGAAGCTAGTTTGCCACTCCCTCCTCTTCATTCCGTCCCCTTCCCCTCCTCCTAACTTCCATGCAGTAGGCTCTAACCCCATCCCAGCCCAACACAAGAAGTGTTCAGTATTTTGCATGACCACAAGATTAATCTCTATAAAATCGCGATCTTGATTCACCCTGCTTTTTAGTCATGTGTTTCACTCGTCGAGTGAGCCCAGGCATTAGTGACAAAAATCAGCCAACCACTCAGTCTCAAACTGAACTCATACAGAAAAAAGGTACATAACAGAGAAACACAAACAAAAACAAACCTTTTTTTCCATTTGCATTCATTGGCCAAGTGACCACAGGGACTGGTAAGGGAGTGATGGCAAGTGCTGCAACGGTCTTAATTAGACGGCACGCCACAAGTTCCGGGTTGGCAGTGGGCATGACTATGCCCATGGTGGGAGAACCCCTTATGTTTACAGGCGTGTGGTGATGTGCAATGTGCTATACATGCCCAAAAAATCAGTTTGGTACTGACAATTTGTTTTGTTTTGCCATGGTTCATGTGTGCAATAAACATTACACTTGTTGAGAAAAAAAATCATGGCAAGGAATCGTGATATCAATTTTAAGCAAAACTAAATCGTGATTCATATTTTTCACTGAATTGTCCAGCTCTAATGGTCACTATTTCCATTGAGTATTTCAGTGTATCTTTTTATTATGCATACTGAATTTCTGAAAGTGCATATATACGAAACGGCAATTTGTATATTATTTGCATGTTATCAAGATGTATACTTGCTTTTTGCTACGTTTTTGAATTTTGCTACGTTAAAGTATGCGCATTTGATGACCAAACAAATTTTCCTAGCTAGCTACCAAGCACACACTTTATCATATCTCGGCCAATTTTAAATATATAAGCAAACCACTCAGAAATATTGTCCAACATAGCACTCTGATGCTGTCTACCAAATTTGGGGAAGATCGGCCATTAGGGGGCGCTATAATAAACGTTTAAGTTTTTTAGCAAACAACTCAATGCATTTAAATGGGAAAATTTCAATTGCAGTATCTCGGCCACATTACAGGCTATCAACGTGAAACTTGGGGGGGCGTCGTCGGAATGCCGCCCTGAGACTCCAAACCCAATTTGGTAAAGATCGGTCATTAGGGGGCGCTAAAGTCAACTTAAACCAAACCGGGCCCTTTGCTCCATTGACCTTGATGGGATATTTGCATCGCAACGTACCGCAGACCTTGCGGCTCACGCCTCTCGATATTTACCAATGTTTGCCTCCACGCCGTTGGGCTTTGGGTTCCGCTTTCGCATGCTCCTCGGGGCGTCGGGGACGAGTTGCATCGGAGACTTGGACCCCGTCATAACTGCTTGCAGTTCTAGTTAGGGGTCCAAGCCCGAGGCTGCGAGAATCGGCGGTAGCGAAGCTACGCCGTTCGCACAGCAGGGCTGTGGAACCCTATTGGAATTGTAAGGTTTCTTATTATTCTTCTTCCGCCTCTAAAACTGATACTGCAGCCTAAACCGTAAATGGTGGGAGGTTGCCGTTTTCAGGTCTGGTCCAAAACCCTGCAGGGACCTCGGACGAAAAAATTCAGCCACTTTCACCACTAGGTGGCGCTATAGCAGAAAAACGCGTTTGGCCTTATAACTCCCAAACCGTACATCGCACATTAAAAATACACATATCCACGCGTTCCTTGGATCCAGCTGAATCTCGTTGTATAGGCCACGCCCATTTCCGCCCCGACTTTTATGCGTGAAAAATCGCGATTTATCGTAAACCTGCTTTTTCGTACTCCTCCTAGACCGTACCACGGATCTGCATGAAACTTGGTCTGTAACATCAGTAGACCGACCTGACAAAAAGTTATCAAAAGATTTTTTTTCGGATGAAAATTGCGTAAACTACGCACAAACAAATTTGTGTAGCTAGCTACAAAGACACAAACGTTGCCATATCTCGGCCAAAATAAATGATATCATCACAAATCTTTAGATTCTTGTTTTCCAGGAGCCTCTTAGTGTAGGAAACAAATTTTACAAAATTTGGTCAATAGGGGGCGCCAAAAGTACCAAAAGTTAATATCTCATGAACAGCTCATCCGATTTTCACGAAATTTGGTGCGTACAATCTAGGCCCAGTCCTGAGGCCAAGCCTACAGTGGTGTACTGATTCGTCAAAGTGGGCGTGGCCTATGGGACCCATGTTTGGATCTACCACTTACACTAAAGTGAGCAACTTAAAATTTACAGAGTCGATGTGCAATGGTTCATGGACCTGACATACCAAATATTACATAAGTGGACCACTAGGTGGCGCTACAATGACGTAAAACGTGTTTTTGCATATAACTCCAAAAGGCTACATCGAAGACCAAATATTCATAGATCCACTTGTTCCTTGTATCGACCTGAATATGATGATATAGGACAGGTCCATTTATACTAAAAAGTTTTTTCGCAAAATCGTGTAGTGTGAAAAAAAAAATGTTCGTACTCGTCCTAGGCCATACAACCGATGTGCACGAAACTTGGTAGATACCATCTGTGTATGGAGCTGATAAAAAGTTATCAAAGGAATTTCGCTACATTACACCGTTCGCACTTTACAACCAAACTAATTCGTTGTGGCTAGCCACAAAACACGAACTTTGGCATATCTCAGCCAAATTAATAGATATCAGAATCAAACCTGGTGGGCTTCTTCAACATCCCATTCCTAGTCTCCATACCAAATTTGGTGAAAATAGGCCGTCGGGGGGCGCTATAATTGACGTAGAGGCTTTTCGGCAAATAAGTCAATGCATTTGAATGGGAATAATTTGCAATGTAAATATCTCTGCAGCATTAAATGCTATCATCACAAACTGTGGGAGTATTTTGTTTGGCATACAACTCTGTGGCTTCCCACCAAATTTGGTGAAAATCGGCCGTTAGGGGGCGCTGTAATTAACGTAGAGACCTTCTGGCAAATAAGTAAATGCATTTAAACGTGTTTTTGCCTATAACTCCGAAAGTCTACATCGAAGACCGAATATTTATAGATCCACTTGTTCCTTGTATGAACTTGAATCTGAAGATATAGGACAGGTTCATATATACTAAAAGGTTTTTTCGCAAAATTGCGTACTGCAAAAACAAATGTTATCGTACTCGTCCTAGGCCGTGTGATCGATGTGCACGAAACTTGGTAGATTTCTTCTCTATATAGAGTTGACCAAAATGTTATCAAAAGAATTTTGCTAAGTTACACCGTTCGCACTTTACAAGCAAACAAATTTGTCGTAGCTAGCCACAAAACACAAACGTTGGCCTATCTCGGCCAAAATATTAGATATCAGAGCAAATCTTGGTAGAGATCTTGGACATGCCATTCCTAGCCTAGATACCAAATTTGGTCGAAATCGGCCGTCAGGGGGCGCTATAATTAACGTAGAGGCCTTTCGGTAAATAAGTCAATGCATTTAAATGGGAGTAATTTGCAATGTAAATATCTCTGCAGCATTAAATGCTATCATCAATAACTCTGGGTGTATTTTGTTCAGGATGCCACTCTGCGGCTTCCCACAAAATTTGGTGAAAATCGGCCGTTAGGGGGCGCTACAATTAACGTAGATGCCTTTTGGCAAATGAGTCAATGCATTTAAATGGGAATAATTTGCAATGTGAATATCTCTGCAGCAGTAAGTGCCATCATCACGAAACTTGAGAGTATTGTTCGTCATGCCACTCTGCGGCTCCCCACCGGATTTGGCGACGATCGCCCTTTAGGGGGCGCTAAAATCGAAGTAGAAGCATTTGGGCCTTTTACGCAACGAAGAGGAAATTTACGATTGCGTTTTGCTACGGACTTTGGAGCTCGTGCTCGGTCAAATTTCCCGACTTTCGCCTCGCCGCGGCAACCCTTCAGGTTCTCCTTTCGGTGGCTCCGTTTTCGCAGGCTCTCGGCGTCGCCGGGGGCGGCTCGCACGAGGCTTGGACCCCGTTCATAACTGCTTGCAGTTCTAGTTCTTCTTCTTCTTCTTCTTCTCCGCGTAAAAGTCCCGCTGCAGCCTAAACCGTACATGGTGGGCGGGTGCCCTTTTCAGGACTGGTCCAGAACCCGGCAACGACCTCAGGCGCAAGAATTTCCCCACTTCCACCACTAGGTGGCGCTATAGCAGAAAAAACGCGTTTGACCCTATAACTTCCAAACCGTATGTCGCACATTAAAAATACACATATCCACGCGTTCACTGGATCCTAGGAAATCTCACGATATAGGCCACGCCCATTTCCGCCTAGAGTTTAATGCGTGAAAAATTGCAATTTATCAAAAACCTACTTTTTCGAACTCCTCCTAGACCGTGCAACCGATTCGCACGAAACTTGGCACGTAGCACCTTCAGACCAACCAGACAAAAAATTATAAACAGAATTGTTATAGGACACAAATTGCATATATTACGCACAACCAAATTTGTGTAGCTAACTATGAAAACACGAACTTTGCCATATCTCGGTCAAAATAAATGTTATCAATGCACAACTTCAGATTCTTGTTTCCCATGTCCCTTTGGAGGGGCCCAATACATATTACAAAAATTGACAAGTAGGGGGCGCTATAAGTACAACATGTTTATATCTCATGAACGGCTCATTCGATTTTTACCAAATTTGGAGGGTACTATCTAGAGTCACTCATGAGACCACCCCTACCGTGGGGTACGGATTGGTCAAAGTGGGCGTGGCCTATGAGACTCACGTCTAGATTCACCCTTTACCCTGATGTGAACCAATTGAAATTTACATGGTAGATGTAGAATGGGCCATGGACTGCAGTTACAAAAAATTACACATGTAGACCACTAGGTGGCGCTGTAGTGTTTTTTTGCCTTTAACTCCCACACTACATACCGCACATTAGAAATCCATATGTCCCCGTGTTCGTTGAGTCCATCTGAATCTCATGATTTAGGCCACGCCCATTTCTGCTGAGAATTGTTTTCACAATATTGCGCAATGTGCAAAACCAACTTTTTCGAACTCGTCCAAGGCCGTGCAACAAATATGCACGAAACCTGGTACCTAGCACCTCTAGACACACTTGAACAAAAATTATCCAAAGAATTTTGCTCCGTTAAAGTATGCGCATTTTACGACCAAACAAATTATCCTAGCTAGCTACCAACCACAAACTTAATCATATGTCGGCCGATTTTAAAGCTATAAGCAAACCACTTGACATGGTTGTCAAAACAAAAAATTCAGCCACTTGCACCACTAGGTGGCGCTATAGCAGAAAAAACGCGTTTGGCCTTATAACTCCCGAAACGTACATCGCACATCAAAAATACACATATCCACGCATTCCTTGGATCCAGCTGAATCTCGTGGTATAGGCCCATTTCCGCCTAGACTTTTATACGTGAAAAATCGCGATTTATCACAAACCTGCTTTTTCGTACTCCTCCTAGACCGTGCAACGGATCTGCATGAAACTTGGTCTGTGGCATCTATAGACGTACCTGACAACAAGGTATCAAAAAAAAATTTTTTCGGATGAAAACTGCGTAAACTATGCACAAACAAATTTGTGTAGCTAGCTACGAAGACACAAACGTTGCCATATCTCGGCCAAAATAAATGATATCATCGCAAATCTTTAGATTCTTGTTTGCCATGAGCCTCTCAGTGTCTGAAACAAATTTTACAAAATTTGGTCAATAGGGGGCGCCAAAAGTAAAAAAAGTTAATATCTCATGAACGGCTCATCCGATTTTTACGAAATTTGGAGCGTACCATCTAGGCCCACTCCTGAGGCCAGGACTACAGTGGGGTACTGATTCGTCAAAGTGGGCGTGGCCTATGGGACCCAAATGGGACCCAGGTTTATATCTACCACTTACACTAATGTGAGCAACTTCAAATTTACAGTGTCGATGTACAATGGTTCATGGACCAGACTTACCAAATATTACATAAGTCAACCACTAGGTGGCGCTACAATCACGTAAAACGTGTTTTTGCCTATAACTCCCACAGGATACATCGCAGACGGAATATTTATAGATCCACGTGTTCATTGTATGCATCTGAATCTGCTGATATAGGAAAAGTCCATTTCTACAAAAGAATTTTTTCGCAAAATCGCGCAATGCAAAAACAAATGTTTTCGTACTCGTCCTAGGCCGTGTGACCAATGTGCACGAAACTTGGTAGATATCATCTGAATATAGAGTTGACCAAAAGTTGTCAAAAGAATTTTGCTACGTTACACCGTTCGCACCTTACAAGCAAACAAATTGTCGTAGCTAGCCACAAAACACGAACTTTGGCATATCTCGGCCAAATTATTAGATATCAGAACAAATCTTGGTGGAGATCTTTGACATGTCATTCCAAGCCTCCATACCAACTTCGGTAAAGATCGGCCGTCAGGGGGCGCTATAATTAACGTAGAGGCCTTTCAGTAAATAAGTCAATGCATTTAAATGGGAATAATTTGCAATGTAAATATCTCTGCAGCAGTAAATGCTATCATCACAAAACTTGAGGGTATTGTTCGTCATGCCACTCCGAGCCTCCACACCAAATTTGGTGAAAATCCGCCGCCAGGGGGCGCTACAGTTAACGTAGAGTCCTTTTGGCAAATGAGTCAATGCATTTAAATGGGAGCAATTTGCAATAGATATGTCTCTGCAGCAGTAAATGCTATCATCACAAAAGACTATTGTTCACCATGCCGCTCCGCGGCTATTCACCAGATTTGGCGACGATCGCCCTTCAGGGGGCGCTACAATCTAAGTAGGAGCGTTTGGGCCTTTTACACAACGAAGAGGAAATTTTCAGTTGCATTTCACTACGGACTTTGGAGCTCGCGCTCGGTCAGATTTCCTGACCTTTGCCTCGCCGCGGGTTGTCCTTTCGCGGGCTCCGTTTTCGCGGGCTCTCGGCGTCGCCCGGGGCGACTCGCGCCAGGGGGGACTGGCACAAGAGGCTTGGACCCCGTTCATAACTGCTTGCAGTTCTAGTTAGGGGTCCAAGCCCGAGGCTGTGAGAATCGGCGGTAGCGAAGCTACGCCGTTCGCACAGCAGGGCTGTGGAACCCTATTGGAATTGTAAGGTTTCTTATTATTAGGGGTCCAAGCCCGAGGTTGCGAGAACCGGCGGTAGCGAAGCTACGCCGTTCGCACAGCAGGGCTGTGGAACCCTATTGAAATTGTAAAAATTCTTATTATTATTATTATTCTTTTTCTTCCGCCTCTAAAACTGATACTGCAGCCTAAACCGTAAATGGTGGGAGGTTGCCCTTTGCAGGACTGGTCCAGATCACTGCAGGGACCTCGGACGAAAAAATTCGGCCACTTTGACCGCTAGGTGGCGCTATAGCAGAAAAAACGCGTTTGGCTTTATAACTCCCGAACCGTACATCGCACATTAAAAATACACATATACATGCGTTCCTTGGATCCAGCTGAATCTCCTCGTATAGGCCCCGCCCATTTCCGCCCCAACTTTTATGCGTGAAAAATCGCGATTTATCGTAAACCTGCTTTTTCATACTCCTCCTAGACCGTGCAACGGATCTGCATGAAACTTGGTCTGTTGCATCTCTACGCCGACCTGACCAACATGTATCAAAAGATTTTTTTTTGGATGAAAATTTCTTAAACTACGCACAAACAAATTTGTGTAGCTAGCTACAAAGACACAAACGTTGCCATATCTCGGCCAAAATAAAAGATATCATTACAAATCTTTAGAGTCTTGTTTGCCATGAGCCTCTCAGTGTCTGAAACTAATTTTACAAAATTTGGTCAATAGGGGGCGCCAAAAGTACAAAAAGTTAATATCTCATGAACAGCTCATCCGATTTTTACAAAATTTGGAGCTTACCATCTAGGCACACTCCTGAGGCCAGGACTACAGTGGGGTACTGATTCGTCAAAGTGGGCGTGGCCTATGGGTCCCATGTTTGGATCTACCACTTACACTAAAGTGAGCAACTTAAAATTTACAGTGTCGATGTGCAATGGTTCATGGACCTGACATACCAAATATTACATTATTGGACCACTAGGTGGCGCTACAATGACGTAAAACGTGTTTTTGCATATAACTCCGAAAGGCTACATTGCAGACCGAATCTTTATAGATGTATTTGTTCCTTGTATCGACCTGAATCTGACGATATAGGACAGGTCCATTTATACTAAAAAGTTTTTTCGCAAATTCGTGTAGTGCGAAAAAAAATGTTTTCGTACTCGTCCTAGGACATACAACCAATGTGCACGAAACTTGGTAGATACCATCTGTGTATGGAGCTGACCAAAAGTTATCAAAGGAATTTCGCTACATTACACCGTTCGCACTTTACAACCAAACTAATTCGTTGTAGCTAGCCACAAAACACGAACTTTAGCATATCTCGCCCAAATTAATAGTTATCAAAAAGAAACCAGGTAGGCTTCTTCAACATCCCATTCTGAGCCCCCACACCAAATTTGGTCAAAATCGGCCGTTAGGGGGCGCTATAATTAATGTAGAGGCTTTTTCGGCAAATAAGTCAATGCATTTGAATGGGAATACTTTGCAATGTAAATATCTCTGCAGCATTAAATGCTATCATCACAAACCCTGGGAGTATTTTGTTCGTCATGCCACTCTGCAGCTTCCCACCAAATTTGGTGAAAATCGGCCGTTAGGGGGCGCTATAATTAACGTAGAGACCTTTTGGCAAATAAGTCAATGCATTTAAATATGTTTTTGCGTATAACTCCCACAGTTTGCATTGCAGATGAGAAGTTCTTAGATCTCCTTGTTCCCTGAATCCATATGAATATGATAATACAGGGTAATCCCATTTCCACAAAGAAGTTATTTCGTAAAATCACACAATGCGCAAAACAAAGTTTTCGTACTCGTCCTAGGCCATGCGACCGATGTGCACTAAACTTGGTAGATACCATCTGTGTATGGAGCTGACCAAAAGTTATCAAAGGAATTTCGCTACATTACACCGTTCGCACTTTACAAGCAAACTAATTTGACGTGGCTAGTCACAAAACACGAACTTTGGCATATCTCGGCCAAATTATTTGATATCAGAACAAATCTTGGTACAGATCTTCGACGTGCCATTCCAAGCCTCCATACCAAATTTGGTCAAAATCGGCCTTCAGGGGGCGCTATAATTAATGTGGAGGTCTTTCGGTAAATAAGTCAATGCATTTAAATGGGAATAATTTGCAATGTGAATATCTCTGCAGCAGTAAATGCCATCATCACAAATCTTGAGGGTATTGTTCGTCATGCCACTCCGGGCCTCGAAACAAAATTTGGTGAAAATCCGCCGCCAGGGGGCGCTACAATTAACGTAGAGGCCTTTCGGCAAATGAGTCAATGCATTTAAATGGGAATAATTTGCAATGTGAATATCTCTGCAGCAGTAAATGCCATCATCACGAAACTTGAGAGTATTGTTCGCCATGCCACTCTGCGGCTCCCCACCGGATTTGGCGACGATCGCCCTTTAGGGGGCGCTACAATCGAAGTAGAAGCGTTTGGGCCTTTTACGCAATGATGAGGAAATTTGCAATTGCATTTCACTACGGACTTTGGAGCTTGCGCTCGGTCAAATTTCCCGACTTTCGCCTCGCCGCGGCGGCACTTCGGGTTCTCCTTTCGGGGGCTCCGTTTTCGCGGGCTCTCGGCGTCGCCAGGGGCGACTCGCGCCGGGGGCGGCTCGCTCCGGGGGGCACCGGCGCACGAGGCTTGGACCCCGTTCATAACTGCTTGCAGTTCTAGTTCTTCTTCCGCCTCTAAAACTGATACTGCAGCCTAAACCGTAAATGGTGGGAGGTTGCCGTTTTCAGTTCTGGTCCAAAACCCTGCAGGGACCGCGGACGAAAAAATTCAGCCACTTTCACCACTAGGTGGCGCTATAGCAGAAAAAACGCGTTTGGCCTTATAACTCCCAAACCGTACATCGCACAATAAAAATACACATATCCACGCGTTCCTTGGATCCAGCTGAATCTCCTCATATAGGCCCCGCCCATTTCCGCCCCGACTTTTATGCGTGAAAAATCGCGATTTTTTGTAAACCTACTTTTTCGTACTCCTCATAGACCGTGCAACCGATCTGCACGAAACTTGGTACGTAACATCTACAGACGAAACCAACAAAAACTTATCAAAATATTTTTTTTCTGATGAAAATTGCGTAAACTACGCACAAACAAATTTGTGTAGCTAGCTACAAAGACACAAACGTTGCCATATCTCAGCCAAAATAGATGATATCATCACAATTCTTTAGATCCCTGTTTGCCATGAGATTCTAAGTCAAGAAAACCAATTGTATAAAATTTGGTCACTAGGGGGCGCCAAAAGTACAAAAAGTTTATATCTCATGAACGGCTAATCCGATTTTTACGAAATTTGGAGCCTACCATCTAGGCCCACTCCTGAGGCCAGGAATACAGTGGGGTATTGATTCGTTAAAGTGGGCGTGGCCTATGGGACCCAAATGGGAACCAGGTTTATATATACCACTTACACTAATGTGAGCAACTTCAAATTTACAGTGTCGATGTACAATGTTTCATGGACCTGACATACCAAATATTACCTAAGTGAACCACTAGGTGGCGCTACAATGACGTAAAACGTGTTTTTGCCTATAACTCCCACAGGCTACATCTCAGACAAGAAATATATACATGGACTTGTTCCTTGTATCCATGTGAAGCTGATGATATAGGTCAAACCCATTTGCACTGCGATTTGTTTTTGCTAAATCTTGTAAAGCGAAAAAAAAAGTTTTCGTACTCGTCCTAGGCCATGCGACCGATGTGCACGAAACTTGGTAGATACCATCTGTGTATGGAGCTGACCAAAAGTTATCAAAGGAATTTTGCTACATTACACCGTTCGCACTTTACAACTAAACTAATTTGTTGTAGCTAGCCACAAAACACGAACTTTGGCATATCTCGCCCAAATTAATAGTTATCAGAAAGAAACCAGGTAGGCTTCTTCAACATCCCATTCTGAGACCATCATAACTGCTTGCAGTTCTAGTTATTATTGTTATTGTTAATAATAATGTTGGTTTCTTCTCAGGATGTTGTAGCAGTACTTTGGTCATAGTTTGTCAGTTTATATGTATCTTGAATTTATTATACATTTAGCCTATTCTTTCTGTCAGTAGTTAATGTGCTTGAGGGTATTTTTTGCGTAGGAAAATTAAAATCTACCTGTTGTCCAAATGACTTAATGATTGTAAAAAGCATGGTCTTTTAAATGGCAAAAACATGTTGAGCTACTGAGGGTGGATTCCATACCAAACATCTGTGCTATCTGAAACACTGCAACAGTGAGTCTTGACATGTTGAAGGGTGTTAAATCAAGTCTGTGGTCATTTTTGCAGCTTGTTAGTGTTCACACATTTACAATATACAATACTTGCATAATAGCACATGCCACACTTTATAGCAGCCTATAGCCCAACAGCTCCCTCCTCTGGTCACTGGCAACAACTCCCCAGCTGTTTCAAGTGTCACAGTAAAACAATAGTGTGATATGACAAACAAGTGAACAAGAGAAAGTGATGGAGCTGAATGTGCTGAAGTTAAAATGAGATTTGGGAAGGGATTTCTTTTTGTACACAAACACAAATTGCTAAATATATAATTTAAAATGGACTGTTCAACATAAAAGAATGAATAGATAAAGTTCCCATCTCCTCTACAGACATTAAGGCTGGTCCTGGACTGATGGGCTCACTGCTGCCAAGCACTCTCTCCTCCATCGCTAACCTGGCCAGCTGCATGAAAGATGGAAAGGATGAGGAAAGAGGTAACCAACAGTGACATCTGACAATACTGAATCATTGTGGTATCTATCTATAAATTGCAGCAGCGCCTGCGTGAGTGTGTGTGTTTGTTATGTGCATATCTCTACAACCGTTAGTCCGATGGATTTCAAACTTGGCAGGTGTCTTGCTACGGGCACGAGTAAGTGTGTTTTTGAGTCACGTCGTTGTCAGCGCGGGGGGGGGGGGGGCGGGTTACCGCCTTTGATTCTTTTCCTGCTTCCAACGTTAGCTACATGATTGCTGGACCAAACTTACTTTTCTTCCACTTTCCTGGAGCAAGGGCAGATAGCTGAAGGGAACATCGCGACTGTTGTGTGGAATAAGGTTGGCGAAAAAAAGGCGTTACGCTTTTCCGTGTCTATTTTTTCGCTAAGAGGAAAGTCAACAAAAAGCTATTTGCCAACACTAAATATAAAACAAAAGCCAGACACTATATAGTATTAAGTTGCTGTGAGCTGTAGCCTACATTCACCACTTCTAACCAGAGGTTATTCCTTCACAGCGCTGTGCAATGCGAGAAAAGCTGAACTGGGCAGACACAGCACTTTTCATCAGACTCACCCCGGGTTAATTAAGTATACTGCTAACTATACTATACTATACTATACTATACTGCTAATCAAATCCCCTACTTCACCGTTAACTGTCAAACCACTAAACCTGTATGGAAATTAACACCTCTTATGAAATGTTAAATTCGTTAACAATCCGACACGGGACAACTCCCCCCCCCCCCCCCCCCCCCCCCCCCTCCTCCGCACACACAGTCCGGTTCTGGTGGTTGGTTAACGCAGATATGTGCTGATTAGCTCTCATAACGGGCCGCTGGGTAGCGCGCTGCCATGAGTCCATGAGGCTAATGTCTGATTACTCCACATTGTCATTGTGATATTTTGTGAATCTGCAACGCTCTCTGTCAGGTAAATCAGTAAGTTAGTAGTAGGATATACAGTGGAGTTGTATGAAGTGGTTTGGGGTCCTTCTGTAAGTATTTTTGGGGTACAATTTGGTTTTGATGAATTCTACAAGTAGCAATACCACATGCCAAGCAATCGGCCCGTTCCAAAAAGGCACATTTTTCAACGGGCACTGCACTAGTTGTATAAATGTCATGTCTATGATCAAAAGCAAAGTATATCTTCTAAACGTGTGTGTGTGTGTGTGTGTGTGTGTGTGTGTGTGTGTGTGTGTGTGTGTGTGTGTGTGTGTGTGTGTGTGTGTGTGTGTGTGTGTGTGTGTGTGTGTGTGTGTAGGGATTGAGCTGGACAAACTGGATGCAGAGATGATCAAGCTCCTGGCCTGGCAAAGGATCCAGCAGCTCTTCGCCCCAAAAGTGCCCAGCCCACCGCCTCCTCCAGCCACCAGCGTTGCCCTCAAAACGCTATCACCCTGCCCTGACAGTAAGACACTAACTTACCTCTGACCCTGCTAAAAATTAAACACAAACTAATTTCTTGTTGATTAGGTAAGTATTTGTAATTAGGGCTGTCAATCGATAAAAATATTTAATCACATTATTGTCCATAGTTACAATGATTAATCACACTTTTTTATCAGCTTGAAATGTACCTTAAAAGGGATATTTGTCAAGTATTTAACAGTCATATTAGGGATGGGCATGATTAATCGACGATCGACGATTGATCATTAAGAATTTCGTCGATCACGTTAATTTGTCATCGATTAAACTAATGCAGGTTGCGTTGTGTAGTGTGATTGCAGCAATGAAATGATTTCCAGTGTGTCAGCAGCAATTAAACATTTTACCACCCGGGGGCGCCATAGGCTGCTCAGTTACCTGTGCGGTACGTTTTGATTCAAAGTAAACATGAAGAGGTCTTATATATATATATATATATATATATATATATATATATATATATATATATATATATATATATATATTTATATATAGGTCTATGGTCACAGCGAAGTGTGGCGTGGGTCCATTTTGATTTAAAAAATGACTTGGTTCACTGCAAACACTGCGACGCCGTGTATAAGTACAACACAGCCACGACTCAAATGGTGTAGGCTACCGCAAAGTGCATCCGACCCTGGTTAATGTCGGTGGCGGTGTGTCGTGCTCTCAGTATCAACCTAGCATCAACTCGGCGTTAGCACGGAGGAGCTGCGATGCAGAACGAGCACAACGACCAAGGGATCTGCACGTTCATTGAGATGGATACTGGAACCAGCATTTAACATTCCGTCACGACGTACCATCACCAAACTGGTAGAAACTCACTACGAAACGAAGAACGGAATAAGGTTCCCCTGGCCGGGCTGGCCAAGTTAGCGCAGAGGTAGCTACCTGCATCCCGGGCCGGTGGGTGTTTTCGGCGGCTGGACTGACGATCACCAGGTAGTGGTCGCGTCTGACCCATGGATGTATTAAGTGAACCTCAGACCCCAGATCATGTCAACAAAGACCAGTAGACTGGTGCAGAAGTTGTATGCGAGTTACTTGTTATTTTATATTGAGCTTTGTCCGTGCCTTGGATAGTTTTGAGTTACATTTTGACAAAACCTGTCAGATTTAAGTAGTATTATGTTTTTGGTTAAGTTATTATTTAACATGATTATTTTTATTTATTTTTTGGAACAAACGAGGGTCTCTGTTTAAGAAGGCCGGCTCGCAGCAACGGGTCCGCTGCTTAAACACCACAGCGCATATATCTTTAAGTTTAGCCAAACCTTCAGTTTAACTGCCACTAGTTGTTCTTCTTGTAATTAAGATCTCATCGAGGTAAAAACATGCTTCATTTTTGTATTTTCATTGCGTTTTTAATTTATAAAAAGTTAAATAAATAATGAATTTTAATATAAAAATATTAATGATTAATCGATAATTGATCATTAATTCTCCCGACGATCGACGAAGAAAATTTAATCCAATGCCCATCCCTAACTCATATCAACATGGGAGTGGACAAATATGCTTGCTTTATACAAAAGAATGTATATTTATTATTGGAAAATTTAATTAACACCATAACACAATGACAAATATTGTCCAGAACCCCCGCAGTGTTTCTGTTGTCTGATAATTATCTTTTTTCTAACCAGGAAAATCTGTTTAAGTCCAACATTTCTGAGGAAATAATTCCCTTCACAGTGCACCCCCCCTCTCTCTCTGTAGTCACCACTCTGATTGGTTACACGTCTATCAACACCACTGAAGGCTGCTGTGCCTCAGACTCAGCTGCTCCGGTCAGCAAGCGCTGCTGTTTGTTGAACTTAAGGCAGCAGATATTACTGAAGTTGCAGTAAACATCACAATCCTTTACGCAGAAGTTGTAAAAACACTAGGGGTGCACTGTATATTGGCAATCATATCGGTATCGCTCGATGTCCGATGAGCAAAACTGGATCGATATGAACAACGTGTGTGTGTGTGTGTGTGTGTGTGTTGGGCTACGCAGAGTGGTTTGGGCGTTTTGCACGGTGCGAATTGCAGTATGTTTCGTCGATCACGTTAATTTGTCATCGATTAAACTAATGCAGGTTGCGTTGTGTAGTGTGATTGCAGCAATGAAATGATTTCCAGTGTGTCAGCAGCAATTAAACATTTTACCACCCGGGGGCGCCATAGGCTGCTCAGTTACCTGTGCGGTACGTTTTGATTCAAAGTAAACATGAAGAGGTCTTATATATATATATATATATATCCCTAACTCATATCAACATGGGAGAGGACAAATATGCTTGCTTTATACAAAAGAATGTATATTTATTATTGGAAAATTTAATTAACACCACAACACAATGACAAATATTGTCCAGAACCCCCGCAGTGTTTCTGTTGTCTGATAATTATCTTTTTTCTAACCAGGAAAATCTGTTTAAGTCCAACATTTCTGAGGAAATAATTCCCTTCACAGTGCACCCCCCCTCTCTCTCTGTAGTCACCACTCTGATTGGTTACACGTCTATCAACACCACTGAAGGCTGCTGTGCCTCAGACTCAGCTGCTCCGGTCAGCAAGCGCTGCTGTTTGTTGAACTTAAGGCAGCAGATATTACTGAAGTTGCAGTAAATATCACAATCCTTTACGCAGAAGTTGTAAAAACACTAGGGGTGCACTGTATATTGGCAATCATATCGGTATCGCTCGATGTCCGATGAGCAAAACTGGATCGATATGAACAACGTGTGTGTGTGTGTGTTGGGCTACGCAGAGTGGTTTGGGCGTTTTGCACGGTGCGAATTGCAGTATGTTTTAATAATCAGAGGACGATGCCGTGTCAAATCCTTAAATAGAGTTGAGCCGGATACTCGGCTTAAACGAGTATCCGGTACGGATAAAGCACTTTTGCCGAATACGAGTATTATACGAGTAATACGAGTCTATATCTGTGCTCGGATTGAATAAAAATCCTCATTGGGTAGCTGACTGTGTCTGCATCCTGTGATAGGCTAGAAGTCACAGCGCCCCTCCCCTACACACGCTCTGCTCACTCACACACAGAACACAGAGAACAGCTCTCCTCTCTCTGTCTCTCCCTCAGTCACTCAGGTTCGTGGGTCTTTTCCGCTAACGTTTAGGGTCTCTTCAGCTTCAGGTTTGTTTTTTACTTCGGGTTGTAGTCCTACTTGCTTATTAACCAGTAGAGTTCTGGTAAATGTGCTGTTTGTAGACGAAGTGCTTGGTAGAATGCGACTCGCGTTGCGTCTCTGCCTGTCGGAGATTTGTTTTGTTTTTTAAACCGTCAGCTGGATCTAACCAGTTTTTTTACTTCACGCACTGAGTGTCTGACACTTTCTTGCTGTATTTTATAAGTCAATGCAGATCTGAAAAACAGCGTTGGACAATTTGAGTGCCCCCCGCCTCTCTCTCTCTCTCTCTCTCTCTCTCTCTCTATCTGTCTGTCTGTCTGTCTGTCTGTCTGTCTGTCTGTCTGTCTGTCTGTCTCTCTCTCTCTCTTACTCACTCACACACACACACATACCTGGTGTGGAAATAAAAAAGAACCAAAAAATCACACTGATCATAAAAAAATTTAAAGTTAACACTCAGATTCCTGAAGGATTTTTGACAACCTCTGGTCCGTCTGGTTTTATTTTCTAAAAAAGCTTGTAAAACATCAACCCTGTTGTCCACAGTCAATCTATGGACATCATTCTTTTCAGGAAAAACTGTGCTATTAGAATATGTGTGGTGCAGTGAGGTCACTTGAATATTAAACCATTTTGTAGGACCTTAGATAGATAGATAGATAGATAAATAAAACGGAAACATGAATCTCACAGATATGTATTGATATGACACACAGATCAATAAAACCTAAGCCAATCTCCTGGTTATTGTCTGCAAACCAATGGAAACCGGTCTTTCGAGAGCAGAGATCTTCTATGATAGGGAATGATGGCTCACTACAAGCCAGCAACGATGCAACGAAGTGAACAAAAGGTGTTCTTTGACTACAAAGATCGTCTATTCGCTTTGTCCCCTGTTCATGTTACACAGACATGAACATATATTTTAATTAGGGCCCGAGCGCCGACAGCGGCGAAGGCCCTATTGGAACTGAAGGAATTATTAGGGGTCCAAGTCTGGAAGAAACGGCGGTAGCAATAGCTACGCCGTTCGCACAGTAGGACTGTGGAACCCTATTGTTTTTCTACTGATTATTTTCCATTATTATTATTATTCTTCTCCGCGTAAAAGTCCTGCTACAGCCTAAACCGTACATGGTGGGCGGGTGCCCTTTTCAGGACTGGTCCAGAACCCGGCACACCAACCTCAGCCGCAACAATTGACCTACTTCCACCACTAGGTGGCGCTACAGCAGAAAAAACGCGTTTGACCCTATAACTTCCAAACCGTACATCACACATTAAAGATACACATATCCACGCGTTCACTGGATCTTACTGAATCTCCTGATATAGGCCACGCCCATTTCCGCCTAGACTTTTATGCGTGAAAATCAAAATTTATCAAAAACCTACTTTTTTGAACTCCTCCTAGACCGTGTGATCGATTCGCACGAATCTTGGCAGGTAGCACCTCCAGACCAACCTGACAAAAAATAATAAACAGAATTTTTATAGGATACAAATTGCGGATATTACGCACAAACAAACTTGTGTAGCTAACTATGAAAACACCAACTTTGCCATATCTCAGTCAAAATAAATGATATCAACTTCAGATTCTTGTTTTCCATGACCCTCTGGAGAGGCCCAACACATTTTGCAAAAATTGGCCAGTAGGGGGCGCTACAAGTACAAAATGTTTATATCCCATGAACAGCTCGTCCGATTTTTACCAAATTTGGAGGGTACTATCTAGGTTCAATCCTGAGTCCAACCGTACCATGGGGTACTGATTGGTCAAAGTGGGCGTGGCCTATGAGACTCACGTCTAGATTAAGCCTTTACACTGATGTGAGCCACTTGAAATTAACGGGGTTGATGTAAAATAAGTCAAGGACTACACGTACCAAAAAGTACCCATGTGGACCACTAGGTGGCGCTATAGTGTTTTTTTTGCCTTTAACTCCCACATTACACATTGCACGTTAGAAAACCATACGTCTACCTGTTTGTTGAATCAATCTGAATCTCATGATTTAGGCCCCGCCCATATCTGCTGAGAATTTTTTTTGCGCAATGTGCAAACCTAACTTTTTCAAACTCGTCCTAGGCCATGCAACCGATATGCACGAAACCTGGCTCATAGCACCTCAAGATACACTTGAACAAAATTTATCCAAAGAATTTTGCTACGTTAAAGTATGTGCATTTGACGACCAGACAAATTATCCTAGCTAGCTACCAAGCACAAACTTAATCATATGTCGGCCAATTTAAAAGGTATAAGCAAACCACTTGCGAACCTTGTCCAACATAGGACTCCGATGCTCTGTACCAAATTTGGGGAGGATTGGCAATTAGAGGGCGCTATAATAAACGTTTAAGTTTCTTAGCAAATAACTCAATGCATTTAAATGGGAAATTTTCAATTGCAGTATCTCGGCCACAGTACATGCTATCAACGCGAAACTTGGGGGGGCTTCGTCGGCATACCGCCCTGAGGCACTATACCAAATTTGGTAAAGTTCGGCCATTAGGGGGCGCTAAAGTCAACGTAGACCAGATCGGGCCCTTTTGCTCCATCGACTTCGATGGGATATTTGCATCGCAACGTACCGCAGACCTTGCGGCTCACCCCTCGATATTTACCGACGTTTGCCTCCGCGCCGTCAGGCTTTGGGTTCCGCTTTCGCACGCTCCCCGGGGCGTCGGGGGCGAGTTGCATCGGGGACTTAAACCCCGTCATAACTGCTTGCAGTTCTAGTTATTAGGGGTCCAAGTCCGAGTCTGGAAGAAACGGCGGTAGCAATAGCTACGCCGTTCGCACAGTAGGACTGTGGAACCCTATTGTTTTTGTACTGATTATTTTCCATTATTTTCCATTATTCTTCTCCGAGTAAAAGTCCTGCTACAGCCTAAACCGTACATGGTGGGCGGGTGCCCATTTCAGGACTGGTCCAGAACCCGGCAACGACCTCAGGCGCAAGAATTTCCCCACTTCCACCACTAGGTGGCGCTATAGCAGAAAAAACGCGTTTGACACTATAACTTCCAAACCGTACATCACACATTAAAGATACACATATCCACGCGTTCACTGGATGCTACTGAATCTCTTGATATAGGCCACGCCCATTTCCGCCTATACTTTTATGCGTGAAAAATCGCAATTTATTAAAAACCTACTTTTTCAAACTCCTCCTAGACCGTGCGACCGATTCGCACGTAACTTGGCAAGTAGCACCTTCAGACCAACCTGACAAAAAATTATAAACAGAATTTTTATAGGACACAAATTGCATATATTACGCACAACCAAATTTGTGTAGCTAACTATGAAAACACGAACTTTGCCATATCTCGGTCAAAATAAATGTTATCAATGCGCAACTTCAGATTCTTGTTTCCCATGACCCTCTGTAGGTGCCCAATACATGTTACAAAAATTGACCAGTAGGGGGCGCTACAAGTACAAAATGTTTATATCTCATGAACGGCTCATTCGATTTTTACCAAATTTGGTGGGTACTATCTAGGTTCACTCATGAGACCACCCCTATTGTGGGGTACGGTTTGGTCAAAGTGGGCGTGGCCTATGAGACTCGCATCTAGATTCACCCCCTACCCTGATGTGAGCCACTTGAAATTTACAAGGTAGATGTAGAATGGGCCATGGACTGCAGTTACCAAAAATTACACATGTAGACCACTAGGTGGCGCTATAGTGTTTTTTTGCCTTTAACTCCCACACTACGTATCGCACATTAGAAATCCATATGTCCCCGTGTTCCTTGAGTCCATCTGAATCTCATGATGTAGGCCACGCCCATTTCTGCTGAGAATTCTTTTCGCAATATTGCGCAATGTGCAAAACCAACTTTTTCGAACTCGTCCAAGGCCGTGCAACCGATATGCACGAAACCTGGTACCTAGCACCTCTAGACACACTTGAACAAAAATTATCCAAAGAATTTTGCTACGTTAAAGTATGCGCATTTTACGACCAAACAAATTATCCTAGCTAGCTACCAACCACAAACTTAATCATATGTCGGCCGATTTTAAAGCTATAAGCAAACCACTTGACAACCTTGTGCTACATAGCACTCCAATGCTCTGTACCAAATTTAGGGAAGATCGGCCATTAGGGGGCGCTATAATAAACGTTTAAGTTTTTCAGCAAATAACTCAATGCATTTAAATGGTAAGATTTCAATTACAATATCTCGGCCACCGTACATGCTATCAACGCGAAACTTGGGGTGCTTTGTCGCCACGCCGCCCTGACACTCTATACCACATTTGGTAAAGATCGGCCATTAGGGGGCGCTATAGTCAACATAGACGGTTTAAAACTCTAGCTACAGCCTAAACTGCAATGAAAGGGGAGGTGCAATTTTCAGGATTGGTCCGGAACTCTGCAGGGACCTCAGGCACAACAATTGACCCACTTCCACTACTAGGTGGCGCTATAGCAGAAAAAATGTGTTGTGCGACAGTAAATGCTATCAACATGTTACGTGATGCTGGTTCGGCATGCTGTTCTGCGGCATGCTGTTCTGAGGCTCTGTATCAAATTTGGCGAAGATTGGCCATTAGCGGGCGCTATAGTCAACGTAGATGTGTTTTGAGCATTTTAGGCAATCAATGTTAAAGGTGCTCTAAGTGATGTTGGGTGATGTAGCTTATTGTTGATGTTCAAAATGTTGTCCCTTAATATGGAAGCTAGTTTGCCACTCCCTCCTCTCTAAAACAAATCGTGGCAAAGAATTGTGATATCAATTTTAAGTAAAACAAAATCGTGATTCATATTTTTCCCTGAATTGTGCAGCTCTAATGGCCACTATTTCCATTGAGTATTGCAGTGTATCTTTTTATTATGCATACTGAATTTCTGAAAGTGCATATACCGTAAAACTTCAAATAATAGCCGAGTCCCAAATAGACGCCTGTCTCTTTTAAACGCCTGGTGTGACAACAGATTTGGGTAAATAAAGGCCGGTCTCAAATAGAGGCCTGGTCTGTTTTTTGTTGTTTGTTTTTTTTCTTCGTGTCGGGTTGTATTTGATCTTTTAAAAACCCGTTGGATCGTTTGTTCTATGTTTTGATTTGATTTCACGTGACAGACGCAACCGTTCATAAACGACTCATCACTATGGCAACATAACAACAGGTTAACAAACTTTCTTTTAGTCTTCAGTTTTTCTTAATTCTCTCAATACCACCATGGAGACAAAAAGAAAAAAGTATGATTTGACATTTAAGCTGACAGTTGTCAAATTTGCCGAACAAAATTCGTGAGAAGCAGCGGCGAGACATGCATAACACACCGTTGCCATGCAAAAGAAGAGCGTTGCTATGGATGCAGTTCTGTTCACTCTGGAGGCCAGCTATCAATCAATCTGCTGAAAGAAGTCGGATAATTTATCAGCTGTGGCAAAAAGTGGAGAAACGCCATCGAGCAACTTCTGTCCTCCAATTCAAGCAATGACAGCAGATCTGGTGAGCGCCATCACTACATCTTTATATACGGTCTATGATCGCTACGCAGGGACAACAACGCTAATTAGTTAGCTTACATTGCACGTTTAGGTGTGTCAACATGCAACGGCTGTGTAAAAAGGAAACGAGATGAATGAGGACATGAAGCCATTTACCTCGTCTCACTTCACCGTCAACAGAAATGTTCAGTTTAATATAAATACGAGCAGCGATAGCCCGCTAGCTCACTACAACGCGTCAGCTAATGTCACGTCAATTCCTGCAGTGATTAAAACAGCAGCTGCGTCATTTGTCCACCACGGCAGCACCCCATAACATATACGGCTACTACCACAGCCCGTAAGGTGGTGGAGAGTAATAGATGAAGGGTTGCATTAGCTTAACAGATACAGAGTTTACGTTGCTATGGACGCATGGACTTCAGGCTGATTCAAGACACCTCCGCTTCCCGCCGGGGTCCTGATGACCCTGTCGGGGTTGTATTCGCTATAACAACCGCCTCGCTCTACATTATCCCTTACATAATACGAATTAAAAAAAATAATATAATGTGGTAACCTCCTATTGTCAATTAAAGGCCTGTCTCTTATAGACGCCTGTCTCAAATACAAGCCGGTCCATTTCGGCGATTTGGGTAAATAGAAGCCCGGGCTATTATTTGAAGTTTTACGGTATACGAAATGCCAATTTGTATATTATTTGCGTGTTATCAAGATGTATACTTGCTTTTTATTGTTTTTCTATACTGTTTGGCGTTCATTGACCTTTGTTTATGTTTGAAAATGAAAAATTAAAATGAAAAATGTTTTATGTTTGAAAAGTTCTTATTGGACTTTAATTATCATTACACTTACAATAACGAGCGTGTAGCTGTCCTGAATTTAGCTCATCCTGTACATCATACCTGCAGTTATTCCTGTGTGTGGAAAAGGAAAAGATTAATCTGACCCACCTTTACCCTGTTTCAGCATAGTCTACACATGAATACAGCTATGTCAAGATACGTCAAGCTATTATTGTCTTCTATAATAAGCAAGGTCAAGGTCAAGGTCAAGGTAAACTTTATTATCCACAGGTAGGAAATTCATGTGGTCACCATTACACGCTCCTGCCACATACCAATAAAAACAAATACAGTAAATACAAAACATTAAAACATTTAAGCATTAAAACTAAGAAAAATAAAAACAAGACAGACAAAACCGTAAACTTCATAGAAGCATGACAAGCATGTATAAATAAACTACCTGAGTGCCAGCTGATTATTGTACAGTCTAATGGCTGTAGGCACAAAAGAATTGCTGTACCTCGTGGTCCTAATTTTCCTCTGCAGTAGTCGGCCGCTTGACCTGATGCTTCTTAAGAAACTCTGATGAAGAGGGGGGGTTAAATCTTTTAGAATTTGTTCTGTCTTTTTAAGAATAAGGTCATTGTACAACTGGGCTACAGACACCTGATCAACTCCGATGATCCTACTAGCTGCTCTGACTATTCGTTGCAGTTTCTTCTGATCCTTAATATACATATTACCAAATGCACAAATAAGACCAAAAGATAAGACACTCTGCAAGAGAGCTTTGTAAAACATCTGAAGAATACTACTGTCTATTCTAAAATGGTTAAGTTTCCTCAGAAAAAACATCCTCTTCTGCAGCTTTTTGGACTTATTTTGTGCACATTCGTTAAAAGTCAGTTTATTGTCTATTTCAACACCCAAGTATGTATATGTTGTGACCCGCTCTACCACTACACCATTTATGCTTGAGGGTGGAACTGTAATTCCCTTTTTATTAAAATCTATGATCATCTCTTTTGTTTTCTTCACATTAACCACAAGGAAATTGTCTGTACACCAATTAATAAACCCTGCACTTCCGTCTCAAAGCCCTCTAGGGATTCAGTATTGGACTGTACAAAACCAACTAATGCTGTATCATCAGCATATTTTAAAAAGGTATGGTTTGCGGTGGTTGCCTGGCAGTTGTTGGTATATAAAGTGTATAGAATTGGAGACAGGACACATCCTTGTGGTGCCCCTGTATTTATGGCTTTTAAAGATGAGACACTTGAGTTAAATTTCACTTGTTGACTACGATTTATCAAAAAGTTAAAAATCCACAAAAGTAGTTTTGGGTTAACCCCGAGGTGTACCAATGTTTTTACCATCAGGTGGGGTTGGATTGTGTTGAAGGCACTGCTGAAGTCTATGAACACGATCTTGACAAGACTCTTTGCCTGTTCAAGGTGCTCATATATGTTTTTTGTCAGAGTCAGCAGTGCATCTTCAACCCCTCTCTCCACACGATATGCAAACTGGTTTGGGTCTAAGGATGGTGTGACCTCACATAAAAGCTGTTTCAAAATTATCTTTTCAAAACATTTCATTGCCGTAGATGTCAAGGCAACAGGGCGCAGATCATTAAGTTCCCTAGGTTTATTATTTTTGGGTACGGGCACGATCAAAGATTTTTTCCATAGACAGGGAACTACACCAGTGTCTACTGACAGCTGGAACAGCCTTTGAAAGGGCTGTGCCAGCTGATCTGCACACACCCTTAATGTCCTATTACTAAAACCATCGGGCCCGCTAGCTTTACAGGGATTCACATGTCTAAAATAAGACTTAACATCATCTATAGAGATATCTATATCCACACACTTCATACTACTGATTTCTTTCAAAACCAGTTCCTGTTCGGCTGTAAAATCATGAATATCAAATCTACAATAAAAATCATTCAAATCATTTGCCATTTCAAGTTCATTTTCCGCTGCCATAAGATGCCTCTTAGGCTTGTATCCTGTGATTTCCTGGACCCCCTGCCAGGCTCTCCTAGCATCAGTTCTAAAAAAGTTCTCTAATTTACGTTTATATGCAGCTTTGCAGTCCCTAATCATACCTTTAATGCTTTTCTGCACAGTCCTTTTCTCTTCTCTGTTTCCTCCCAATTTAAACAGTCGCTTTTTTTGGTTGAGAAGTTGTTTTAATTCTGGAGTTACCCAGGGCTTATTGTTAGGAAACATCTTAACAGTCTTTTTGGGAATGATTGCGTCCTCGCAGAATGTTATATACCCCGAAATAGCAAGCGCCGCGTCATTGACGTTTTCGGTCCCGTCTGTCACTATGTCCCAATCCGTGCACTCTAGACAGTCTCGCAACGCCTCGGATGCGTCAGCAGTCCAGCTCTTTACCTCCACCTTTCTGACTTTCTTACGCCGCAGCCTAGACACATAGGCGGGCATCAGTTTGACCATGTTGTGATCCGAGTTCCCCAGACCGGGCAGTGCTTTAGAATAAAAGGCGTCCTGGATATTTCCATAGCACTGGTCGAGGCAGGCTGTGTTGCGGGTGGGACAAGTGACGTATTGCTGATATGTGGGCAAGTGCTCTTTTAAGCTACATGAATTAAAATCTCCCATCACAAAGTTAGCAGAATCTGGAGCCTCTGCCTCCGACTGAGCTACAAGTTCGTGGATAGTAGAAGCAGCAACTTGTATGTCTGCAGAGGGTGCGATATACACAACAAAAAGTCTGATTTGGTGTATCTCTCTGGGCAGGTGATAGGGCCTTAAGCTGAGCGCTAATAGTTCAATGTCCTTCGTACAAACTTGGTGTTTCAGTGTAATATGAGCAGGGTAACAGTACTTACTATTAATATATACACAAACACCTCCACCCTTGCTTTTCCCAGAATTTTGGTTACGATCCATCCTCACCAGCGTGAAACCCTCCAGGTCGGCTGCAGAATCAGGATCCGCCCCCGTAAGCCAACTCTCTGTCAGGCAGATAAGGCAAGACTGCCGGTAGTCCGAAAGGTACTTAGTGCAGGCCCGCAACTCATCCACTTTATTCCGTAGGCTTTGGACATTACCCAGCATGACAGTTGGAAGAGATTGTCTATAGGGTTGCCTTTTAATCCGCTCCCGGATTCCCCCTTTCCTCCCGCCTTTCCTTATGTTTGTGTTGTTGCCTCTAACACATTCGGGTGGTAACAGCAACGTGTCTTTGAAGCAAAGACGGGTTGAAGGGAGTCCGATGTTTAACAGAAAGTCCCGGGTGTAGGTGATCCGAGCCGTCTGGCCGCTGTGTATCTTAATGTTGTGGCCGACAACATGTTGGATGAATTCGGCCAACAACGTGAGGATCAGCAGAACAAATACTTGATTCGGCCTCATAATGACGGCCAACACGTTGTATTGTTTTTATGGCTTAATTAATCTTTGACGTTACGGCGTTTAAAAAACACACATTAAAGCAAAAACAAACAAATACAGGTAGGAGACGTGCATGGACCGTGTCGCCGCTCGCGCATGCGCCAGTGATGTCTGATCACCTTGCGGCTCACGCATCTCGATATTTACCAACGTTTGCCTCCGCGCCGTCGGGCTTTGGTTTCCGCTTTCGCACGCTCCCCGGGGCGTCAGGGACGAGTTGCATCGGAGACTTGGACCCCGTCATAACTGCTTGCAGTTCTAGTTATTATTATTATTATTATTATTATTATTATTATTAGGGCCCGAGCGCCGACAGCGGCGAAGGCCCTATTGAAACTGAAGGAATTATTATTAGGGCCCGAGCGCCAACAGCGGCGAAGGCCCTAATGGAACTGAAGGAATTATTAGGGCCCGAGCGCCGACAGCGGCGAAGGCCCTATTGGAACTGAAGGAATTATTATTATTATTATTATTCTTTCTTCCGCGCAATGAATTGCCTTTTTGAGGGGCTTAACATATTCAAAAACGCACCAAATTTGGCGGTCGCGTCAAGTCTGGTGAAAATTTACGTATTTTAAGGGTTTCGGGAATAGGCGCACAAAAATGGCTTGCTAGCACCCCCTACAAACTTAAAAAAATGTAGCCCCTGCAGTAAGTTTAACGTAGACTCACGAAACTTGGTACACATATGTAGCATGTCAAGACGTACAGAAAACGTCATTGGAGCCATACCCTAAACCTAACAGGAAGTCCGCCATTTTGAATTGAAAGTTCGAAATTAGTGCGATTTTGGCCATTTCCACATGTCGTACTTTAACAAACTCCTCCTAAAGATTTCATCCAATCCACATTTGGTCTGTGCCATCTTAAGACATTAAAGATGAAAAGTTGTTAAAAGAAAAACTTTTGGTCATAGGGCATGGCCGTGGCGGGGCGGCCATTTTGTGCGTTTCGCCATCGAAACAGGAAGTGGGTGTAACTCAAGTGTACATTGACCAATTGGCTCGAAACTTTTCACGATTCATAAGAGTCGAACCCTGAGGACATATAAGGGCCGATATTTACTTAAACTCATAGCGCCCCCTAGTGGCAACAGGCAGTAGGCCTAAAAGTCAAGGTGCTATACTTTAACGAACTCCTCCTAGAGATTTCATCTGATGGACTTCAGATGAAACTCATAATGTGTAGTCTACATGTGATACTGAGCCGCCCCATATACTTTAACGACGCACACTTATTCAGGCCACGCCCCCTTTCATAATATTTGAAATGTTTACATTTATAACAAAAATGGCTCGCTAGCGACCCCTAAAATGTTAAAAGAATTGAGCCCCTGCAGTACGTTTAACGTAGACTCACGAAACTTGGCACACATATGTAGCATGTCAAGACGTACAGAAAACGTCATTGGAGCCATACCCTAAACCCAACAGGGTTCAGGCCTGAGGACACCTACAGGCCAAAATTGTCATTTCGTCAGAGCGCTCCCCACTGGTAACACGAAATCTGCCTTATATGACAAACATCATCCGATTTTCATGAAACTTATAATGTGTGGTCTACATTCAATTCAATTCAATTCAATTTTATTTATAGTATCAAATCATCAAATCATATAGTATCATCATCATATAGTATCATCATCATTATCTCAAGACACTTTACAGATAGAGTAGGTCTAGACCACACTATAATTTACAAAAAACCCAACAAGTCCCCCCAAGAGCAAGCACTAGTGCAACAGTGGCAAGGAAAAACTCCCTTTTAGGAAGAAACCTCAGACAGACCCAGGCTCTTGGTAGGAGGTGTCTGCTGGCCGTTGGGGTGCATCACAGTATAGTAAATAAACAGTGTTTAGAAAAAGTGGGTGTAGTAGTGCAGGGAGCAGCACGGCATAGCAGGGTATTTCTCAGCAGAACCACGGCAACAGCTGGAACCAAGATTTTGGTGCCATCCTAATCCCAGGATTTCATCCTGGGTGAAAAAGAAACAGAAAGACTCCGGGGAGCAAGCTCCCCAGAGCTAGGTTAGTAACAAGCATTTCTAGGACAGAGAAGCAGGTGGGCCGGGCTTGGCAGATACTACAACTCCTCACTCCCTAACCATAAGCTTTATCAAAGAGGAGGGTTTTAAGTTTACTCTTAAATGTGGTGACAGTATCTGCCTCCCGGACCCAGACTGGGAGCTGGTTCCACAGGAGAGGAGCCTGATAGCTGAAGGCTCTGGCTCCCATTCTACTTTTAGAGACTCTAGGAACCACAAGTAACTCAGCATTCTGGGAGCGCAGTGCTCTAGTGGGACAGTAAGGTACTATGAGCTCTTTGAGATACGATGGTGCTTGACCATTTAGAGCTTTGTAGGTCAGGAGGAGGATTTTAAATTCAATCCTGGATTTTACAGGGAGCCAATGCAGAGAAGCTAATACGGGAGTAATATGATCTCTTTTCTTAGTTCTTGTCAGTACACGAGCTGCAGCATTCTGGATCAGCTGGAGAGTCTTAAGTGACTTGTTTGAGCATCCTGATAGTAAGGAATTACAATAGTCCAGCCTGGAAGTAACGAAGGCATGGACTAGTTTTTCAGCATCATTCTGAGACAGGATGTTCCTTATTTTGGCAATGTTACGAAGATGAAAAAAGGCTGTTCTTGAGGTTTGTTTTAAGTGGGCATTAAAGGATATATCCTGGTCAAAAATAACTCCTAGATTTCTGACAGTAGTGCTGGAGGCCAGGGCAATACCATCCAAGGTAGCTATATCTTTGGATATTGAGGATCGGAGGTGTTTAGTACCCAGCACAATCACCTCAGTTTTGCTTGAGTTTAGCATCAGAAAGTTGTAGGTCATCCATGATTTTATATCTGTAATACATGCTTGAAGTTTAGCTAATTGACTGATTTCATCTGGTTTGATTGATAAGTATAATTGGGTGTCATCTGCATAACAGTGAAAGTTTATTGAGTGTTTCCTAATAATATTACCTAGAGGAAGCATATATAAGGAGAATAGAATTGGTCCAAGCACTGAGCCTTGTGGAACGCCATGGTTAACTTTAGCGTACTTGGAGGATTTGTCATTAACATTAACAAATTGAGATCGATCAGAGAAATAGGACTTAAACCAGCTCAGTGCGATTCCTGTAATACCAACTAAGTGTTCCAGTCTCTGTAACAGGATGGTATGGTCAATAGTGTCAAAGGCAGCACTAAGATCTAGTAAGACAAGTATGGAAACAAGTCCTTTGTCTGAAGCAATTAGAAGGTCGTTAGTAATTTTCACCAGTGCCGTCTCTGTGCTATGATGCTTTCTAAATCCTGACTGAAAGTCCTCAAATACACTATTGCTATGTAGGAAATCACATAACTGATTAGCAACTACCTTCTCAAGGATTTTGGAGAGGAAGGGAAGATTAGATATTGGTCTATAGTTAGCCAAGACCTCAGGATCGAGGGTGGGTTTTTTCAGAATAGGTTTAATCACAGCTACTTTAAATGACTGGTACATAACCTGTTAATAAGGACATATTAATCATATCTAATAATGAAATGTTAACCAGTGGTAGCGCTTCTTTAAGTAACCTCGTTGGGATGGGGTCTAAGAGACAGGTAGATGGCTTAGCTGAAGAGACTCTTAGCATTAATTGTTGAAGGTTTATAGGGTAAAAGCAGTCTAAGTATATGTCAGGTCTTGTTGTTCCTTCTAGCAGTCCTGCATTTGAAAGTGAACTGTTAGAAGTTGAGGGCAAGAGGTGATTAATTTTATCTCTAATTGTTATAATTTTATCATCAAAGAAGCTCATGAAGTCGTCACTACTCAGAGCTATAGGAATAGATGGCTCAGTAGAGCTGTGACTGTCTGTCAGCCTGGCTACAGTGCTGAAAAGAAACCTTGGGTTGTTCTTATTTTCTTCTATTATTGATGAGTAATAGTCTGATCTGGCATTTCTGAGGGCCTTCCTATAGGTTTTCAGACTGTCTTGCCAATCTAAACGAGATTCTTCCAGTTTGGTGGAACGCCATTTACTTTCCAGTTTTCGCGATATTTGTTTTAGTTTGCGAGTTTGGGAGTTATACCAAGGTGCTAGTTTCCTTTGCTTCCTCGTCTTCTTTTTGAGGGGAGCAACAGAGTCTAAAGTCGTCCGTAGGCAGGCCGTAGCACTGTCTACAAAATTATCAATTTGGGAAGGACTGAAGTTAACAAAAAGGTCCTCTGTTATATTAAAGCATGACATTGAGTTAAATGCTGTTGGAATATCTTCCTTAAATTTAGCTATAGCACTGTCAGATAGGCATCTAGTGTAGAAGCTTTTATCTAATTTCATATAGTCGGGTAGTAAGAATTCAAAAGTTATTAAAAAATGGTCTGATAATAAACGATTCTGCGGAAATACAATTAAATCTTCAATTTCGATGCCGTATGCCAGCACAAGGTCGAGGGTGTGGTTAAAACAGTGAGTGGCCTTATGCACACTCTGACTGAAACCAATTGAATCTAATAGTGAGTTGAAAGCAATACTAAGGCTGTCGTTGTCAATGTCCATGTGAATATTAAAATCACCTACAATAAGTACTTTGTCTGATTTTAGGACTAAACATGATAAAAACTCTGAGAATTCAGATAAAAATTCTGAATACGGACCTGGAGCTCGGTAAACAACAACAAATATAATTGGCTGTACAGTTTTCCATGTTGGATGTTGAAGATTAAGAACTAGGCTTTCAAACGAGTTATAATTTAGTTTAGGTTTAGGATTAATTAACAGGCTTGAATCAAATATCGCTGCAACTCCCCCTCCTCGGCCTGATCCTCTAGGAATTTGAGTATTATTATGGCTGGGAGGAGTGGCTTCATTTAAACTAACATATTCTTCATTGCACAGCCAGGTTTCGGTAAGACAGAATAGATCAATTTGATTATCTGATATCAATTCATTTATTAATACTGCTTTAGAAGACAAAGATCTAATATTTAATAGTCCACATCTGATTTTCCTATTCTGTTCTATCATTGCAGATGTTGTTTTAATTCCAATTAGGTTGTTAAGTATAGCTCCTCTTTTGTTAACCTTTGATTTAACCGATCTAAGTCGGGGGACAAACACCGTGGTTATTAGGCTATGAGAGGGCGGCTGCTCTAACGGAGGCACAGAGGAGCACGTTGCACTGCACCTCTGATTACTGATGTCTAACTTGGGTTGTCATGGTTTACGACCGCTAATAAACTCGGTCAGATTTTTTGATATGAGAGCGGCTCCATCCCAAGTGGGATGAATGCCATCCCTCTTAATCAGACCAGGCTTTCCCCAGAACGCCTTCCAGTTATCTACGTAGCCCACATCATTAGCTGGGCACCATTCCTTCAACCAGCGGTTGAAGGATGACATGCGGCTGTATTTTTCATCGCTGATCAGGTTTGGCAGGGGTCCAGAGAAAACTACTGAGTCCGACATAGTCTTTGCATATGCACAAAGTGACTCAACATTAATTTTAGTGATCTCCGATTTACATAATCGGGTATCATTGCCACCTACGTGGAGTATGATCTTACTGTATTTACTGTTATTTTTATTTTTAGCCAGCAGCTTTAGATTAGATTCTATATCGCCCGCTCTGGCCCCAGGGACGCACACGACCGCGGCCTCTGGAGCCGACATCCTAACGTTTCTCAGTATAGAACTGCCAATAACCAGAATTGGCTTCTCAGCGGTTGTATCACTGAGTGGGGAGAACCGGTTAGAAAGTTGAGGATGCCCCGATTTGGAGTGACCACTGCTATGTGCACCCCCCGGATTACAGTTAGTGCTATGCTTCCTTCGGACAGTCACCCACCCGCCCGACTGCTTTGGGTCTGCCGGCGGACTGCTAGCAGAAGCTGATACCACAGCTGTGATACCACATGTGATAACCACGCCCACTTATTCAGACCACGCCCCCTTTCATAACATTTGAACTGTTTAAGGTAGATCCTTGTGTGAGGTATCATTGAACTCAGCAGAGTTCTTTTTTAATTGGTGATGGTTTGACCCGCCCCCTATGATTTAGCCACGCCCCCTTTCATAATATTTGAACCGTTTAACGTAGGGTCTTGTGTGAGGTGTCATTGAACTCAGCACTTTCTTTTTGATGGGTGATGGTTTGACCCGCCCCCTGTGTCGTAGCCACGCCCCTTTTCATCATATTTGAACCGTTTACCGTAGGGTCTTGTGTGAGGTGTCATTGAACTCAGCAGAGAGTTCCTTCTTCAATGGTGATGGTTTGGCCCGCCCCCTATGTTTTGGCCACGCCCCCTTTCACAACTAATAAACTGTACGACATAGAGTTTTGTGTGAGGTATCGTTGAACTCTGCAGGGAGTTCCCTTTTCATTGCTGACTATTTGCGGTGTCTGGCTGCCGCGGAAATGCACAGTCGCAAGGAGCGGCGTCCGCCAGTAACCCCGACGGGCGCAGAGGCGCGAGGGCCCGTCCATCGCTGCTTGCAGCTTTAATTGCATTTTGTGTCTGTTAAGATACACAAAGGTACTATTTAGCTTATGCCCCCATAACTGCCGTTTTAGCTAAGTGGGAGCTATGCATTAGCTGCAGCAGCTCCGTGTTGCTAAGACCAATTTCGCTCATTTTTTTTCCTATAAACAGGTCTTGCATAGTTATATTTAGCAAGATTACCGTAACAATTGGCCGGAGTTCTCTTTTAACTTGTTAACTTTGACAGCCCTCGTTTTAATTCATTTGAGTGTAATTTCACGTCTAATTTGATTTAGAGATTTTTCTGCAATTATTTCCAATGTTTACTACCTGAACCTCTTCCTACCAGGTCAGAAGAAGGTGCAGGCCCGAGCTGTCTTCTACCCTCTGACAGGAAAAGGAGGAGCTGTCAGCATGTGCTATAGGACGTTGTACATAGGATCTGGTAAGACATGACACTGACTTCAAAAACATTCACCTGACTGCATTTTGTGCACAATGGGCCGTTGTATGTACTACAGAGTGACGTTGTCAATGTTTTCACTGATGTGTTTTTAACCCCTGGTGCTGCTATGTTGTAGTCTGGCTATCGCCAGAGCAAGCTCAATAGATTTAAGATTGAGCATTGGTCTGGGTAGTCTGCTCTGTATTTTCTCTGCACAAGAGGCGTGACCAACGGGCATAGTTCAAATGACTCTGTACGCAATTGGATAGTCCTTCAACCAATCAGATACGGGTGATGTAGTAGCGACAGTGGCATCAACAGTAGCTGCGCTTCGGGGGCCAGCTTGTTGAATGTAAACAATGCTGCTTGCCGTTGCTTCTCTATCGTCATCGTGTTAAACCTGCCAATAGCGCGCAAGGTGGATAAGCCAGTTTGTTCCCGCAAAATTGTGAACTGAAGCAGGAGAATTAAACGTGCAGGTTTCCAGCCTGATCTGCAGGATGAAATCAAATCGCCGGCTATGTTGAGTATCAAACCTTGAAATACTTTATAACAAAATTAACTGAAATGTAGGGCTGAAACGATTCCTCGAGTAACTCAAATAATACGATTACTAAAAATCCTCGATGCTAAATGATTTACCTCAAAGCTTTGTTTAATCAGTGTTACAAATGTTGTATGGCAGTGTATCATAGTATTTCCGCATCGAGGATTGCACTGTCGCACACCGGGCTGACGCTGCTGGCGACACATGCCATGAAGACTGATGGCATAGTTTACAAAATGAAGAAAGAGAGCGTAAATAGTGAGGGGCTAAGAGAAGAGGCAGACTGGAGAAAATGACAGAAAGTGTCCAAAGTTTGGAATCGGTTCAAATGTAATTAAAACGAAAACGCTGTACAGTGTGTCTTCGGCAAAATCTAACTAGCTTACCACAATAATAGCACGACGTCAGTGCTTCAGCACCTCAGCAGAAAACATTAAGTCTACCCCTCTGCATCTACGCTGGACCCTGCGCCGTCGATTCTATGCACGATAAATTAAGCTTAACTTAATCATCCATTCCACAAAGTGGACCCGACAAAAGTAAATCACAGAGTTGTATGGACAATGAAACTACACCAAACACAACTACCAAAAACAAAGACAAGAAAATACGTAGTCGTGACCATAATTTGAAGAGCCGACTTGTTGACCATCCCTTTGGAAAGATAGCTGCAGGGCTTAAAGTATTCCGGCACCATGCCGGATCTCCGGCGTGCGGCCGTGAGGAAAAAAACAAATATATAATAATAATATTTGGGAACTTGCACGCGGTTTAACATTTTTGAGTCAATTGATTTCACCTACCAATCATATGAGAGGAACACAGCTCTAACGAAGGGATTAAAGTACTGGGCCAGATGCCGGATTTCTGGCTTATTGACTATTTTAGAACAATAAAAATTTTTAAAAGTCCATATGGGATTTGTCTTTGATGCGCTGGGTTTAACCAATCATCGAACTTCCACCTACCAATGAAACAAGTTCTAGCCAATCAGATGCAAAGTAGGGTGGGTCTTTGCCGAAAAAGCGAGAGTGCGGTATGGGCCGGAGACCGTCTCCGTGGTAACGTGGCTAAAAAAAAAATGGAGGCAAAGTTTATCAAACTTGGAGCATGTAGATCCAGCTTTAGTTGAGAAATGAGTTGAAAACAAATGGCGCTGGGCATGAATAGAGGACAAGATGAGACGGGAAGCCGTTTAGCACTTGGTGCCTCAGATTGAGGGAGCTGGGTGTTTCTGCAGCGTGTTGAAGGAAGAGACGGGACGGCAGCAGCGGTAAGAAAGTGCTTGCTAGTCATTAGATGCTAGTCACAAAGCTTCGGTCCGTGCACTCTGTCATACGAGTACGTTACCAGCAACGACGGCTACCGCTGCGACTGCGCCTTCACTGACCGACCGTGCTTGTGATACAAACAATACGCACGTTCTTAGCGGAACACGACTTGTCATTAACGATGGCCACTGTGTAAAAGCTCTCTGAAGCCCAAACTTCCTTGACAAAGCTGTCTGTTTGGAGTCAGCATGTGTCTTTGTCCCAGTGTTTAGACGTCTAGCTATATGAAAAGCTAAACAATGCCAAGTTTTTAATAAATGTACATGAAGCAACTAATGTCAACATGGACAAAATCATGAATGTAGTAATTAGCTTTTTTGATGATGACGTGGCCAAAGTAACAACCCAACATCTAGAAAGTTCTGTTTTCACAGTGATTCATTGTAGGATTATGATATTATTGCAATATGGAAATCTACATTGACTTTTAATTTCACATATGGTTGGAAGTAAAAATTGATCCCAAACTTTTTACTCCTTAAAAATTATGACTTTTATTATTGTATGAATGTAAGAAGGACTTAAACCGTATTGCCAGACAAATTAACTTTAATGAGTGCATTTACACTGTGACACCCCAATTGCAATTTGCCAATTTAAAACTATTATTAAAACGTTTATTTTAAAAAGTATTGTAGATGTTCCTGACATTGTTGGCTTGTGAGCTGTGACCCTTTTTTAAGAGAAGGAGTGTGTATGTACTAGTGAATAGGGTTGGGTATCGTTTGGGTGTTCTTGATACCAGTGTAAAACTCTACTTTTAAAACAGTGCCTACACTGTGCCTGAACCGATACTTAAAAAGAAAAGAAAAGCACAAAACGACCGTTGGCGACGTTAAAGAACGCCATATGGTCAAATTAAAATTATTTATTTTACCAGTCAATTGCTGTTTAACAAAAAAAAAGAACCACTAGATGGCAGAAGGGTACGCTTGACTTTCTCAAGGTACACTTGAAAATGAGTTCACAAGATGCAATTCAATGCTACATTAGGTCCCGTCAGTGTTGTTTGCCCTACGACTCCGGCAGTGTCCACGGTGTCTCAAAGGTCAGCTAGTCTGCTCTGTGTCTATAGCTGCAGACTGTTGGGCGAGATAAAACTCCAAACCCCAGTATTTTACAATTAAAAATAGAAAAGTCTACAGAAAAGATAAAAAAAAATTGTTGTAGTACAAGTGTGTATTTCCTGTCCTGGCAGTGATCTGTGAACCCTCAGTTAGAGCTTGTGACCTCCCACCAAGTTGGAAACCTGTGGTTGATACTACATTTAACAACTTTAGCTTTTTTTTGTTGAATGAAAGAGGTTGCTTTTGTTTGTTTTTTTAGAAACGTGTTTGTATTTAGTATTATTTTAGTATGTACCAAAACTTGGGCACTGTATAGGCAATATTATCGGACAAAAGCCAGCCCTGGCGTTGAACTTACATTTTAGTGACAGTTGATACCTTGTATTCATCTTTTAATTTGTATGACTTGGTCATACGACAAAAGACATGTTAAGTGTCCCCTTTTCTCAGTGGAACATTTTTTTTTTAAATGGCGTTGACACAAGACTTAAACTGGCAGCAATGATTTCTGTAGAGGTGTAGCATTGCATAGAAAGCCTTATGTTTGTTTCAGATGATCATTATTGAGTTTTTTTTTATAAAACCGAAACTCACTACCTTTTTAATGTTTTTGTAAAGGTGCTGACATGGACGTGTGCCTTACAAACTATGGTCATTGCAACTACATATCGGGGAAACACGCCTGTATTTTCTATGATGAGGTATGGACTTTTAAACTGCTATTCTGCTTAAATGTAGAAATATGTTATTGCACTGTACCATAATCCTCCACCTCTACTAAATAAATGGAGTTACTGTTGTTGTTGTTGTTGTTGTTGGAGGACATGGGGTAAATGGTTTGTGTGTGTTTCCTTTTCAGAATACCAAGCATTATGAACTGCTCAACTACAGCGAGCATGGCACCACCGTGGACAACGTCCTCTATTCGTGTGACTTCTCTGAGAAGGCCTTGCCATCTCCACCCAGCGGGCTGGTTGCCAAAGTCCAAGGCATCATACGTTAGTAGTGTACCTTATTCTTACATAGGGGTGGGGAAAACATAGATACAGCATAGTATCGCGATATTTTCCGTGGCAATACTGTATTGATACACAGACGCCAAGTATTGATCTATTATTATATATGTGTTGGTCAGTTTGTCTGCTTGACAATTTTGCAGCAATAAAATTGGAGTGAGATGAACAAACAGAAATGTATATTTTTAGATGAAACATATGTTGACAAAGTTTCCTTTTGGGGACATCATTTGAAATTGGGAAAAATTTTGAGTTGAAAAAAAGGTAATAAATTGCAATATATCGCAGAATATGGCGTTGTTTAAAATTGCAATAATATCGTATCATGACATAAGTATCTTGATGATATTGTATCATGAGGCCTCTGGTGATTCCCACCCCTATTCTTACACACCTACATTTTTAAAGTTCTCTCCAGTATTCATAGTCTGTGCAGTTTGAAGGGTTATCAGTGGCACCAGTGGCATGGCTAAAATATAGGAGGCAGCATTAATATCAAGTGTGGTCCACACAATGTAAATTTCATATAAGTCAGATGATGTTTGTGACATAAGGCTGACTTCCTGTTGCCAGCAGGTGGCTTGAGTCAATATTGCCATATAGATGTCTTCAGGCCTGGACTGTTATCTAAGTTTAGGGCAGATTGTACATTCAAGTTACAAACGGCTTTTTGTTTTATGGAGTAACATGGAAATGCAACGCCTTATTACTATCTACAGTGGAAAACAAAATCAAAAAAGTACCTGATACCAAAAGCATGCCGGGTTGTTCATGCAGTGGAAATTCGGCATTAGGCTAGTCTGGCTATCGCCAGACCAAGCTCAATCTTTTAAGATTGAACATTAGTCTGGGGAGTCAACAGGTTGCTGCGCTTCGGTGGCCGGCTTGTTGAATGTAAACAAAAAGCTGCTTGGTCGCTTCTCTATCGTCATTGTGTTAAACTCGCCAACAGCGCGCCAGGTGGATAAGCCACTTTGTGATTGGTTCCTGCAAAATTGTTACGGAAGCAGGATAGATAAACGTACAGGTTTCCAGCCTGAGCTGCATGGCGAAATCAAATCGCCGACAGATTGGGCGGTATTTCCCAGTCTAGCATTAGGCTACATTTACACTAGAGCTGTCAATCTTCCTCTTAATACCATTCAAATTTCATTTATGTTTTTTCAATATTCAAATATTTAATGCTGAAATGCAGCCTGTGATTAGTATGTACTACACTACTCTGCTTATGCATTGTCAATCCCACTATAAGCATGTGGTTGTTGTTGCACGTTCTGTGTCTAGAGAGACTTCTAACATTAGCCTGGCCTTGATGGGGACCTACGTCATGGCGCATTGCACTCAACTTTGTTTTTGCAGCAGTGTGAGTGTGTCACCTAAATAGCCTTTTTGTGTCTCCATTTTGTTCCCCGCTCCATTGTGTTTTGTCTGATTGCCGCTTCCTGATTTTGTCTGGTCAGTTACTTCATTAGCCACCAAGGTGTGACGTTTGGTTGCGTTTGTCCAAAAGTTGATTCAGTTTCAACCTTCCGCTCCAGTTTTTTCCGGCATACGCTGCGATCCCCACTGCTGCAGCCTAACCGCATTATCGACATTCAGATGAATGGGAGGACTGGCATTTTCGCCACAATGCCTGATTTGCTGTTGTCTCCTTTCTTTCTAAACTGTAGTAATAGTGTTGACATGTCATAGCTTGTGTGGGCGCCTGTTTGCAAATTTCTCCCTGTGTTCTCGGTGCAGGTCGCAGTAAGAAGCATGAGGATGCAGAGGGTCCCAGCTCTGTGGTGGGTTTGTTGCCGGCTGGTGGAGTGATGAGCAGCCAACCTCAGGGTGGCACAGAGCTGTCATGCAGCTGTAAGGCGAGCAGCTCTAGCCTGATAGGAGGCAGCGGGGCGGGTTGGGAGGGCACCGCCCTGCTCCACCACGGCAGCTACATCAAACTGGGTTGCCTCCAGTTTGTCTTCAGCATCACAGAATTTGCCAGTAAGGAGCCCAAAGAGGAGCCAACCACAATGCCTGCCGCCAGTTGCACCATCACCAGCAGCAGTGCAACCACTACCAGCACCGTCCCCGCCCCCACCACCACCTTCACACCACCACCCAACACTGCCACAGTGAGCAGCCCCTCCAGCCAGGATGAGACTGACACGGAGACTGTCCCTGCCCACCAAGTGCCCGTACTGCGCTCCAACTCTATTCCATGACCTGCACAGGAAGTCCCGCCCTCCCTCCTTTGTTTTGCACCTTCCAAGTCACAATGAAGGGAAAGCTGCACAGCTGGTTGGTCAACAGGGAAACGTTTATTTTTTAATGGTTTATATCTTTGCATGAACTTCAAATATTTTTGACAATCTCTTCTGTTTTTGAATGACTGACCAGTAACCCTCTGTTCACTTCAGACCGGACTTTGAGCGAACATTATTTACCTATGCTCAATTTTTCTTTTGCCAGTGTATTGGTCACGTATGGTGTTACAATTTTTTGTCAGCCCATTTAGCACAAACCTTTTATTTTGTAGTATTGAATTCAATACATTCTAATTTCTTTTGCTGCTTTTGCACCATAGGTAGCTATGTATGTATGAAAACATACATGCTTATACACTATAATATATATATATATATATATATATATATATATATATATATATATATATATATATATATATATATATATATATATATATATATATATATATAATTCAGTGCTTCTCAATTGGAGAAACATTGGATTTCATGTAGATTTACCATTTTTTGGTTTTTAACTGTACAGTTCATGGAATTTGTGATACTGTGTAGAGTACCAGAAGTTTTGTGATAAAACTTGTTCTTAGTCTGTACTTTCCGCTGTAGTCATCTGTAAATACTGTATTGTTTTAGCACTCATTTTAACATCTTGTGCTGCTCTGTATATAAGCACTCTTTGTCTGTACCTGCTTGTCTGTTCAAACCTGTAAATACAGAAAGATTTTCTAAGAACAAACTCAGTGGATTTGTGGCCTCTGTTATTTTTTGGGCTATTGTGGGTCCACTTTGGACTTTGATTTTCCACATTCTGCCTTGAGTTAAAGTCGAGAAGAAATGAAAAAATTACTTTTAAATCACATCCACGGTCATATTGTGCACCTATTTGACAATACAACAAAACTTACAAAAAATCCATTTCTTTGTATTTTTATATCATAATCCAATGATGTTTTAATAATAATAAATTGAATTTATATAGCGCTTTTCATAGACTCAAAGTCGCTTTACAGGGAAGAATTACAAGTAAGGAAAATACAGCATAACATGAGGAAAGGGGAGGAGAAAAAAAGCGACTCCCAAACTATGCTCAGTACAGTACAGAGTACAGTGTGGGAAAAGGAAAAAAAACACCTCTGCAGTAAGCACATACAACACGATTCAACACATGACTTGCAACAGGGGAGGGAAATGGGGGGGAATGGGGGGTGGAGGTAACCCAGACATAGGCAAGCACAGAGCCATAGAGATAGTGTCTTTCTCTATCACTCTGGGCAAGCAGCCATCAGAGCAGGCAGAGAAGCGGCGAATAAACAGCTTGCATTATGTAATTGTCAATAAAGACAGCAAAACAAAAATCCTTCTATTGCTAATGCATATGCATGCTCAATAACTTTTTTCAAACATGAAACATGAAAAAAGTACAGTTTTTGAGTGTGGTTTGTCATTTAACAGATATAGTCATGGTTGAGGAATTTGAGGCAAATATTTTCAGATTGAAGAGAAGGTTACAACTGCCAAGGCAGTTTATTGATGCCAAATAATGCTCTAACCCTGCTATGTTGGCCTTTAAGTAAAGTAGTCCATAAGAGTAGACAGCAGCCAGTGCCCAGCTGGCACATGCCATAATCCAGGCCACTGACATTGTGATATTCCTAGAATAATGCATAGGATTGCATATTGCTTGTTGTCTGTCTACAGCAATGCAAATTAGGTGGAAGATAGACAGAGTGGTGAGAAACATATCAAAACTGGAGTGCAGCAGACAAAAGTCATCACCATAAAACCAGCAGCCATGAATGGTCCGGATGGCGCTGAAGGGCATCACAGTGACACCCACAAGAAGGTCCACAAGAGCAAGAGACAAAACAAGCACATTGGTAGGATTATGCAACTGCTTAAAATGACCTATTGACACAATGACAACAGAGTTTCCTAAAATGGTAACCAGCATGCCTAAAGCAAACAAGAAGTAGAGGACAACTTTGGCTCCCACACTGAACTGTGCACTAACACATGAGGCATTAGAGCCTGGAAAACAGTACTGCTCTTGAGAAAGGCCAAAAGCCATCATAAACCCAAATATGTAAGACAAAACCTCAGTGATAACCCAACAGAACCTAAACAGAGAGGTCCCTGGGAGAAACATACTGAAATATCTGTCTTATACTCAGAGACACAGTATAGAGGCCACCTACAAATCAGCTGATACAATGTGCCATCCAATCAAAAGCCTGTAAATATAAAATAGTCCAAGAGACATTATTATGTTATATTATTTGCAATATGCACAAAAATGGCCCAAATAACAATAAATAGTTTCAGGAGTAAAATAATTTGATTTTGGGTAACAAAGAAGTATATTAGAGTGACATTATTTGTAAAAATTTACAAATGTCAAGTGCTGGATAGCACACTGCACACTAAATGAAAAGACAAAATAAGAAAAATCTTATTAGATAGAATGAATGGATGGATGGTTATATCAACTACAAATACAAAAGAAAATAGAGAACTAGAACCTTAACCAGAAACTGAACTCAAGGGGAATAATCTTATATATAAAGCAAAGTATGTCCTTTAGAATAGACTCTCTGTGAGTTCAAATCAACTCAATTTAAGTGTACATCTGTCACTATCGAATAGACTCTTGGGCACGGTTAAAGTAAATATTTTTTGGGAGTTGATCTTTTAACCCGTTTCAGGTGTTAGAACTAGACTCTAAGTTAACACACAAATCACGGGTCATGTGACGTAATGCCAAGAGGCACTGCTACATTTATCCTTTTAAAGATACGTAACCAGGGACATTTGTGCTCAGCTTGGAGAAGAAACATAACGAAATCCAAGAATGTTGAAAGGGGTGATAGAATGATTATGATTATATACATGTTCCTTAAGGTCTCCTAATAGGGTATGTAACATTGGTTGGGCTAAAAATGGCCCGAGTGCTGTTTTTATGCATCCTATGCTAACCTGTTAAATAGGCCTGAGTGAAACAAGAGCTTTTCTACCTTATATGGTCTGCTCATGAATATTTAGATGAGCTGCGCGCTGATTAGTTGAGCACCCACATACACAAAGACTATTTAGTTACTAAATTCACTTCTGACACTTTTTTATGCGAGAAATCAACATATAAAGCTCAAATATGGGCCGTTTTAGGAAAATTGATGGCTAATTGCAAATTTGTTAAGACGTGTCGGACTTCAGAAGCTCCACACAGTCAAGACAGCGGCAGCCCGCTGTGCTCCATACCCAGGGCAAAGTGACAGTTTCTGGATTACTGGACTACCGGGGCTCGGGGCACCACGGAGATCCATGTAGTTCACAGCTTACATGCCAGGCGGCGAGGCAGCACCGGCTGCTGTCACGTTAGCCTGCTGAGCTCCTGAACTCCGACAGTCAGACAAAATTTGCAATTAGCCATCCATTTTCCTAAAACGGCACAGAGTTGACCACTACATAGTTGATTTCTCGCATAAAAAAGTCTCAGAAGTGAATTTAGTAATTAAATAGCAGACAAACAACGTATACAATTTCTGAGATCTGCGTGACCTAGATTCAGAAGACTAAGCTGACCTCAGGTCAGTGGTGTAGCCTATGTAAATGTTGGGGCGTGACAAAGACTAGAGACTAGAGCCAAATAAGGAGGAGCCACCGAGTTGACGTCAACTCAGTGGTTCGTTGGGATTTGCTTGTTTTCATATATATTGTGAGATTTGCAGAGGAAAGAGGTGTCAATGGGATTTTGAGGTTCTATGTATGTCATATTTACCCACCAAACTGTCGTTATTCAACTATGACAAGGTAAAATCGGTTTTGCATTCTATCAACCCTTTAAAGGAAAATACATCTAAGCTCATACGGACCTGAAGCCATGCAAGACCAAGATGGCAGAGCTGTGCTTGGATCAACAACAAGCAGCAGTCTAATAACATAACGGTCAACATTGGTAACATTTTTGCAGCACAATGAAGATTTTAGGTAACATGGAAGAAATTCACTGCTCTACCACTTTGGTGGAGACAAAACTTTCCACTGTTTTGGATTTACATTCTATTGCGTATGTGCTCCGCCCTCTAATGGGCTTCACTATCGGTTTACACCTCGAGGCTCTACCTCGGCACCCTGAAAAAGATATCTGCACTCACCGCCCAATCAGGGGGTAGCACCCTAAAGCACCCGCCCCCTATAAAGCCCCAGTACATGCGTTGCTCGTCTCCCTTTTTTACTCAGCCACTTGTCACCATCGGGTGTCGCAATAATAACGGCTTTGATTGAAGCATCTTGAAGCAGACGCCTGCCCCTCCTGCATCACGCTTCCCCAGGAGGAGCGCGAGTGACGGGGCAATTTAGCTGGAGCTGTCAGTCCCCCTCTCGCTAGCCAGGTGCCAGCGAGTGAGAGGATGCAGATCCCTCTGCCCTCTCAACTCCCGTCCAAGGATCCTATGATGGACTTCACGGCGGGACTGAGCTGTCACCGGCCAAAATCACAGAGGTGTAGACGACTGCTGCGACTCTTCTGCGCATGTTGCAGGCCTAAGCCATCGACTGCAGCTGGTCAATGTGCACGGCTCAGGTGGGCCATAGGCATCTGTGGCTCAGTCTTTCCTTCCTGAAGGAGAAAGAACAGCGCCTTGTCTAATGAATACTCCACTCTCCTTGCCACGGAGTTGCTGTTCGGTCTGCACACTGAAAACTCCCTGTAAGGCCTCGGAACAGCTGGGCTCTCACCTCCGTCCTCAACAGCCACCCCATCACCAGCCACAGCAGTCAGGGCACCGCCAACATGGTAATGTTTACGGTAGGCAGTGCCGCAATCCCGCGGAAGGCTCCGGAGATAGGACCACCGCTACCACTAACCACCCCGGACTGGCCTACCCACTTCTATCTCTGGGGGCTTCAGACCGGCTTGTGCAACCTTCGGTAGAAGGCAGCACAATCACCAATTCACATAATAAAGGGCGTAAATTTATTATGGTCTCTGAGGGTTTTTCTTCCACCACAACACAAGGAAGTTCATCCATCCTGTCCTGGGCAGATCGCCACCTCTGCTCCCTGAAAGCCCAACATGTTCCGGGAGTTTGCGGCAGCAATTGCTGCTGGCCATGATGGGCTAGGCCGCTTCACAGCCAGAAGCTAGAGTCTCTCTCTATTAAGACAGCAATCCTCTTGGCCTTGGCATCGGCCAAGTGTCTGTCAGCGATGACCAGGGCTTGGTGGAACTGCGTCTGAACCTGTCCTTCTGACCCAAGGTCATTACCTCCTCATTCAGGCCTCCCCCCCAGGGAGGAGGAGCGTCTACTTCATGTCCTGTGTGTGCGCTGTGCGTGCGCTGTGTGGTTATGTTGAGTGCACAGCAGCTTTCAGGAAGCTCGACCAATTGTTAGTCTGCCACGGCAGCCGGACTCAGGGAGATCCTTTGTCTCATTGGATCTGTGATGCTATCCGAAGGAGCTATGAAGCAATGAATCGTGCTCCCCCAGCAGGCTTGAGGGCGCATTCTACAAGAGGCATCGCATCTTCGATGACGCTTCTCAGGGGCATTTCAGTTGAGGACATCTGTCTGGCTTCCTCCTGGGCTTCCACTTCGACTTTCGTGCGGTCATATCTCAGAGATATGGCGGCTGATTCTGTTTGTCATTCGGTGCTTGGGGTACGGTCTGAGGCAACCTCATTGGCAGAATGAGGTACGTGTATTATAAAATACCCAGCTTAGGCTGGTGTGTGTTTTTTTTTGTCCGGTGCGATACCCTCAGGCGGGTGGTGCTCACAGGCTGGATTGTTAGTTGATCATTTTTCAGGTTTTTGGTTGGGTTCGAATTACTGTCGGTTCGGGCCCAGCTGGAAGTACATCACATCCCTACGGCCTTTGCCTTAAAGGTATAGTGGAGGATTTTCTTTTTCCCGGTGGATCATCAAGACTATTGGTCCTCCTAGTTGTCAATCATTCTGGGATATGTTAAAGTAAGGCCGTCGTGCGTGCCATGACAGGTCAGCGAGCAGACGGCACGGCCTCCGACCATAGACAGTATATAAAAGCCTCTGACCGCTGCCTCCCCGCTGTCGGCGATAGCTTGTTTATTGGCCTGTAGCATGCTAAAGTTAGCTATAGAGATGCTTGTCGTAAATAGATTTCCACTTACCAGTGGCGAGTCTGACATAGCGGAAAATGTGCAAATCTTCTTTTAAAGTAGGCTTGTATGAGCCATGCTGACAGCAACTTCTAAACAGAAGGAGAACTAGGCTCGTGCATGCTCTCTCGTGCACACATTTAATAGGGGTTCCCTCTCGGGAGCAGGTAGAGTGTTGCGCATGTGCATTTTTTCAAAAAGTGGAGAGGGCGGTTCTTTTCTAAAATTCGGGAAAATCCTCCGTTATACCTTTGAGGTTTTTAACAAATAGTGAAGCCTTTTAGAGGGCGAAGCACATACAAAATAGAAATAGTAGTTACCCAAATGTAACGCTACTTCTATGAGTATGTGTGAAGACCTCTAACTACAACCCCAAATCAGAAAAAGTTGGGACAGTATGGAAAACACAAATAAAGAAAGTAGTGATTTCTAAATGTACTTTGACTTGTATTTCATTGCAGACAATATAGGGACTGAAGACACCAAGTGATGAAGTGTTTCAGGTGTAATTTTGTCCCATTCTTGCTGCAAACAAGTCTTAAGGTGGGCAACAGTACGGGGTCTTCGTTGTCGCATTTTGCGCTTCAAAATGCGCCACACATTCTCTATTGGAGACAGGTCAGGACTGCAGGCAGGCCAGTCAAGTACCCGTATCCTCTTCCTCCGCAGCCAGGACTTTGTAATGTGTGCAGAATGTGGTTTTGCATTATCTTGTTGAAATATGCATGGACGTCCCTGGAAAAGATGTCTTCTTGAAGGCAGCATATTTTGCTCCAAAATCTCTATGTACTTTTCAGCATTAATGGTGCCATCAGAGAAGTGCAAGTTACCTTTGCCAAGGGCACTGACACAACCCCATACCATGACAGACCCTGGCTTTTGGACTTGTTGCTGTAACAGTCTGGATGATCCTTTTCTTCTTTGGTCCGGAGCACACGCCGTCCATTTCTCCCAAAACATACCTGAAATACTGATTCATCTGACCACAGTACACGTTTCACTTGTGATGATCCATCCCAGATGCCTCCAAGCCCAGAGAAGTCGACGGCACTTCTGGACACTGTTAACATAGGGCTTCCTTTTGGCACAGTACAGTTTTAACTGGCATTTGTGGCTGTAACTACGTATTGTGGTACTTGACAAAGGTTTGCCAAAGTAGTCCTGAGCCTATGTGGTGACATCGCTTATAGATGAATGACGATTCTTGATGCAGTGCCGCCTGAGGGCTCGGAGATCACGGTTGTTCAGCTCAGCTCAGGCTTGCGCCCTTGTCCTTTACGCACTGAAATTCCTCCTCATTCCTTCAATCTTTTAACTGTTATACACTGTTGAAGGTGAAATAAGCAAATGCCTTCCTATCTTTCTTTGAGGAACATTGTTTTTAAACATTTCAATAAATTTCTCACGTATTTTTTGGCAAATTGGCGACCCTCGGCCCATCTTTGCTCCTAAAGGACTAGAACTTTCTTGGATGCTGCTTTTGTACCAAATCATAATTACAATCACCTGTTGACATCACCTGTTTCAAATCACATCATTATTTAACCAATTTACCTGATTACTAGCCCTTAATTGCTCCTGTCCCAACCTTTTTTGGCATGTGTTGCAGGTCTGAATGACAGGAAAGGATGTATATTTACAAATGAAATTAAGTTGACCAGACAAAGATGTGTTCACATTGTCTGCAATGAAATACAAGTCAAAGTACATTTAGAAATCACTATTTTCTTTTTTTATTTGTGTTTTTCATACTGTCCCAACTTTTTCTGATTTGGTGTTGTACAAGCCCAACTGGTCCTTAGTGTTGCTGAGTTTCAAAGGGAGACGAGAAACGTATGTACTGGGGTTTTATAGGGCGAAGCCCGTTATATTTGTGATAGGAAATGTGATAGGATTTGTGATACAAATGTTGTAATCATGAATGTGTGTGCCTAGGAGCAGAATTCTTTTGGTAACTTTTGGTCAGGCCCAGGTTCTGGACCAGTCCTGAAAATGACACTGCCCCACCATGCAAAGTTTAGGCTGTGGCATAACTTTTATCAACAGAAAATAAGAAAAACTTGGAAGAATTACAATATGATTACAGGTAGAGATGCACCGATTGATCGGCCATGACCGGCGACTGGCTGGTCAGTCTGACATATGCCGATTTCATGCCGGTGAAATGCACTCGGGCGCCGCATGATTAACATTGCGCAACATTAGCATCACACGTGCACACGCAGAGTTTCTGCTATATGCATGTAGCAGCGGCGCACCGTCGCTCCATCAGGCGCACTGCCGCTCCTTCAGCTCTTTATGAAATGTCATAAAGTTGTGTGTGTGTGTGTGTGTGTGTGCGAGCAAAGCTGTGTGTGTGTGTGCCTGTGTGTGTGTGTGTGTGTGTGTGTGTGTGTGTGTGTGTGTGCTGTGCGCCGGGCAGCGCTATGTGTGTGTGTGTGTGTGTGTGTGTGCAACCAATCAGCGCGCAGCTCATCTAAATATTCATGAGCATACCTCATATGGCATTCTAAAGCCAATTCACAGTGTGGCTTTGGGGAGAATAGAAGAGCACCCGGGCCATTTTCAGCCCAACCAATGTTACATACCCTATTAGGAGACCTCAAGGAACAGTGTGAAATACCTTATATAATCATTCTATCACCCCTTTAAAGACCATAGTGCCTAAATTCCATCAAAATGTATCATGCCCAAGGGGGTAAGCTTCTCCCCACAACATGTAGCTCCTATGGCGCCATTTTGATGCTACCTGACTCTCACCCGCCGTTAGCATTCCATTGTCTGCGGTTAGGTTTAAAAAAGGTAAAACAATGCTGATGTTTTGAAAACAATGTACATCATCTGTAGAATGTAGAACACGTCTTTAGTATTCTTTAACACAGCCATTCATTTTGGCGTCACTTTGACAGCGAATAACTTTACATCTGAAGCGTTTAAAGACTTTATTTGTCCATTGTTTATTTCTAAAGAAACTCGACAATGTATAAAAGGCTCCATTACCTTGTACCTCACGTTATGGCTCCGTAGCAGACGTTTTTATAAAAATAGGCTAACGATTGTGTCATAACCACGCGACTTACTCTCGCATAGTAGAGGAATTACCGTACAGTACAGGAGAAGCTCGCAGGCAGTTTCGACTTACAATAGCTGTTTAAGTTTAATTACTAATGTTAACTAGAATTTTAGTTAGCAATAATTAGCCTGTGCCTATATTATCTCCTTACATATACCTACGCTCTCCGTCTCTGCAAGATTCGGAATGATTGAGATTTCTCTTGGCACAGCTACCAGAAGACTTACAACTTTCAGACACGTTGCTCACGTTACATCTACTTCGGCAAGCTCAGTTTGCAGCTGCACAGTAACGCTCAGCACTGACTGGAAAAGTACTGCTCATGTATTTAGCTCTCATCAAACGTGTGAAACCAACAGTAAGAACAGTCAAAGTGTGGCCAGAGGGAGCTGACTCTGCACTTCAGCAGCGTTTTGAAAACACTGACTGGAGAGTGTTCGCAACTCAGGCCACCCATAACTACCACACGGACATTAGGCGTTTTCCCACCGGAGGGACTTTTGCAGTTCCTAGAACTAAAACGTTCCTAGAACACTTTTTTCGTTGTGTTCCCACCGGACAAATTTGGGGATTTTTTATTTCCTCTGGCTGTATTATGGGACTTTTTTTAGCTTCTACTTCAGAGCAGGAGTGAGCGAGAGAGAGATACCTATTTCTCTTCGGGAGACTTGTTTAAATTATGACAGATATACATTAGATTTAGTATATAGTAGTGCTGGGCGGTATGACCAAAAATTCATATCACGTTTTTTTTCAAAATTATGCCGGTTTTCCGTTTTTTGGCGTTTTTTTTTGTTCATGCATATTCAGATGTTCAATGCATTTTCTACTCGTTGAGAGAGGAATTACTGCAGTAAATTTACTTAATTGACTCATTACTCACCACTGTATTAAGCGGGACCATGTCCAGTGTTTCCCCTAGGATTTCTTTTAGCTGTGGTGGCAGGTATGCCAACCCTACGACTACAACCGACAGCTTTATTTGTTTTAGCTTGTTGGTAAAAATGAGCAGAGTAGAGCTGTGTTTGGTAAAACAGCGCGGTGGACGAGAGCAGACAGAGCAGATTAAAATATCACTTTCTACAAGTTTATGCCGGTCTATACAGGTGAGTGCATTGATAATTATCGACTTTTTACTCACGAAGGTTTTATCGTAACCTACTTACAGTAACGAGACTAGCGTTCATCTGCCCCCCCAGCGGCCGTTGGTAATCCTCGGTATCGTTCCCAGTCAGGTGCTGCACGTGTTTTAGATGTGTGTGTGCGTTAACGTTAACGCGGCTGCGTGTGTGTGTGGCGCGCAGGCAAGAATCCGAGACGGGGGGCTGGGTTTGTGCTCTACCTGTGAAGCGCGTGTCCACGCTATTCTCCGACAATCAACATTGATACCGTGGCGTGACGGCAGAAATTTAACTGTGGCGGTGCGCCACTTGCCAATCAACGTAGGGGAAACACTGATGTCTTTAGCTAGGTGGTTGGTGATGGAGTTTGTAATCTCGATCCACCGTTTGCTTTTTCTGTCATAGCAAGTCCCTCTAGCAAACGCGTCTTTAAGTGACATTTGGCTCGACTTTTCTTTTGCTTTCCCCGTGTTACCTGCTGATGTGGAGGGCGCTGAGCCTGCTGACTTTAATTTCATACATTCTTGATATTCCAAGACGTGTTTGCAGCTGAGGTGGTGGAGCAAATTGCTCGTGTTGCCGCCTTTCGCAACTATTTTAGCCCGACAGCACTTGCATAAAACGGTTGTTTGGTCAACGTCAGATTTTTGGAAACCAAAAAACCTCCAAACAACAGACCCGGCGGCTCCTTTTTTTGGCACAAGTTCGTTTCTACTACTTCTGCAGCACCCATCTTCCGTGTGACGTCCCTCTGGTGCACTCATGGATGTATTAAGACAACGGGTGCACTGCATGGATGTATTAAGAGAACGGTGCACTGCTGTTTACCGTCGCTGTTTAGAAGTGCAGCATTTTAAAGGGTCCGTCTAAAACAGTGTCGCGCGGCGCAGCGCGAACGTTCGTTCCGGACGTTGTGTTATTGGGAATGCAAATGGAAAAAAAGATTTTGGGGGAGAGTAGTTCTTAGAACTGCTTAGAAGTCTACTTCTCCCCTAAAAAGTACAAGTACTATCCGGTGGGAAAACGCCTATTGATTCATATGCCTCCTCCGTTCTGGACTGTATCAACTCTAACATCAACAGTGTCACCCCCTCAAACAGATTACCACTTTCCTAATCAGAAGCCATGGATGAACAGTGAAGTCAGACTCCTGCTGAAGGCACGAGGCATTGCATTAAGATCAGGTAATGCTCAAGCCTATAGCTCAGGCAGGGCAAACCTGAATAGGGACATCAAAAAGGCCAAGCGCAACCACAAGCTAAAGATTGAGCATCACTTCAAGAACAACTCTGATCCCCATGCATGTGGCAAGGCATCCAGGCCATCACAGACTACAAAGCTACTAACTCCACCCCCCTGTCACCGACACCTCCTTGCCTGATGAGCTGAACCATTTCTATGGCCGCTTCGATAGGGACAACAAGGAAGTGACCATCAAGGCTGTGGTCTCTGCAGATCACCAGCCCCTCACACTCTCCACCACCGATGTGTGTGTGGAACTGAGCAGAATTTATGCACACAAGGCTGCTGGTCCTGATGGTATCCCTGGACGCGTACTCAGGGCCTGTGCTGTGCAGCTGACTGAGGTTTTGACTGACATATTTAATCTGTCACTAGCCCAGGCAGCTGTCCCCCCCGTACTTTAAAACCACCTCCATCGTGCCAGTGCCTAAACACTCCACTGCAACAAGCCTTAATGACTTCCGTCCAGCTGCACTCACCCCCATCATAATGAAGGTTAGGTTAGATAATCACACCTCATCAGCCATCACCCTGAACACCGGCACACCTGTACATGGCTCTTACACCATTGTTTGCAGACGACACTACGTGATTGGTCTCATCAGCAACAACGATGAGACGGCCTACAGGGAGGAGGTCCAGCACCTATCATCGTGGTGCACTGACAACAACCTACCTCTCACATTTCCCCTTTTCTTAATGGAATTAGGAATTTGTACCTGGAAACCTAAATTTAAATTTGACATAAAATTAGGTTATTCTTGTCTTAGCTAGTATAACTCAGACCTCAAAACTGTATGACATTTTTTTCACATAACAGAACAGTATGAGTATTCTTTTCTTCACATAGCAGAACAGTATGAATATTTTTTCCAATTTGCACATTTCATATGTTGATCCTGTATCATATTGATCTCTCAATATGAGAGTCTGTTGAGTGGTCTGTTAACCACTGCGGTGGGTTTCTGACTCTGGTGGTGCGTCTAAGGCCTGGTTCTTGCCCAACATGCACATTCTCGGTCACAGTGAGTCCATCCAGTGTAGTCTCATTGTTCTCACTGATGCAAGCTCCTTTGAGAAACATGCCAGCTTTGAGGCATTCCATTTCCGACCATCGCTGAGAAGGTAAGTATTTGGTCCGACCTTTTTTACGACTGTCAGAGGTTCTGTGTATTTGGATGACCCCTTGTAGACATGTTCCGGATGCTGGACTCCCACAGCATCGTTCACTTGGAAGGTGGGCACTTTTGCTCCTCGCTTTCTGTCTGTATACTCCTTACTGTTTTGTTGATTTTGTCTCACAGGTTATTTGACTGGCTTGTGTGATGTAACTTTGTGTGAGACAGGAAGGATGTTCAGTTTTGTGCGCATCTTCCTCTTTCTCAGCAACTCAAAATGGAGTAGCTCCTGTAGTAAATGTGCGGTGTAGCACAGTAAATCTGTAAGAACTCTGTCACTGCTTGTTTCCAAAGTGTGTGTTCTTTCTACAGTCTGGAGACACTCTTTTAATACCCTATTAAATCTCTCAATAGCTCCATTGGCTCTTGGGTAGTAGACGCTTGAGCGCAGATGCTTTATCACTCTCTCTCTCAGAAACTTTGCAAACTCATGGGAAGTAAACTGACATCCATTGTCAGAGACCAGGCAGGTCAGATTTCCTTCACGACTGAACACTGTAGCTAAAAAGCTATTGTGACTGTAGAGGTGAATGCTACTTCTGGCCATTTACTGTAATAGTCTGTGAGAGTGATGGCAAAACGACATGTAGCAAGTTCAAAAGGACCGGTTATGTCAATGGCCACCTTTTGACAGGCACTACTGTATATTAAAAATTCTGAAATGTCCATGGGCAAAAGTGACTGGTATTTACACAGTTTGGTGGGAATTCAATAGTGATTTGTTTTTTTTTCTAAAGTTTAAACTCTGGGCTGTGCAGGATATCAGCTATAATTAGCTTGTGGTGGTACATTGTGCTATAGAGGAAACATCAGCACTGAGAAGTGATGCATCTGTTGATGTTGAGGATGAAGTTGATGGTGTAGCTGGGAAAATAATTGAAAAACAAATCTGAAATTACCTGTGAAGTACGTTTTACCATTTCACTGTTAGCATATTGAAAGAGGTCACTATTAACAGCTCAGCTCAGTGAGAGAAATTCACTCTACCTTCATCAGTGGAGGTATCCTTAGCCTGAGGGCTGAGAAATTTAAGCAAAGCACCTTGAGGCAGAAAGAAAAGATGGTAACACTTTATAATAACAATCATTAATAGATGGTAAATTGATAGTTAATTCATCTTTAGTTAATTGTCATTTAACTGTTAGCAAACAGTCTTTTTACTGTTAAGAAACAATGAAATTATAATTAAATGTTTACTAATTATTAGTAGTGCTGTAAATTAACAGTTTATTGTAACACACTGTTGGGGGATTTCAGGGGATTGTGGACCCAAATGCAGAGACATGCAGGCAGGCAGGAGAAGGTAGTGCTCGAGGATTTATTAAATAAAAATACATACAAAGGTGTCCAGAAAGCAGCAGGCAAAACAAAGTAGAAGTCAAAAAGGAATCCAGGAAACAGAGGCAGGCACGCAGGCAGGCACGCGCACACACGCACACACACACACACACACACACACACACACACACACACACACACACACACACACACACACACACACACACACACACAGAACAGAACAATCAGACAGGCGGGTTAGTATGCATGCTAACGTTATGGCACTTTCATCAAAACCTATTACAAAGCTATAGCAATGTCATGTCATTAAATACGATAAACAGTGATTCTGGAACAGATCTGTGTCTTCCTTATCCCGTTAAAAAACATATGACAGTAGTATGTAACCATATTCCGTCCGTTCGAAAAAAAAGTTGCACTAACTGTTCATTACAAGCAGCATTTGCCGTCAGGCAGGTTACAGGTAACGTTAGCTAACATAAACATATTTTTGCTAGCCTACCTGCTGCAGAATTACACCAAGAAAAGTAGAGCTATTTTATCCAGTGTAATTTATCACTTACCACTATCTTGTTTTTTCTTATCCTCCTCTTCCTTTCTCTTCTTCCTTTTCTGGCTTCCTGAAGCATAATTCCGCTTCATGATGACTACCGACCGAGGAGGTTTTGTATTTTGCCGGCAGCAGAGATCACTAGAAGGGCCCCTTGAGGGGGATCCCGATAACAGTGTCATTGCACTTTACTGCATTGACTATCAAAGGGGCGCTCACAGTTTGTCGTTGCATTTTATTCTTAACAAGTTGTTGTCTTGGGGCCCCAGGCCAGCTCGGGGCCCCAAGGAATTGCTTGGTTTGCTTGCCTTGTCGCGGCGGGCCTGCCAATACAGTTCTCGCAGTCTCTGTTTAGTGCACACCATTCCCTGCTGCCCCTCATGTGCCAAGTCTACCACTTTGGATTGCAGTGATGTAGGCACAATCAAACAGTCAGCACCTCTTATGACAAGTGTTTTGTCTACATCCAGTTCGTCTCGTACATTGAAGTATGAAGCCAGCTCATTTGGTACATTATTTATGCATTTTGGCCAGCCTTTCTCTATTTAGTCAGTTCAGGACAAGTGTCACATGCGGCGGTGAACTCCGACATGAACATGGCATGCAAAGACTCCATGAAAACAGTAGCTACTATGTCCTGTTCCACTTCAGCTTCTCCTGTGTTAGGCAGTGAAAGCCTGGACAGACAGTCGGCAGTCACATTCAGTTTGCCAGGGCGGTAAGCAACATCATATGTAAAGCAAAGTAGTCGTCATATGTAAAGCAAAGTAGTCGTGCAGACTACCTCGCAGTCCAGCACGGCCAGTTCGTCTCGCAGTCTCTGTTTAGTACGCACCACTCTCTGGTGCCCCTCATGTGCCAAGTCTACCACTTTGGATCTCAGTGATGTAGGCACAATCAAGCAGTCAGTACCTCTCATGACAAGTGTTTTGTCAAGAGCCAGTTCGTCTCGTACATTGAAATATGAAGCTAGCTCATTTGGTACATTCTTTCTGCATTTGCTGTTGCAATTGAGTCAGTTCAGGACAAGTGTCATATGCAGCGGTGAACTCTGACAAGGACATGGCATGCAAAGAGTCCATGAAAACAGTAGCTACTATGTCTGGTTTCATTTCAGCTTCACCTGTGTTAGGCAGTGGAAGCCTGGACAGGCAGTCGCCAGTCACATTCAGTTTCCCAGGGCGGTAAGCAACATCATATGTAAAGCAAAGTAGTCGTGCAGACTACTTCGCAATTCGCAGTCCAGCACGGCCAGTGCCCTTGGATGTGAGGAGGGTAGTAAGCACTTGATGATCTGTGCGTAACACAAAGTGATGTCCCCATAGATAAGTTCTCCACTTTTCTACAGCCCAAACACATGCCAGTGCTTCACGTTCAACAGTGGAATATTTTCTTTCAGCAGGAGAAAGTGTTCTGGATGCAAACGCCACGACTCTCTCTGTGTTGTCTGAATGAAGTTGACTCAGTACACCCCCTAGTCCGTAATCAGAGGCATCCGTAGTTACATATGTAGGTAGTTCAGGGTTGTATAAAGCTAGGGCAGGGCTCTCAACAATCAGTCTCTTAATGTCAGTAAAACTATGCTCAGCCTCAGCAGTCCAGTTAAACTGTCATTCTGTAGACTCCCTGAGTGTTTCACATAGAGGTTCAACAACATTAGAAAAATCAGGAATAAATTTACTGTACCATGATACAAGACCCAAGAAGGATCGCAGGGAAGATGTGTCATGTGGGGCAGGTGCATTGGCCACAGCTGTGATCTGATCTTGATCTGGGTGAAGCCCCTCTTTGGATATGGTGTGTCCTAGGAACCGCAAAGAAGTCTAGTTGAACTTGCACTTCTGCATGTTCAGCTTAAGTCCTGCCTCGTTCAAGACATGCAGCACCCTCCGTAGGTTGGCATCATGCTTCTGTTGAGTGGTAGCAAATCACATCATCCAGATATGCTTGTACTCCTGGCATGCCTGCCAGTATAATCGTCATCTTCTTCTGGAAAGCTGATGGAGCTGAAGAGAGGCCAAATGGAACCCGGCAGAAACGAAGAAGTCCATAAAATGTGATAAATGCAGTTATATCACGGCTGTCTGTATGCAGTAACAATTGATGGTAAGCAGAGGCCAGGTTGATTGTAGAGAAGACTGTGGCTCCTCTCAGTTCAGAGCATGGGCGTAAATCTGATCTAACAGTTGGAGGGGACAATAAACATAATATTTCTGAAGAGCAATTTTTGAAGGGGACACAAATAATACAGCCACAATTATACTTGTAGAGGATATGTGTACACAGAGGAAAGCCTTAATATGATCATTAGTGTAGCATGGATACTGTGCCATTATCCTTATTTTCAGTGTTTATCTTGATTCAATGAAAAAGCTGACTAAATTGACCAAAAATATTCTTCTTTAAAACCATTTATTTATTTTTAACAATCAAGCCACAAAATACCTTAAAACATAATGACTTATTTGGAAAAACTGTCCCCATATAAAAGAAATACAATGCTTTTGCACACGTGTTAAATTAGCTGCTCATAATGTAAATTAGTGAGCCACTGGTAAAGCTCATCTGCTAACCCTGACAGCACACGCCTCCAAAAATATGAACTAAGCGCAACACACTTACCTGAGACTCTACACCTGACTGTCCTTGGCCTCCCTGTTCCTTAGTTCTTTCTGTCTCCTTTGCCTGTGACATAGTGACGTTAGTATTTCCATAAGCACCCATTCTTATAAAGATGTTACCAAATTGTCTTGATATGAGGACTTACTGTACTTGTTGTTTTGGGGCACTGAAAAAGGATGTTGTCTGTTTTTCTTTTCTCTGTCATTTTATCTGGGCAACAACAACACAAATCATTAACGTCAGATGTTCACCACGCGGTCATATATATTTCTTGCGTCCTCCACATAAATATTAGGTTTAGTCTGGGACAGAGGATATATATTTAACTGCAGAAAACCCACTGCTCAGCCACTTAACATCATATTGAGCAAAACACAACTGTAGATCTTCAATATTAACCCTAATATCAGTTCACACACATAACATTAGGCTTATCGCCGTGTTAACATTAGTTGTAGTGGGTGCATTTATATCCAACAAGCTAGGTAACATTACATTATATTACACTAACATAGCGAACTTTTTTGTCATGACTAATTCATTAATTACTCAGCATCATTTCTATTTGAGAAACGAAAAACATCCAATGTTTAATGTGAATAAAATAGCCTTGAACCGCCTACTTACTACATTCCTGTCACTAACCGATGTGACTAGTGATGACGAACTGACCGAAGAGCCGGTTATTAACCCGATTCATGTCACTGAGCCTGGAGAATCGAGTGCCATACGTCAATGAACCGACTCACTCCTGTTTTTTTTACCTCATTAGCGCCTCCACTGGAGTGGTGGTAGAATCAATCAGGAAATGGGCTACCTCGAGCAGCACGATTCATTGGACCAAAAGAGTTGTTAAGAGAGTTGTAGAGACCGTGCACCAGGCTACTGACCGAGACCGAATGTAACCACGCAACCGCTCGAGTCTATGTAATCAAACGGGTGTCTCGGTTCTCAGCAAGTTTGAGTTATTAACCGATCCCAGAAACCTTTATTTCTCGTGCATCTTAGATGATTGTATACATAGAAATTCGTAGGCTACATTACCGATGGATATCACATACAAATACACGTCATGTTATCTCGGTAGTTAAGTTAAATGTTTATTACATGGTAGGCAGGCTGTCTCGAGGAGACCGCGGCCGCGCACCAGGCTAGCGATTGGAGACCGTGTGCACCAGGCTACTGACCGAGACTGAACGTAACCGTTAACAACCGCTCAAGTCTATAATCAAACGGGTGTCTAGGTTCGCTGCAAGTTTGAGTTATTAACCAAGCCTGGTTTCTGGTGCATCTGATTTTGTTCGGCAATTCACACATTATTGATTGGGAAGTACATCACATACAAATACACTCATGTTATCTTAGTTATGTTAAGTTAAATGTATTACATGGTAGGCAGGCTGTCTTGAGGAGACAGCGGCGCGCACCAGGCTACTGACCGAGACTGTAATCGTGAATGTAATCGTGCCTAATGCATGAGTCTATGTAATCAAACGGTTGTCTAGGTTCTCGGCAAGTTTGAGTTGTCAACCGATCCCAGAAACCTCTATTTCTCGTGCATCTTAACAAATTCACAGGCTACATTACCGATGGATATCACATACAAATAAATGCACGCCATGTTATCTTGGTAGTTATAATCATGACCTGACCCCCCTGGGATTTACGCCTATGGTTCAGAGAATAGCTCGTCCATGTGTGGTAACGGGTGACAATCACTGACAATAGCTTTGTTAGGTTCCCTGAGGTCAACACACACTGTTTTCCTCCATCTTTTCTCTGCGTCACAACTATTGGAGAAACCCATGGAGATGCGTCTTCTGAATTTTTGTTGTATTGGCACAGCCTCTGGTTTGAGTTGAATTTTGTGCACAAATCGCTTTGCACAGCCAATCTCCTGTACCTGGATCTCAGATGCATTCTGTTGTATTGTGCTTGGTACAGTAGGTCTGTTTTTTCCGGGTGCTCCGGTTTCCCTTACCATCAAAAAACATGTACTAGGTTCTCCAGTCAGTGCCCTTGATCAAGGCACTGGCTAAGATCTGGAGTTGGTCCCCGGGCACTGTGATTGGCTGCCCACTGCTCCATTGAGGGATGGGTTAAATGCAGAGAATGAATTTCGCTACATGTATGTCTATGTGACAATAAAGTACCTTTACCTTTATTTTCGATACTAAGGTCACGGTTAGATTCAATTCTCGATTTTTACTTTTTTTTAAGCACAGGTTGCTATGCCATTTTTAGACTAGCCTTGTATGTAATATAATATCTTACCTTTGTTCACAATGTACCACATTACATTGTCAAATTTAAAACTTTTATTAACAGCATAATGTAACAATAACATATCTTCAGTCAATTGGAAACTTGACAATTTGTCAATAAAGTAAAAAGAAAAAAATAGTTTACTGACAATCATGAGGGCAGACTCTTCGCACCACATGGAGTTTGGTGTTTGAAGCCCCCAACGTCGTCTTCCAGGCAACGCTGCCTAGAAGGCACTAGGATTAGGCAATGGTTATGGTTGAAGACGACGGTCGCATTGCTGCCTTGAGGCTTGTTGGGGACTTAAAACACCATCGAGCCAGCACAGCAGCTGAGCAGACAGATAGCAAAGAGGGCGACTCGGTGGATGGTAGTCCGCTAAGTTGTTGCTCTCTATAATCAATATAAGCTGCTCTGTTTAGGCGGTTAAACGTGCATGCAGGCTGAAATTCAACCGTGCGGTTTTGTTGGGATAAAGCTATAAGCAGAAGGAAAATCTGCTAGCTGCTAGGTTAATGTGCGATGGTAAACACACAGAATATGGTACACGCACACAGCAGAGCTTGCAAACTGGCTTTTTTGTCGAACGTTATCAACATAACTCCAAAATACACTTTCACACACTTCAGTGAAAGAGGAGGGGGCTCAAGTTCTGTTGATGGGTCTCCAACATCAGAAGTTGCCATGCTATCTTTTGACTGGCTCTAGCTAAGTTATAGGAGGTTGACTGACTCGCAGCATTTCAACACGTGTTTTTTCCGCTTGACAACCCGACCGGACGTGACATGGGGGCGTGGCAGTATCGCCGATTCCATTTTTTTATTCCATATTCAAGATTGTGACTTAATTTCGAATGGAAATTGTGCACCCTTAATCTTCAACCATGTAGGGAAGGGAATAGCAGGTTCGCCTGGGCAGGGCATGAACGGTGTAGGTAAAGGCACGTTAATAGCCTCGGGCCACGTCTCCCCGTTGGCATCGATTGCTAGCATATAGTTCTTGGGCACGTTAATAGCCATCCTCGTCGCCAAAATGTGGTGTTTTGTAAAAGTATTTTAAGTACGAGCCGAGAGAAATGTATCACGCTATTCTTCTTCTTCATCTACACACATAAAATTCACCTTTATGTCCTAACCAGTGTTCACCAACTGCATTAATAGGACACAACACCGTGAGAGCTTTATCGGCAGTTATTTCTTCTGGGAGGATAGATTAATAATAATAATAATAATAATACATTTTATTTAAAGGCGCCTTTCTCTGCACTCAAGCACACCATACAGGGATACATAAGACATTTACAAACAGCAAAAAATAAGAATACAACAACAATAATAACAACAGAAAGAGGCAGAGCAATTGACATTAAGTGGAATAGGCAGTTTTAAACAGATATGTTTTGAGTTGCAATTTTAAATGGGGGAATTAATCGATGTTTCCAAGTTGGGGTGGTAATGAATTCCAGAGACGGGGAGCAGAGCAGCTGAAGGCTCGTCTCTGGAATTCATGGTGGTGAGACGGGCGGAGGGGACAGACAGGTGTATGGAGGAAGAGGATCTGAGGGAGCAGGAGGGAGTGGGACAAAGAGATTAGACAAAGTAATCCAGACGGGAAGTGACAAGACTGTGGACAAGGATGGCGGCAGTGTGGGGGTAAGGGAGGGGTGGAAGCGATTGATGTTTCGTAGGTGGGAGTAGGCATACCGGGTAATGTTACTGATTTAGGGTTGAAAGGGTAGTGTGCTGTCAAGGATGACACCCAGACTCTTAACCTGGGGGGAGGGTGAAACGGAGGAGTTATCAATACCCAATATCAACAATATCAATAGGACAGAGCCCTGGGGCACACCTGAAGTGACGGAGGAGGGAATGGATTTAAAAGACTTGAGTTGAATGAACTGAGTGTGACCAGAGAGGTAAGATGTGAACCAGTCTAACGGAGTGTGGGTGATGCCGATGGAAGATAGCCTGTTGAGGAGGGTGGTGTGACAGATGGTATCAAAGAAAGGCTGCACTCAGGTCGAGGAGGATGAGGATGGTGAGGAGTCCAGAATCAGCTGCCATAAGGAGGTCGTTGGTGATTTTGATAAGTGCTGTTTCAGTGCTATGGAGTGGGCAGAAACCGGACTGGAACTGTTCATACAAGTTATTGTGGGATAGGTGAGAATGGAGTTGAGAGGCAACTTTTTTTCAAGGATTTTGGAGATGAAGGGTAGATTTGATATAGGACAGAAGTTGTTGAAGTTGGATGGGTTGGCTCCAGGTTTTTTTCAAAATTGGGGTAATGACAGCAGTTTTGAAGGATGTAGGGACAGTTCCAGTGGTGAGAGAGGAGTCGATGATAGCAGAAATGAGTGGACCAGGGAGGGAAAGCAGGCTTTAACAAGTTGTGTGGGGAGGGGATCAAGTTAACAAATGGATGGCTTGGATTTCTGGGTGAGTTCTGTGATTTCTGAAATAGCGGGGAGCTGGAAGGGAGGAGAATGAGTGTGTGGATGGGTGAAAGTTGGCTGAGATGCTGAGGTGAGGGATTTATCCAAGTCGATGTTTTTGATTTTTTTCAGTGAAAAAGGACATGGAGTTGTAGAAGGAGGCTGTATATAAGTGAGGTTGGAGAAAGTCCTGGGGTTGGGTGATATTGTTAAGTAGGGAAAACAGTGACTTGGAGTTTCCTTTATTGGCAGTGATTATACTGGAGTAGTAGTGGGTTTTGGTGCTAGCAATGGAGTCTTATAACGTAAGATGTGGTTATTGTACATTTCTTTGTGAATAGTGAGACCAATTTTTCTATGAAGAAGTTCAAGTTGCCAACCTTTGGCTTTCATGAGACGAAGATCGGGGGTGAACCAAGGGGTGGAGACGGAAAAAGAAACAGATCTGGTTTTTAATGGAGCAAGGGAATTAAGAATATTATGGAGTCCAGTGTTGTAATGAGAGACCAGGGGCCCGTTTCAAGAAGGAGGTTTAACAAACTCTGAGTCTAATCTGATCTCTGAGTTGATTTACCCTGAGATGGGAAACTCTTGAGTTTTCGGTTCCAGAACAGCTGATATGAGTTGTTTCAATCAACTCGGAGTAGGTTCACGCGTGTGCACCACCACAATAAAAAGGCAGCATGAATGGAGCCATGATATTACGATTCACCATGGCAACAACCACAAGCAAACGGGTCAGCGGAAATACTTATATATGCATATATCACATATGCAAGTTTGAACCGTTCTCTTAATACATCCATGGTTTGAATATGTATTTCATTAAAAAAAGCAACACAGCGGCTGCTGCAGAAGAGAGAGAATTTGCATGGGAGAAAATTGCTGCTAGAGTAAATGCGTATATTCCAATATAATGTATATTATATTTAATCATAAGTATAGCCTAATATTACTGGTGAAATGGTATTGAAAATGTATTTCATTTAGGTGCAATCCTGCAGGCAAAAAAGTCCTAGGCCTACTAATCCCATTCTGAGGCTACAGCACCATCATTAACATAATTATAATTCATGATCTTTTATTTCAAAGGGTTTACATCATTCACCTGCAATACTGTGGAACTCCTTTTTAATGTCTCTTACTGGTTTGTGTCCAGGGAACAATAAAAACGTTTAAAGCATGTTTCAGAGCGATCTCTGACGGCGCTTTACTAAAACGCTCTGCATCACCAAAGTTGTAAAGAAAACTGTAATGTGACACAAATAATCTGCTGGGATGTAGAGCATGTCCACGATGGGTGACGTTAGTGATATGAGGACGGATAAGGTTATGTAGGCTACATAATTGATAGACTGGGAAGAAAAACGATACCGCTCAAATAGGAAGTTATCTGGAAATTAAAATGCGTCGGGGCATCAATATCATCTCCCGACGTATGTTTAACTCCCTGCGAAGTAATACAGCTTCTTCATCAATGGGATCGTCGACAAAAAGAAATGCCATGTTTTGAGAAAAAACAATGTTTTAAAGTCTGTCTAACAGTTAATAAACCAACAATGTTTGCTTTAATTTGTGCCGATATAACAAACTGCGCTAAAATGCGCCTGATACAGATTGAATGAATGAATGAGGAAATGAAAGAGCGCTGTGTCAGAGGGAGGAGACTGAGAGAAACTCAAGGTTTCTTGAGGAAAACCTGCTCCCAACCAGGTTAGGTTCACAGACTCAGTTACCATAGTAACTGACTCTGAGGTTAAGTTACCTCTCTTTCTGAAACAGAAAACCCAGAGTTTCCCTCATCTCAGGGTTAACAAACTCAGAGTTTTCACTAAACCTGCTTTCTGAAACAGACCCCAGATCATCAGGGGTGGATAGACTGTGAGTGTCAGGGAGGCAAGAGGAGTGGATACTTGAAGTGAGAGTGGCGGGGTTGATATAGCGTAGCTAACATTCGCATGCTAGCAAGCTATCCTTTTCCCAGAATTTTGTCCAATCGCAGACAAAATGGCAAAATCAAATGCAATCCAACAGCATATTATACAAAATAAACAAAGACACATTTTGTTGCCGGGGCCCTTTATGAAATGAAAGTTATGACATGTTATGATTTAGTGTAGAAAAGGACGCCAGAGCAGTGCAAACTAGAGCTGTCAATCGATTAAGATATTAAATCGTGATAAATCTCATGATTGTCATAGTTAAAGGAGAACTCCGGCCATTTTTTACTGTAATCTTGATGCTATAACTAGGGGGAATAAAGTTCAAGTTTTTGTCGCGAAGGCGACCTGTCCTCTGGAGGACATCCACCAGAACAGCGGGCGCTCTGGGGATTTTTATCGGCAGCAGGAGGCGAGGAAGGCGGGGATGGAAGATAAAGTTGGCAACACTGTATGTGACGTAGGACATACTGTATGAAACTGAGTGAATGTAATGTTAAAGACTTAAATATTGTTACATATCATTTGAATTTACAACCCCAAATCAGAAAAAGTTGGGACAGTATGGAAAACACAAATAAAAAAAGAAAGTAGTGATTTCTAAATGTACTTTGACTTGTATTTCATTGCAGACAATACAACAGCACATAATTTAATGTGTTCCTCATGATTTGTATTGGTTTTTCTTTTCAAATAAACAAAAATCCTATTTTGGTTCTTGCAACACATTTCAAAACAAGTTGGAACAGTAAAGCATTTACCACTTTGTAATGTTGCCATTCCTTTTCACAACACTTAAAAGACGTTTAGGGACTGAAGACACCAAGTTATGAAGTGTTTCAGGTGTAATTTTGTCCCATTCTTGCTGCAAGTCTTAAGGTGGGCAACAGTACGGGGTCTTCGTTGTCGCATTTTGCGCTTCAAAATGCGCCACACATTCTCTATTGGAGACAGATCGGGACTGCAGGCAGGCCAGTCAAGTACCCGTATCCTCTTCCTCCGCAGCCAGGACTTTGTAATGTGTGCAGAATGTGGTTTTGCATTATCTTGTTGAAATATGCACGGATGTCCCTGGAAAAGATGTCTTCTTGAAGGCAGCATATTATGCTCCAAAATCTCTATGTACTTTTCAGCATTAATGGTGCCATCACAGAAGTGCCTTTGCCAAGGGCACTGACACAACCCCATACCATGACAGACCCTGGCTGGTAACAGCCTGGATGATCCTTTTCTTCTTTGGTCCGGAGCACACGGCGTCCATTTCTCCCAAAAAATATCTGAAATACTGATTCATCTGACCACAGTACACGTTTCCACTGTGTGATGGTCCATTCCAGATGCCTCCGAGCCCAGAGAAGTTGACGGCGCTTCTGGACACTGTTAACATAGGGCTTCCTTTTGGCACAGTACAGTTTTAACTGGCATTTGTGGTTGTAACTACGTATTGTGGTACTTGACAAAGGTTTGCCAAAGTAGTCCTGAGCCCATGTGGTGATATCGCTTATAGATGAATGACGATTCTTGATGCAGTGCCGCCTGAGGGATCAGAGATCACGGTTGTTCAGCTTAGGCTTGCGCCCTTGTCCTTTATGCACTGAAATTCCTCCACATTCCTTGAATCTTTTAATTATGTTATGCACTGTTGAAGGTGAAATAAGCAAATGTCTTCCTATCTTTCTTTGAGGAACATTGTTTTTAAATATTTCAATAATTTTCTCACATATTTGTTGGCAAACTGGCGATCCTCGGCCCATCTTTGCTCCTAAAGGACTAGACCTTTCTTGGATGCTGCTTTTGTACCAAATCATAATTTCAATCACCTGTTGACATCACCTGTTTCAAATCACATCATTATTTAAACAATTTACCTGATTACTAGCCCTAAATTGCTCCTGTCCCAACCTTTTTTGGAATGTGTTGCAGGCCTGAATGACAGGAAAGGATGTATATTTACAAATTAAATTAAGTTGACCAGACAAAACATGAAATATTTTGTGTTCACATTGTCTGCAATGAAATACAAGTCAAAGTACATTTAGAAATCACTACTTTCTTTTTTTATTTGTGCTTTCCATACTGTCCCAACTTTCTCTGATTTGGGGTTGTAAAACTAGAACTGCAAGCAGTTATGACGGGGTCCAAGCCTCCCCGATGCAAGTCGCCCCCCAATGACCCACGGAATCCACAAAAGGCAAACGTCAAGAAATATCGCAATGCGTGAGCTGTAATCAACTTACCATTATTGGTTATGGTTTTTACAAAGTGTTACCAAAATATTTAAATAAAAGGAAATTTTTGGGATTTAAGATTTTTTTGAATTAAAAAAAGTACAATTACAAATGCTGCTGCTTATGTCCTAACAGATTACAGAAAGTTGGGTTATGGTACCAAGAGTAGCATGTTTGTTTAGTGTATGAGTTTTGTGGATTATAAAGTGTATTGTTATTGATATTAATTGTGTGAGTTATGAAAGTATATGGATGAGCCAGTAGCGTAGAGGTTAGAAGTCAGTACGTGATGAAGAGTTTAAGTGTACATGCTACAGCTCCCGATCTGACCTGTGTTTTCATATTTCCTACAGGAAATAAATGTGTTATTCCAAGAGTGAGCGTCGCCTAATTCTTAAAAGTGTAACACTGACGTAAACATCAGTGAACTATTTTTGGATGAAGCCTGTAAAATGCACCCTTTACCTTTAACATAAAGGAAGGACACTGTGTGTGATAATGTAAAAGCAAACAGCTCGCAATCACAGATATATTTTGATCAAATGAAATGTTATTTTGCATTGGTTAATTTAACCCTGAACAACAGAAATTGTTTGCAAACAGTTGTGAAACTGTAAGACATTTCACAAACAACTGAATGGAAATTGGTTTATTACTGGTTAGAATGGATGATGTACACTGCACAACAATTGCATAGCATGTTCCACTGGGAGGACATAGTTAGGCCCCATTCAAATTGAACAACCAAAAATGATGCCACAGGTTTGCAATGTGTCCTTAGTCTGTTTAGCTATGCCTTCTCTAAGCCTTACACCTAAAGTGGAAAAATGCAAGTCATTAGAGTTTACTGTTTCCTCCAGTAAATACTGTCTTACCATCTGTTGCTTCAAACTCTTACAGGTAATTACACCTTTTTCTAGTAGGACAGGGAAAAGGTGTGCACCGACTGAGCTCGTCTTGGTGTTGATATCACTACCGACATAATTCAATTCAATTCAATTTTATTTATAGTATCAAATCATAACAAGAGTTATCTCGAGACACTTTACAAATAGAGGTCTAGCCCACACTCTATAATTTACAAAGACCCAACAATTGTAGTAATTCCCTCAAGAGCAAGCATTTAATGCGACAGTGGCAACTCCCTTTTAGGAAGAAATCTCGGCAGACCCAGGCTCTTGGTAGGCGGTGTCTGACGGAGCCGGTTGGGGGTGTTATGAACAGTGGCAATAACAGTCACAAAAAATACATACAGACATAGGTAACTACTTAGCCTCATGGTTTGTTAATCAAAGCACCAGTAGAGCTGATGTGTGGTGACTGTGTGGAGACAGTTAAGAGAACTTATCTTCCATGTTCCACAATCAGCACCCGACCCATGTCCCATAACGAGCAAGAAGGGGCAATCCTGGTGACACTTTTGATGACAGAGTGTACATTGATAAACTCAGGTGTACCCAGAAGCGTACCAGACAGTTCAAAGCATGCAATCAGATTGATGCAGGTTTTGAGTCATTCCTTTTCTGGTGGGCAACAGTAAACAAAAATTATTAATTACTTGTATTACAACAGCATTTTGTTAATTATTGAAGATGCGTTGAGGGACATAGCTGAGCAGCTAGGTCCGACTTCTCTGATGGCTCTCTGATAGCAGAGAATTCAGGCATCAATGACCCATTCAAAGGCTTCCTAAAAGCCTGGTTTGGAAGGTGAAGCACCTTAAATTGTACTTTTCTAGTCTCTTGCAGTTGCTGCATCTCTCTTGGTGACCTGTGGATGTTGTGTGGATATTGTGTGAGGTTTAGTGCTGAGATGGTTTGAAACCATGATGACAAAAATCATATACCAAAAATGTTTAGTGATGATGCAAATGTTAATAATGTACATTATGAAAATCGAAAGAAGAGTAATGTACTGAGAAAATTGCAGAAATACACAATATTATACACATACTCACATATTCATTTAATATTTCCTCTCATATGCATATGCTTATATATATATATATATATATATATATAAATATATATATATATATATATATATATATATATATATACACACATACAGTATACTTATTGAAGTTACCAATGTTTACTGATTTAATATTGTATTATTGAAGATGCAAAAGTTTAAACATTTTTCTGTCTTGTTAATATTAAAACTGTTTGCATAATAATGCCATATTATAATGATTACACTCCCAAAGATAACATGGGAGCCACTCATCTTTCCCTGTCTGGAGCACGGAATGTTCCTAATGGCATACATTGCCCTCCCTGACTGAAGATAATAACTGACGATGTATTATGACTGTATTTCACTCATAAATAAACTGATGTAGAAGGCTTCTCGATAGTCATTTCTGTACTATGCTGTAGTACTGTAACTGGATCCTGGATCTGGATCCTTAAAAATTAACATTTAGAGACTCTTCAGTGTTTCTGTCTATTCTTTGATAACGTAATTGTTGTAACAACTGCTCTTTAGCTATTAAATCACTTGTTCCTCATTTCCAACTTTACTCCTGTACAAACTGTCTATCAAAGTAAATTTACATCTTTAAAGAGCCAAACAAAGAGTAAATAGCATTTTAACTTTAACTGCTTAAAGTGATCTAAATCTCAGTGTCAGTCCACCACAGCCATCATCAAGCTTTCACTGTTGTTTTTCTGTTGTTGCTTGCTAATCATCTTTCCATGAAAAACCAAATTTGTCCCTGAAGGACATAATCAGCAGTGCTAGATAAGCCATCCATGGAATTGTCATTTGTTACTAATCAATTAGGGAAACCTAGAAAATAGCAGTATATTTCATAGTCAGAGTTCCAACTATGCTATCACAATTGTGCCATGTCATTTCTCAGACACTCCATTGTTCCGACCGCTCAATAACTCAACTAGCTCACTAGTCTGACTATGGTCACGCCAAGACCCACCCTTCAATAGCATTTATTATCCATGCTTATGCAAAGTAACATAACCCCTTTTGTACAGGTCCTATCCCATGACCAATAAGCTATCCTAACCTTAACCACTCTAGGTCAAATGCCAACCCCAACCAATCAAGCTGCTTCGTAGGGCAGGTATTGGTATGGCCATAGTGGGATTCGTAATTTCGCCACCAGCAAAGGGACGTCGGACTAGTGGGCTCTAGAACCAAAGGGAATTTTTCGGGTTATGGAGAGGTCGGAACAATGGAGCGTTGGAGAAATGGGCAGTCCCCATCACAACGAGACCCTCTTAGTTCTGAATTGCCGTGATCGTATAGTGGTTAGCACTCTGCGTTGTGCCTGCAGCAACCCCAGTTCGAGTCCGGGTCACGGCAGCTGTGTAAAGCTACTTTTCTTTTGTTCCTTTGAATTGCTACATCTTCTGCTTTATTTTACATTGATTTGACTGGCCTTCTATACACTTGCCAACAAAGATCACCACTGTTTGCATACAATGCAGTGAGAACTGAGCTGCTCCCAATGCTCTCGGAATGTAGGACTAGTGGCGCCACCCATAACTTATTCGGCCACTTTCTCATCTTCATTTCTTACCAGCCAAACCCAAAGCTCCCTTCCATTACTTGTCAATCAAAAGAGACCTCATATCCATTTCTTACCAATCAAAAAAGCATCTCCTCCCAGCAATGCCCATCTCCATTTCCTACCAATCAAAACGCTCTTTTTTTGCTGATTAAGAACAAGGATATAACGTATGGCTAATGAAGCACAGCGCAAATTCTTTCAGGAAGACGTCATTAACCCAATCATTACTCTTTCTCCGTAACTCAAATCAGCTGTTTCAGCTGTTTCACTTAAACCAATCAGACATGACCACGAAATTCAAGGACCAATCACAGCATTACAGCTCTGCTTAAACATATTCTCCCTGTGCTGTTCAGTTTTCGTTTCAGGCAAAGCGCTCAACTGCTGATGCCTATCCTAGAGGAATTTCTCTCTCGCACTGGTTCCTGTCAAGCAGCTTTTCGCGCAACGGTGGACAACTAACTATTAACTGTCTATGGTGGGCACATGCGGATACGAACTGTAGTACCTGGCAGCTCTATTTCATCCAACAAGTTATCTACTCATGTCTGCATGTTCCTGTGGACGTTGCCTCGATGTCATCAACTAATTGCTGCCTGGCCCCGCTCTGACCTGCTCAACTGTTTCCCGTCGCCGACTCCCGGTGGCGCTGAACGAGACTTCATCCGGTTCTATCACGGCAGATCAGTGTGTTTCGACCCAGCTGGAGCTCCCAAACCCTCTGAAGTTGAGTTGTTTTTTAGGGCTGCGTTTTGTTCATTCATGTTTCCGCCTCCACAGTCGCCTTGGCTGAGTTCCCGGGTGCTGTCTAACTCCGTGGTTTCAGCCGTGGCTTACTCCGCATATCGGGGGTTTTCCTACCGTATTCTATATCTTCTGATTAATCGGGCTTGACCATCTATTGGGAGCATAATGGGCGTGCAGCTTCCGTCTTCTGGGTTTTGCTTATAGAGTGCTCAAACATTTCATTCTTACATTAACGTTCCTAATTACGTGCGCATTTACGGCGGTATACACTTCTTATTGCTAAGCTCCTATATGTGTTTACTGTTCATGTCGTTGGAAGCAGCTCTTTCCTCATTGTAACGTCAGGGTTCGGTACGTGGTGGATTACTCTCTCTATATATACATATATATATATTAAACAGCAGGATGACAACTTTCTCAAGCGGTACTTTACTGAACACCACTCACTTCCTTGTTCGGATTTCCACGTGACTAAACTAACCAATCAGAAGCGAGAACTTAGACTGAGGTAAACGTGAGGGGATCTGAGAGGCAGTTTAACAGAATATCCTGACTGTGTTAAATATGTAAACACATAAACATTTAACTAATCGTGTGAACATAGATATATAAATGATTAACTGACTAGACATTGTAAATACATTTTAGTAATTAACTTATATGAATTATATTGAATTATGAGCAATGCAGTAAAGTGCAATGACATCGGGATCACCCTCAAGGGGCCCCTCTCGTGATCTCTGCTGTCGGCAAAATACAAAACCTCCTCTGTCGGCAGTCATCATGAAGCGGAATTATGCTTCAGGAAGCCAGAAAAGGAAGAAGAGAAAGGAAGAAGAGGATAAGAAAAAGCAAGATAGTGGTAAGTGATAAATTACACTGGATAAAAATCCTGCTGCTTCAGAGCACCGCAGAGCATATATCTTTAAGTTTAGCCTAACCTCCAGTTTAACTGCCACAAGTTCTTCTTCTTGTAATTAAGATCTCATCGAGGAAAAACACACTGTATTTTTGTATTTTCATTCCATTTTTAATTCATAAAAAGTTAAATAAATAATTACTTTTAATATAAAAATATTAATGATTAATCGATAGTTGATCGTTAATTCTCCCGATGATCGACTAAGAAAATGTAATCGAATGCCCATCCCTACTGCCCACTAATGTCCTCTAATGTCCCCTGCCCACTAATGTCCACTAATGTCCTGTAATGTCTCCTACCCACCAATTTAAAATCCAGCAGTTTTCTCAAAAGTGCAAACTGGTGCGATCAGCCCTCGTTTTTTCTAACCTAGCTCCCCAGAGTTAGGTTAGTAACAAGCATTTCTGGGACAGAAAAGCAAGTGGGCCGGGCTAGGCGGACGCTGCAACTCCTCACTCCCTAACCATAAGCTTTATCAAAGAGGAGAGTCTTAAGTTTACTGCCCCCCGAACCCAGACTGGGAGCTGGTTCCACAGGAGAAGAGCCTGATAGCTGAAGGCTCTGGCTCCCATTCAGATGGTAGGAGGAGGACCAACTCTGTAACTGGCCTCAGGAACACTTTAACCCCATCTGGGTGCGCTACCTTCACTTCCACGTTGCGGACTCTACCGTCCTTGCTGGGAAACACTTCTGCGATACGCCCTATAGGCCATGTGTTTCTTTTGGCTTGATTGTCCTTGATGAGCACTAAACTCCCTTTAGTGAGATTTGGCTTGTCAGACTTTCTTCTTGTCCGCAGGGTGGACAGGTATAGCTTCCTCCATCTGTCTCAGAAGGTGTTAGCAAGACTTTGTACCTGTCTCCACTGACATTTGTACAAGTCTTTGCCATCAAAGTCGCCTGGAGGAGCAAGAGAGGGACCCGTTTTTTGTGTTAACAGAGTTGCAGGGGTGAGTATAAATGGGTCATCTGGGTCTGTAGACACTGGTATAAGCGGTCTGGAATTTACAATGGCTGTCACTTCGGCCATCAAGGTGGCTAGGACCTCATGAGTGATTTTTGAAGACCCAAGCTGTAAGAACATTGAGTCCAAGATCTTGCGTGTCAGCCCTATCATCCTTTCCCAGGCTCCGCCCATATGGGAGTTGTGAGGGGGGTTAAATTCCCACACGCAGCCTTGATCTGTAAGGAACCTCTCCACTTTACCATTGATGTTGGAAGGGATCAGTAGCTCATGACAGGCTCCGACAAATTTATTTCCCCTGTCTGAGCGTAGTTGTTTGACCGGTCCGCGTATGGCGATGAACCTTCTCAAGGCACTGATAAAGGAAGAAGTGTCCATAGATTCGATGATTTCGATGTAGATGGCACGAATGCTTTGACAGCAGAACAAGATGGCCCATCTTTTGCTGTCTGCATGACCTCCCTGGGTGCGTCGTGAAGAGACTGACCATGGTCCAAAGACATCGAGTCCAACGTACAAAAACGGAGGATCAGTGTTGAGGCATTCGGGTAAGTCGGATATTTTCTGAGTTTCACAGGTGCGGCGGAGTCTATGACAGGTGACACATCTGAAAATAAGACTGTTCCCCCAACTCTTTCCACCCACAATCCACAAGCCGGCAGAACGAATAGCGCCCTCTGTAAAGAGACGTCCCTGATGTTGAGTTCATTCGTGATAATGGCGCACAAGAAGAGTGGCAATGTGGTGACGACCAGGAACTATTATAGGTTGCTTCTCCTCGCATCTTATACTAGCCTCTGATGCATCCGCCCACTCTAATGATACCGTTCGTGTCAATGAAAGGGCTCAGGCCTCTGATGGGGCTGTCCTGTGGAAGAGACATTTGATCCCTGATACACTGCAGCTCTTTTGCGTAAGTCTCCTCTGGGCCTGTTAGCCACATTGTGTCTTTGAGGCGTACTGCTGAGATGAATGTCGTTGCGTGATCAGCAGGATTGTTGTCCGTTGATACAAAGTGCCACTGTGTAGGGCTGGAGAACCTTCTGATGACAGCAGCACATAGTTCTAACCGCGGGATAGTGAACTGTGGTCGAGGGGCTAGTTTTGCTTTGCCTAGGACAAAGCCTATGTGGCAGCTTCCATCTTCATCAAGGAGCTTTAAGTAAGCCACAGCTGCTACTGACTTGACTGATGCATCTGAGAAAATGCTCTGCGTTCTCTGCGTTGGGCTGTGGGTGGGGAGACCTCTGTATAGGACCTAGGTATCTGTAGGTTTCTGAGTTCTTGAAGTGATTATCTCCATGCTGTCCATAGCTGCTCTTTCTTGGCAGGCAGCGGTGCATCCCAGTCATGACAGTCAACTGTTAACTCCCGAAGTATGGTTTCCCCTGCAACAAGATTGGGGCGACGAATCCTAAGGGGTCATACAGGCTGTTAATGGTTGACAAGACTCCACGTCGCGTTAAAGGTTTGTGTTCATCAGACACCTGAAATGTGAGTGTGTTGTTCTTCAGGTCCCAACTGACGCCCAAACTCCGCTGCATGGGGAGATCGTCGGCTCCCGGATCTAGATCTTTTAGGTCGCTGGCGTGGTCGTCTGACGGAAAGGCTGCCATGACTTCTGCATTGTTTGACGCAATCTTATGCAGCCTGAGGTTGGAGCGTGCCAGCATCTGCTGTGTCCTTTTGAGCAGATCGATGGCAGCCGAAGTTGAAGGTAGAGATTTTAATGCATCGACTACGTAGAAGTTCCTCTGCACTAATCTTCTCACATCTCCTCCAAAGGTTTCCTCTCCCTCTTGTGCAGTCTTTCTCAGTCCAAAGATGGCTACGGCCGGTGATGGACTGTTACCAAAAACATACACGCGCATTCTATATTCCTTGATGTCTCTGTTAAAGTTGTTGTCTTGATACCTTTAGAAAACGTAAGAAGTTTCGGTGGTCTCGTCTGACAAGGAACCAGTGGAACATCTGCTGGATGTCCGCTGTGACAGCAACAGAGTCCTGGCGGAAACAACGGAACACGCCTAGGAGGTTATTATTAAGGTCTGGACCAGTCAGGAGGACATCATTAAGAGAGACACCATCGTGCTTAGCACTTGAGTTGAAGACTGCTCTGATCTGTCCGGGTTTCTTATGGTGATACACTCCAAAAATAGGTAGATACCAGCACTCCTCCTCAGGTCCGAGTGGGGGTGCTTCTTCTGCATGGTCATTCTGAAATATCTTTTGCATAAATGCGAAGAAGTGTTCTTTCAGCTCTGGTTTCCTGCTGAAGGAGCGCTGCAGTGATCTGAAATGGTTAAGGGCTTGAGCCTTGTTGTTAGGCAGGCGACGTCTCTGTGACTTAAAGGGAGATGTTCAACTGTTATCTTTATCTTTGTAAAACCCTTGTTCCATGATGTTCAGAAACGCCATGTCTTCAAGTGAAGTTGCAATTTTGTCATCGTCTTTAGACCTCTGAAACACAGTGCATCCTATGTGGTCTTTGCTGTCCTTACAGATGAGAGACCCAGTGTTGTTGTGCGTTTCTTTCACAAAGTAGCAAAAGGGGACATGGCTTCAAGAAGGATGCTCGTCCATTTTCCAGTGTGTTAGTGTAGAAGGTGTTTACTGTGTCTGGGTTGTGGACATTACCAAGGCAGACACTATAACCCAGCCCAAGTCCAGCTTTTGTGCGTATGGAGAGTCATGCGGGCCGTTGATTTGTTTACGCACCTTATGGACTCTGATGAGGTGTCTGCCAAGCAGCAACATTATGGGTGGCTGGGGATGTAAAGTTGGAATCTGTTTTGTGATACATTTTAGGTGCTTGTGTTGAACAGCTACCTCTGCAGTGGGGATTTCAGATCGGTCGTTGGGAATTTGGTTACACTCTATCAGAGTAAGGAGAGAGAGAGTGACTTCTTCATCTAAAGATTGTACCTGGAAGCCATGCGCTCTTCTCCCTGACTTCTCCGCTACTCCTGCACATGTCCTAAGGGAATATGGAGAACGGTCACCTTTGACATTGAAGAGCTCGAAGAATTCTGATCTTACCTGTTCATCCAATATGGCGTACAGCTTGACTGCTTTATCCTGTCGGCCAGTAGGGAAGACTCTGACCAAACAAATCTTAGAACAGGATCTTCCAGTCATGTCTCCGCCACAAACTTCTGTACACTTTGATGTCACTGCAACGCTTGGACCGACACTCTCATCCTCCCCGCCATGCTCGTGTGTAAGTTTTAGGGTCTTGGTGGACCATGGAGCGGGACCCGGGTGTAGAACCGAATGATGTCTGTCGTCGTCATACTTGGTGCATCTAACATTCTTTGCACAGTTCTTCGCGAGATGAGATGTTGACGCACAACAATGGAAACAGATGCCGCTTTGTTTGAAAAAGGCTTTTCTCTCTTCGAGGGTTCTCTCTCTGAACACATGGCATTTGTAAAGGGGATGGGGCTTCTGATGAATAGGACATGACTTTGCTAGGTCTTGTATCTTTGTGTGTGTAGGGTCAGCTGGTGTAACTGTGGCTGATGAGATGTCAGTCTTATGGACTGATACAGGTGTATGGTAGCTCATGTTTTTATGAGTATGTTTGTCTGTCTTGGTCTGATCTCCAGTACAGGGAACAAACATGAAACTTGGGTTGTTGCGTGTCCTTGTTTGCTGAGAGACAAAGTTGACAAAAAAGGAGAATGGAGGGAAGGCAACTCTGTAGTTGACTTTGTAGTTAGAACCTTGTGTCATCCATCTTTCTTGCAAAGCAAAGGGTAGCTTCTGTATGATGTTGCTTATGCCGCGTGCTGTGTCTAGATATGTAAGGCCTGGAAGTTCACCTTCCGATTTTACAGCTTGTAGCTCCGTCAGCAAGTCTGCCAGCTCCCTGAGTTTCTGATTGTCTTTGAAATCCTTGGAAAGTTATCTAGTCTCTTCCATAGTGCATCCTCGACTTCCGGCACTCTTCTAGTCTCTCCCACACAATAAACAGCCCTTTTCCTGGGTCGTTGACATGTACAGCTCTCAAGCGTTTCACATGTTCTGCTGATTCTGGCCCTAGCCACTTTACTAACAAGTCTATTTCTTCTTTTGCGGTCAGATTAAGGCCTCTGACAGTGTTCAGGAAAGAGGCTCTCCATGCCCTGTAATTTCCAGGCTTATCATCAAACTTCAACAGTCCTGTTGAAACAATCTCTCATCTGGCAAGGAAGCTTATGAAGTCTGTCACATTTTTATTTTCATTAGACGAACCTCTGAGCACATCGTCTCGTTCGCTATGGACAGGCCTACTAGGCGGGTAGTGACGGCTGTTGTAAGCCCCTATGTGACTCTCATGATATGCTTGTTGGTAGTTATCCATGGGTGTGGCTAATGGTGGGTGATAGCTGTATATTTTGTGACCCCGGTGCTCAGTGTGTCTTCCATCTCCTATTGGTGTGTGTGCGGGGTTCTTGCTTATCGTGTGAGAACATTGTGGAGAACGGTGGGCTTCAATCTGACGGTTTTTATTACTTTCAGGCCTGATCTGCATGGGTTGATAAGTGAGTGCTGTAGGCGCTTGCGAAGGGGGTGTTTGCTGATGTTGGGTGGTAGTGGGGGAACCCTGTAGTTGCACCCTTGGCTTTAGACCGCTGTAAAAGGCAGGTACATATTCTTCAGTCATTTGCATGGTTGCTCTTTTTAAGCGTATGCTACTTTTTCTCTGGCTGCTTCAGCTTCTGTGTGCGCCATGATTGCGGCTGCGCTAGATCTGCTAGAGCGGCTGGATGTGTGGGAAGCTTGAGATCTGGTTTTCCATGAGTCGACTGATTGTGTATCCTCTTGGAACATTGTGTGTGCTGGCTACCTTTATTCCAGTGGTACAGCGTGTGGGGGTCTGGATCTGCTGTAGATCAGCTCGTTTATGAGGTGTCATTTTACTGTTCCATCCTTTTTACAACCCTTTGTGTAATTTGACAGACAGTTTAACTCCTCCTCTAGTCACCACACTGGACGAAGGTGAATCGTTTACTTCTTTAATGATGACCAAAGGTAGGGTAAAACTGAAAACAAAGATATACATACATGACTACTAAATCTTCAGATTGAATCTGTTCACGTGTTTTAAACAATACTTGTACAAATAAACTTGTTATTTTACACGATTAAATGGTTATTTAAAGGTTTTTAGTCATAACTTAGCTCAGACTATTCTGTTTATACCACAGCCGGCACAAGAGAACACCCGGAAATTTATACAACAACCTTAATAACTTACATCTCATCTTAAATGAAAATATTCATCTGCATATATAGATGACATGTTAAAGAACATTTACATACCAACAATGCTCGATTATAGCTTGAACGTGAGCAGATGGCCTTAGATATATTTGCGAATGCAAGACAATACTGACTGGAGACTGGCTTCCTGATGACATCATAAAAGGGAGCCGCAGAACAAACATGACTGACAATTTCTTTTAGTATACCACTAGGGGGAGACAACGAGTAACAATACAGAACAGAACAAGCAGCATGTTTTAATATCGTGATGACCAGTACTAAAAAGGAAAAACAAAGACAGATAACAAAGATAACTTACAATCATCTCCACTCCAAGTTTGAGCTTATCTAAACAGCTGACTGAATTGTTTTACAATGTACCTATACGGCAAACTGTCTTCCATCACTGCAGTCTTCTGCACTCTATGAAAACAAATGCACTTCCTAATTGAACAACTTTTCTTACACACTCTCATGTTACATGCTGTAGATGTTTAAATGAAAACGTGTGATGGCAAGTTAAGGTATTATGTGCAACTGTCTTCTACTCTTTCTGTCATAAGAATTCAGGTTTCAGCAGGTCTGCCTCAACCAGCAAGGGGGCCGCTGCACAAGCTCAAACCAGGAGACTTTGTGGTGGTGAAGGATTACAGGAGGAAACATTGGTATAGCAGACGGTGACCTACAGACTGGTATGGTTACTGATTAAACTTTTTGCAGGAAACAACAGTGACACTGAACACTGTAGGAACAATTCACTCTGCATCTCTGTTCATAATAAAACACACACACAGTTTAGGCACTGACAGACTGTTTGACTTCTCTGAGACTTCAGAGAAGAGTGCATTTTCTTTCCACTTTTGTTTCCACAAAACAACTGGTGGCTGAGAAAAACAACAAATGGAGCAGTCAGACCGGAAACGACGGAAATGGTACCCTCCACGACAATTCGGGGGTTCAGAGTTTGTGATGTTTTTATTCTTTATTACTGCATTTGTGATGGTTGCATTTGTGATGTTAGAAAGATATGACAAACCATTGATTGACGTAATGATCTCTGCTAACAAAACTTTCCCGAATACCACTGCCACACCCACACACATTGAAGTCACTCATGCATCACAGAGGGGGGGAAAATGTTGCGTGATGCGTTCGGCAGATGACACTTCCAGAGAACTATGGCGGCAGCATTATAATGAGTACGGTAGATCAAATATCACTGTAATGGCTAATATGACCTCTACTTTCATGCTTAACCCTTGTGACTACTTTTTGTGCAGGGACGGGGGGTTACATGGTGGACGGGCTGAAATTTACATATGCTATGTGCCCACAGTGGAAGAGACACGGGGAGGGCCGAGGTGTTTCTCATGGAACCAGGCTGTCTGGCATACAAGGGATCTTGATTAGGGTTTTGTAGTTCCTCAGGACTACACAACCCTAACCCATAGATTGTCAGTACAGAAAGTGAATTTTACCTCACCCGCAGTATTGTTGATGTTAAGGGATGCCCAACCATCTGACCAAGGATATTTTATTGTGTGCGCATGGGTAAATGGGGAGGAAGATCCATGTGGACCGTTTTACATAGAAGTAATTCCATCGCCCATATCTGACATTCCACATAGACAACCTTTGACTGAAACACTTGAAATTATGACAAATCAATGGACTTCCTTAGCTAATATTGACGATGCATTTTCTACTAATACCTGGCTTGGTTTAGTTAAGAAATTCACGTGTGACTCAGGTTACAATCACTCATGTTATGTTTGTTCACTTTTTCCTCACTCACAAAAACAAGCGACTCCAGTGAAACCTCAGCCTTTGAGTTTAAGGGAAGCTATCTGTGCGCTAACAACACGTAAAGATGTTAGAGAGGAGGGGGGCCAATTCTATTCTGCCACCCCTCAACCAGCACCTTGTGCTGAGTTTGCTAATCGCACTGTGCACGCTCCTAATGGTACTATACTTACAGCGAAAGATGGTAAACTTTCAGACAGCTTAGGCCAATTTCATCCCAGCCTAATGAAAAATCTGAAACATGCACTTTGCATTGAGAGAGCTCAACAGAAAGGTTCTCGTTATTTGGGATCAAATGCGGGTTGCCAACTGACCATAAACTGTACATGTGCGTCAGGTGAATATAACATTAGTCATGAGTCGACTGATTGTGTATCCTCTTGGAACATTGTGTGTGCTGGCTACCTTTATTCCAGTGGTACAGCGTGTGGGGGTCTGGATCTGCTGTAGATCAGCTCGTTTATGAGGTGTCATTTTACTGTTCCATCCTTTTTACAACCCTTTGTGTAATTTGACAGACAGTTTAACTCCTCCTCTAGTCACCACACTGGACGAAGGTGAATCGTTTACTTCTTTAATGATGACCAAAGGTAGGGTAAAACTGAAAACAAAGATATACATACATGACTACTAAATCTTCAGATTGAATCTGTTCACGTGTTTTAAACAATACTTGTACAAATAAACTTGTTATTTTACACGATTAAATGGTTATTTAAAGGTTTTTAGTCATAACTTAGCTCAGACTATTCTGTTTATACCACAGCCGGCACAAGAGAACACCCGGAAATTTATACAACAACCTTAATAACTTACATCTCATCTTAAATGAAAATATTCATCTGCATATATAGATGACATGTTAAAGAACATTTACATACCAACAATGCTCGATTATAGCTTGAACGTGAGCAGATGGCCTTAGATATATTTGCGAATGCAAGACAATACTGACTGGAGACTGGCTTCCTGATGACATCATAAAAGGGAGCCGCAGAACAAACATGACTGACAATTTCTTTTAGTATACCACTAGGGGGAGACAACGAGTAACAATACAGAACAGAACAAGCAGCATGTTTTAATATCGTGATGACCAGTACTAAAAAGGAAAAACAAAGACAGATAACAAAGATAACTTACAATCATCTCCACTCCAAGTTTGAGCTTATCTAAACAGCTGACTGAATTGTTTTACAATGTACCTATACGGCAAACTGTCTTCCATCACTGCAGTCTTCTGCACTCTATGAAAACAAATGCACTTCCTAATTGAACAACTTTTCTTACACACTCTCATGTTACATGCTGTAGATGTTTAAATGAAAACGTGTGATGGCAAGTTAAGGTATTATGTGCAACTGTCTTCTACTCTTTCTGTCATAAGAATTCAGGTTTCAGCAGGTCTGCCTCAACCAGCAAGGGGGCCGCTGCACAAGCTCAAACCAGGAGACTTTGTGGTGGTGAAGGATTACAGGAGGAAACATTGGTATAGCAGACGGTGACCTACAGACTGGTATGGTTACTGATTAAACTTTTTGCAGGAAACAACAGTGACACTGAACACTGTAGGAACAATTCACTCTGCATCTCTGTTCATAATAAAACACACACACAGTTTAGGCACTGACAGACTGTTTGACTTCTCTGAGACTTCAGAGAAGAGTGCATTTTCTTTCCACTTTTGTTTCCACAAAACAACTGGTGGCTGAGAAAAACAACAAATGGAGCAGTCAGACCGGAAACGACGGAAATGGTACCCTCCACGACAATTCGGGGGTTCAGAGTTTGTGATGTTTTTATTCTTTATTACTGCATTTGTGATGGTTGCATTTGTGATGTTAGAAAGATATGACAAACCATTGATTGACGTAATGATCTCTGCTAACAAAACTTTCCCGAATACCACTGCCACACCCACACACATTGAAGTCACTCATGCATCACAGAGGGGGGGAAAATGTTGCGTGATGCGTTCGGCAGATGACACTTCCAGAGAACTATGGCGGCAGCATTATAATGAGTACGGTAGATCAAATATCACTGTAATGGCTAATATGACCTCTACTTTCATGCTTAACCCTTGTGACTACTTTTTGTGCAGGGACGGGGGGTTACATGGTGGACGGGCTGAAATTTACATATGCTATGTGCCCACAGTGGAAGAGACACGGGGAGGGCCGAGGTGTTTCTCATGGAACCAGGCTGTCTGGCATACAAGGGATCTTGATTAGGGTTTTGTAGTTCCTCAGGACTACACAACCCTAACCCATAGATTGTCAGTACAGAAAGTGAATTTTACCTCACCCGCAGTATTGTTGATGTTAAGGGATGCCCAACCATCTGACCAAGGATATTTTATTGTGTGCGCATGGGTAAATGGGGAGGAAGATCCATGTGGACCGTTTTACATAGAAGTAATTCCATCGCCCATATCTGACATTCCACATAGACAACCTTTGACTGAAACACTTGAAATTATGACAAATCAATGGACTTCCTTAGCTAATATTGACGATGCATTTTCTACTAATACCTGGCTTGGTTTAGTTAAGAAATTCACGTGTGACTCAGGTTACAATCACTCATGTTATGTTTGTTCACTTTTTCCTCACTCACAAAAACAAGCGACTCCAGTGAAACCTCAGCCTTTGAGTTTAAGGGAAGCTATCTGTGCGCTAACAACACGTAAAGATGTTAGAGAGGAGGGGGGCCAATTCTATTCTGCCACCCCTCAACCAGCACCTTGTGCTGAGTTTGCTAATCGCACTGTGCACGCTCCTAATGGTACTATACTTACAGCGAAAGATGGTAAACTTTCAGACAGCTTAGGCCAATTTCATCCCAGCCTAATGAAAAATCTGAAACATGCACTTTGCATTGAGAGAGCTCAACAGAAAGGTTCTCGTTATTTGGGATCAAATGCGGGTTGCCAACTGACCATAAACTGTACATGTGCGTCAGGTGAATATAACATTAGTCCATGTCTACACTCTACAGCAGGTCATCTGAATGCTTCTGCTCTAGACACATCTTTAACTCACATGATGCGCTGGCCTGATGATTCTGGTGAAGGGTCACTGGTGAGTTATGTTTAGGTCTGTGGAGATCATTGGTATCAGATTTTGACTCCCCTATGGGCTCAAAGATGTAGCATGATCTTTCTGTCACCATCCATTACTGTTATGACTTCTCTTGTACACACAACACACCATTATCCTCAATACATGCCGATGTCACACGGAGGGGTTAGACGGAAGCGAGAGGTAACGGGGCCAGGGAGTAAATTTGTTGTGGGGATTTTTCCATGGTGGGGTGCGGTCAATAATGCTCACAATATCGACCACATTCAGGAGAGCCTCGAAAATCTGACTGCGACTCTAATTTCAGGGTTCAACGAATTTCCTACAGTCCTGCGAGCGATGCATAGTATGTTGCTTCAGCATCAGATCGGGCTCGATTTGATATTAGCTGCGCAAGGGGGCCTGTGCCACATCATAGGTACACATTGCTGCACCTACATTCCAGACATTGAAGGTAATATCACTGACCCTGTTCATCAACTCAACTCACTCCTGACGGATCTCAAATCCCGCGAAGTCTCGGATGACACGTCCGGTTGGGATTGGTCACGGTGGCTACTGGGAGGGGGTTGGAAAGCGTGGGTAGTAAGATTTATTGCTCCAGTGATCACATTCATATTTGGCTTCATGATTATTGCTTGTTGTATCATTCCACTAATCAGGAAAATGTTTCATCTCTGTTCATGACAAGTATGATTCAATACCAGGCATTGCAAACCACTGAAGACTCTACTGAGTTATTCCAGGTTCTTAAGTACAAGGATAATTTCAGCGACACAGCCAGTGATGCTTTGTAATCCTAATTATTTGTTTTATTTTGTTTTATTTTTCTTATTTTGATTATATTTGTGTTGCTCAATGCTAGGAGTTGTGTGAAGTCATGCCAGGTTGGTTTCAATTACCAGGAGGGACACACTTGTACTTCCTGTACAAATGGATAGGTTCAGACACACAGAGGGTTTAAGCTTTAGCTCTGATTACAGACTATTTTTGTATTTTTATTATTCCTGATTTATACAGAGGACTTTTATTTTTATTCCTCACAAAACACTTTTGATATATACATATATATATGTCCAAGTGCTTTAATCATTAAAAGTAATTTTTGTTTATGTGATTATCTTGTAATCAAAAGGGTGAAATGTGATGGCAAATTTACTTTTAACATACATTCTTCTGTTAGGTTAATGTGTTTAGTGTATGTGTTTAAACTTTGAAAAGGATTTTAACAGATGGAACAGCTGAAGCCGTAAACTTTGAAGAGAAAGTACTCAGAGTCCTTTCTCGAGGTCTCCCCTGAAATCTGTTGATCCAAACAACCTTTGATAAGGGGACAGGGGCGCCATAAACAGACCCTCTAGACACAGTTCTAACTTTCCCAGCAGCTGAGACAAGAAAAGGTGTTATGACTTTGGTTGAACTGGGCCAAAATGTATGACATGACCTTTTCCAAAGTGTTTGTCTAACTGGGTCTTTGCAAGAAGCAATAGGGAGGGTGGGGGGGAATCTAAACTACATTTAGATTATTGCTTAGGCCATCGCCCTGTCCATGATAATCAACTATTAGTGGGGTGCCTGGGCTGCCTGATTCTATGGTTTTGGTTTGACAAGCTGACTCAAGGACAGTAGGGGAGGGGGCCCTGACTCGCCATTGCTCTGGTTCAATGGTGATTATGACTCCCTCAGAATTGTTATCATCAATTGTGTTGGGGTTTGGCTGTCGATGTGGGGGGGGCCGGAACAGGTTGGGTTTGTGGGTTTGATAGCGGTAGGTAACACTAAACTGTTAAGAATCTTTTCTGGACCGGCACAAGCTCATGGGGCATATTTTGTAAACCATTCTGTTCTCATTCAGGTGTTTTAAAACCACATAGACAGCTGGATCCCAGGTGTCTTGAATTTTATGATGACCTGTAGGATGACTTTTCTTATGGACAAGGGTTCCTGGGGCAAGCATGGATGTTTCTCTTGGCTTTTCTCTATTTCTTTGATCCGCTGCCCTCTGGAGCTGCTCCTTCACACGAAGATAGACAGAACTCAGATGATTTGTGTGTTCATCCATCCAATCCTGTGCTGAAGTTCTTCCTCTGATGCACCCAACAAAAAATCTACTGGCAGTTGAGCCTTCTGGCCAAACATGAGTTCATATGGTGAATAACCTGTAGATTGGTGTTCCGTTGTGTTGTAAGCATAGAGCACCTGTGGTAAGTATTGTGGCCATTTTCTTTTCTTCTCCTTTGGAAGGGTTCGCAACAAGTCATGCAATGTTCCATTAAAGTGCCCATGTTATGAAAAAACAAACACTTTTTTTCTGTTCTTTTGTGTCTCTGGTGCTTCCACACACATACAAACTTGGAAAAAAATCCATCCATGCTGTTTTGAGTGAGATACAGGTCCTCTGCCTTCAGTCTCTGGGTGAGCTATTCAAAATCTGCATGGCTTTCTATGTAACTAGCCGAAATATTTGAATATTCCCATCCACCCACCACCCCCTCCACCACCCCTCTCTCATGTCTCCACCCACCAGGTAGCTACAGCTACTACAACTTCTCTGATATCCTCCATGTTGTTACCGATTTGGAAGCACCATGGAAACTGTTCTGTTGTTGCCTGTAAAGACGAGCACAAAACACTCCATCGTGTCCCAGCTGCAGAGGACAGAAGAGCGGCATGGATTGAATTTATTTTTGAAGGCAACGTCCCTGCTACAGTTGGCAAAAAATTGTTGGTGTGTGCTAACCACTTTGAGACTGACTGTTTCTCCAACTTCGGTCAGTACAAGGCTGGATTAGCCAAAAACCTTTTCCTAAAAGAGGGTGCAATTCCAACCTTGCGTGGAATACCTGCAGACGAGGGACAGGTAAGTAGTTATATACAATTTATTTTGTACGTTAGGGTGAACTTGTGTGTTGTAGCAGTCATTTGCCATTGAGAACAAGGTGGCTAACCACTAGCATTACAGTAACTTCTAGCTAGTTAGTTTGCAGTCAGCGTGGTTTCTCCTACAAAGCCATTGACCAGCTACGGTAACTTTCGAAAGTTATGCATTTTTAAAAGACTCCCATACTGTAATTAACAGAGGCGGAGTGGCAATCGGGAGAGTCAGGACTTTCTCCGGAGGCCGTGAGGGCCGGTCTGATAATAGTTAAACATTGCAAGCAGCCTAGTACGCTGCTGCCTCGCCGCTGCCCGCTAGTCAAACTGTGCAGCCTCTGCTCAACCCGTACGGCGGGCCAATAGTCTATTAAATTTCCCGGTAGATTGTTTGGTCCCACACCGCTAATATGTTGCGCAAAAAACAATCCACTGTGAAACAAGTATGGTCAAGATTACAAGTTTGGTCGTCAAAGGTTAGCAAGCTGCTACCATTTTGGTACACCACAAGTTACAGTAGCTGCTAGCTCGCCTAGAATCCAAACAGTGTATTGCATTTCTGATCTTGCAAATTGTTTAGCATCAAATTCATGTTCAAGGGAGTTGTCGAATTGTAGAAATATTTAGTTGTCTTTATTTTGCAATTCTGCACGAACTAACTAACCAAGTAGCTAGCTTGTGTTTTGCCACATAGTACAAGGTAATGCTAACCACTAACTTCTAGCAATTAGCATGGTGTCCACATACAAACCCGGAGACTCAGTCGGTCAAGCAGTACACATCCCCCCGCCGGGTCTAAGTTTCGTGAATTTGCGAAAATAATGCGTTTGGAAATGTTTTATAAATGGGAATATGTTAGCGTTGTCCAGGGCAAAACGAGTGTATGGTTGAGACTGCTACATCACAGCACAATTTACACTCGAAGCCAACCATTATGTGTAATGAGTTTTAAATGGCAAAATTATCGTTAAACATATTCTTTTCTTATATTCTTCTACATTTATGTGTTAACTCAGAATGCTTCTACAGATGGAACAGCTAAAACCATAAACTCTGGTGAAACCCAGAGCTATTTCCTTTCTCGAGGCCTCCTGTTTGACTTCTGTTCTAAACATAACAGATAAGGGTCAGAGTAGTGCCGGAAACATTCGTTTACTGTGTCTCTCACACATTTTTGCTTCCCCTGGCAGCTGAGATTACCGGGTGTTGTGTCTTGTTTTAAAACTGGGCCAAAAGGCAAGGATAATGAGCAAGGTTTGTCTTCTGTTTAAGGTGTTTGGTTAAATGTGTCTATGCAAAATATATTAGGGGGAGGTGAGTTTCATTTGTTATTCTGCTATAAGATGACAGATTCTATGTTGTCCCGAGGTACTTGACGAAATTGTGTTCTCTATATTTGAAATATAATAATTACTCAACGACCAGACTATGGTTTCTTCTCAAATAGTCTTTATTTGTTTCACTTTAATTTTTGAAATTCATCCCGTGCTGTTAAGAAAACTTCCACCACAGTTTCTTCTCCTGGAGTGTATTTATTATACTTTTTTTGCTTGATGTATCTGTTGGCATAATAATACATTTAAGATGAAGTTGATGGTATTTCTCTTTTTTATATAGCCCAGTGCATCATTAGAGTTACCAGCTACAAAAGATATTGGCTGCCAGACCGAGCCCCCTAACAGACAGAGTGTTGGCACACAACTCTCTTCTAGTACTCTTCGTTCACATTACAAAAGTGAAGGTTTGTAGTTTTATAGATTGCAAATTGCTGTTGATCAGAATGCCTTTTTTATCTTAGAAAATATACTTTTATTACAGCTGTCCAGGTTACTGTGTCCTGCAAGGACTTTGGCACGTCCACTGATCCCTTCATAGCCCCACTCCCTTATCTAAGCTCAACATCCATAAAGCGTCCGTCTAAGACACCTCGCCTGGAGGAGGAGGAGGACCCTTTCGAGGGGAGCTCAATTTTTACTTCTCAAGGGCCGGACACAACCTATGACCCTGCAGACTCAGTCTCAACTTTGACAGAGTAAACAGTCATGTTGTGAATTACAGAAATGTCTTTGTCTAAATGTATATAATCATTTTTCCGTTTGTTTGCTAAAATGGATATTGTGTATTTCAGTAGTCCTGCTATATTTTTCTTTTGTGAAAGTGTTCGGTTATTGCTGAAACAGTTTTCCCCTCCCCCTCCAGAGATGCTGCATTCACTTCCACACAGGCAATTAGAAAGTACATAGGGCTAGATTTATCAAGCAATTTGCGCCTGTTTCCAGGCGCTAATTGGTCGCAAAGACGGACGTAACCGATGCGGGCTATATAATACTCCCTCTTACCCTCAAAACATGTGGTTATAATGGAAGTCAATGAGGCATTTTTGTGTCCACAGATAGTATGTGGAACTACATTGAAAATACTAATGCAATCAAATCAATTGTGTTGCTTATCTTTGACATATCCAAGACTCTAATCACCACCAAAGCCTCATTCCCCTAAAATTTATTTTATGGAAAATAATTAATGTTTTGTTGTTTTTTTTCATAAATAATTGTTACTTCAAAGAATTAAAACTGGCATTTAAAGGGTTAAAATCCTGAAAAGTATTGAATATGTGGTAGTTTTGAGCAAGTTACAAGTTGTTTAAGTGATTTATGAAAAAAAAGCAGAAAAATATATTAATATATGATGATTTAATATCAGTTTTTGTGTGCATGTATGTTTTTGCCACAAAGAGGGTAAGAGGGAGTATTTAGCTCTATGCTAAAAATGCTAATGCAATCAAATACATTTTGTTGTTTATCTTTGACATATCCAAGTCTCTAATCCCCACCAAAACCCCATCTCCATACAATTTGTTATATGGAAAAAAAATGATGTTTTGTGTTTTTTTGTAATAAAAATTGAAATACTGTTACTAAACAAAGTGGCATTTAAAGGGTTAAAATCCTGAAACGTATTGAATGTTTGGTAGTTTTGAGCAAGTGACAAGTTAAGTGATTTATGAAAAAAAAGCAGAAAAAAAAAAATATATATATAGATATATGATGATTTAATAGCAGTTTTTGTGTGCGTGTACGTTTTTGCCACGAAGAGGGTGAGAGAGTACAAAATGAATCATTTGAGTATAAAGAACATGTAAGAGTAAAAAACACTGGATTTCAAAAATTTGACTAAAAAGAAAAGGTCTGACCAAAGTTCATGCCATTAGCAGTAACACAGCAAAAATGATCACAAAATGAAAGAAAAAACTTGAGAAAAATGTACAAAAATGCCCGAAGAGGGCATGAGGGTTAAAAGGCATGCACGCTTGCACATAGCACACACCTCAAACAGCTCCATCAGACAGGTCTCATACACTGAGGGCCTCATTTACTAACACTAGCGCAGTTTACGCTGCGTCTGTTTATGCAAGTTTGGTAATAGCGCACTCTATGCTTACACATATTGCGTAGAATTTATCAAACCTGACACCCATCAGGTAAATTGCGCTGTAGCAAAGCGGTACTGGTGCTATGATACGGCTGAGTGCAGACTGCGATATTCCCACTGCTGATGCTATGACTGTTTAAAATGATCCTGATGCCAATATTTGTAATGTAGCAAGGAGTTTAACAACTGCTGGGATGGAATGTGAACGCTGAGTTGGAGATTCAATGTCATCTTTGATTTCTTCCAGTAACTCTAATATTGCATGGCTGCTTAATCTGTAACACTTCATGATTTCGTGTTCACTCCACTGACAAAGTGTGATCCTTGTGTTAAAAATATTTTCAGCCTGGCCTCTGTCTTCGTCTTGCTCGGATTACTGCTACCATTTCACCAGCGGCAAATATGCCTACGAGGAAACCCGATTGCGGCTGTTAGACCTGCTTTTAAGAGGCAGAGAATTTCCCCCGCAGAATAGAGGCACCAAGAGCGTGCCTTTATTCTACACCCACCCACCCACACACACACACACACACACACACACAAACAAAGGCATAGTAAGAACTGGCAGTCTTTGTAAATACCATGGAATATATAATTATGCGCACTTTACGTGTATCCTCCCACCTTTTTGGGTGGAACTCCCACTTCCCCTATGACACTCCCACGAACGCACATTGAAAGCGCAACTTGTCTCTTCTCACTCATGTGGCAGGCAATCTGCGATTTTACCCGTGTGCCCTGTTTGTAAATAGCCCGCATCGGTTACGTCCGTCTTTGCGACCAATTAGCGCCTGGAAACAGGCGCAAATGGCTTGATAAATCTAGCCCTATGTACTTTCTAATTGCCTGTGTGGAAGTGAATGCAGCATCTCTGGAGGGGGAGGGGAAAACTGTTTCAGCAAAAACCGAACACTTTCACAAAAGCAAAATATAGCAGGACTACTGAAATACACAATATCCATTTTAGCAAACGGAAAAATGATTATATACATGTAACCCAGTTGAAATATATTCATTAATATAAGATGTACGAGATGTACAAGTTTGAATAAATAATTTCATGGTTAATAAATGGAACTTATGGTTAAAAACGTTAAGATTTATTGACCAGCAATGTTATTTGTTCTATGAGAGAAATGCATATTGGGTAATGTTCATGTTTTACTGAATACAGCATTTAAATGGTTAAATATTTTTTGTGTAATACTATATGTGAAAATGTTTTAAAAAGTGTCTGTAAGAATAGGGAGAAAGTCACACAAATGTTTTGTGAATTTATTTCATTTCTGAAAGGTTTGTGAATGAGCCAATCACATTTGAGTTCAAAGTAACAAGGAAGTGGGTAGAGCGGAAAGAGGAGAGAGAAAAAAACATCGAACGAGTAAGATGGAGGAAGCGTGTTGAATGAGAATTAGTAGAGATTAATGTACCAGTTTAGTGAGTGTTAACCCAGTACTCTATACGAAACATTAAAAGTGAGAGTTCTGTCGGTTTGAGTGGACTGCTCAGCACAAGAAGACAGAAGGGAGATTAAGTTAGTTGCTGGCTAAGTGGCTAGTGTTTCCCCATGGACTTTGCTAACAAGCTAGCGGCTAGCGGCCTGGACTAGTTAAGCCTGTGTGGAACTGTGAGACCGACGACGGACAAAAACCCTGACGGAGCCGGATAGCGTTACCGAGTGTGGATTTTGTTAATCGTCCGCTGTGTGAGTCTTCTCATCAACGCTGTGGATCTTCTCTTCACCCGTTTTCTCTGTATCGTGGATCTTCTCGTCATAGCTCCTGCTGCTATCGCCTTTCATCTTGCAAGCGTGAGGCTACTTTCCCATAGAATACAGGTACTCTGTTGTATTGCCCTGCGTGGTGGAGCCGCCATCTTGTTAAAGCATACAGCGTACCCAAGCTTCATACAGGCCTGCAACGTTTGGACCTTTTAAGGGTATTTCAAATTATATGAGGTTATTGCCGGCTATTTTCTTTTCTTGGGCCCTTATGTTTGAATGTAAAGTTGAATACCTTTGATATCTGAAAAGTGATTTGGACAAGACCCATTTAATTACTAACCAACTTTTTCTAAATAAATATTTTATATTGTTTTCTATATACAGTTTTGTTGGACTATTTTGATATTTTAAGTAATTAAGGAACAAAGTATTTTGTTTTGAAAGTGGAAGTGTTTAAAGGGTTTAATTCACTCCAAGACATTTCATTGCATGGTCAAGTGTAGAAATAAATGCCTAAATAGTGATTGAAAGCGAAAGAGCATTTCATACAACAGGGTGGTAATTACATACACACACACACAAGTTAAATACTGACAAGGTTAAGAGAAATCCCACTTATTTGATTAATTGGATAGAGGTCTTAAAGAGCTCAGGATAGCCCCTCTCACTATAGTCACACACTAGAGAGGCGCTACATAAAATGGAGGCACCGCTGGGATATTAGTGTGGGTTTCTTGTTTTTGTATCTTTTACCATTGAAAATTAGCATTCTGGAAGCTTTAAATTGTGCTAATTGATAAGCTCAAATGGAACAAATAAAAGAGCTAGCATCAGAGTTAAAGGGATGGTGTCGTGGCGAGGCATTAGATGAGGCTCATGCAGTCCTGGTGGTCATTCAAGAAGATGTAGAAACAAGTGCCATTGAAGAGACAATGCAAACAGTCAAGTGTTTGGGACGTGTGCGAGTCAGAGGCCGAGCTTTCAACCGTCAACAGAATCGATACTTGGTCTTGTGTGAATGTAAGGAATTAGTAAAAGGCGAAACCGTTCCCTTTGAAGTGCATCCCATTGATGGTGGAGGGCCGTGGTCTGTTATCATAGCAGATGAAGCTACACGATCCAGTACACAATCACGGATGTCTGAATTACAACAAGCTCCAGATACGCATGCTGAAGACTTTCGCACATTGTTGTCTGGAGATGAGGCTGCTGCCAAGTCAACTGAGGCCATTCTACGAGCTGTGAGTGATTTACTTGACAAGACGTCCAAGTCCTCAAGCGAGCATGGAAGCTATCGCCGCCTACGAACTTTCTCTGGGTTGTTGCCCACCCCAGCTGGAGAAGAGCAGTTCGACCACTGGTTGGGTCAAGCACGGCTCATGGTGGAAGAGAGTGACTGCTCTCGCAAAGAGAAGAGGCGGAGACTGATGGAAAGTCTTAGAGGTCCGGCGCTTGACATTATAAAAGCAGCACGAGCCAGTGATCCTGATGTGAGCCCTGAAGACTGCGTAGAGGCCCTTGAACATGCTTTTGGGACAGCAGAGTCAGGAGAAGAGTTGTATTTTGCATTCCGTTTACTGCATCAACAACCAGGTGAGAAGCTGTCTGACTTCCTCAGACGTCTGGAACAGTCATTGAATAGGGTGGTGCAGAGAGATGGTCTTCCCCTTCAGTGTGCAGATAAAGCAAGACTCGAACAGTTGTTGCGTGGTGCGATAGCCTCTGATCTGATGTTAGTTAACCTTCGTCTGAGAGAGAGGAAAGCAACACCCCCGACCTTTCTTCAGCTGTTAAAGGAGATACGCACAGAAGAGGAGTATGAGGCCTCACGTAAGAAGATTACCCCCGTTATGCCATGTGGAAATGTAAGACAGGATGCTGATGTTAAACAGATTGAAATTCAGAACTTGAAGGCTGAGCTCAAAGAACTTAAGGCCTTGGTTGCTGCTGTTGTGTCTAAGCCAGCACCAAATACATCAGCTAGCAGTGAGAAAATCCCTCCAGATGTAGAGAACAGTGAGTGCAGTTCAGACCATGAGATAGCAGCTTTGAAAAAACAAGTGAAGCGCTTGCAACAGAAAGTCACAAATAAAGTAGCTGACATGCAAGCTGCCTTTTCAGCTGTGAACACCTCAAAACCAGTAGCCAGCTCCCCACAACGATCATACAAAGTATCAGAGGAACACTTCTGTTATCGATGTGGTGAGAGTGGGCATTTCGCAAGGAAGTGCCAGAACCCAGAAAATCAGGCTAAAGTCATCAAGAGACTTATCCAGGCTCTGAAGCTGTCCAGGAACAACCAGCCATCAAGTGATGCCACCGCTAATGCAGTTAACTGTTCTGTTAAGAAAAGTACCGCTGACCTGCCTGAGAGCGTGCATATTCCTGATGGGTTAGTTGGGCCGCCTAGCCTGGTGTCACTGAAGGTTAATGGACGACCCTGCACTGCTTTATTAGATAGTGGCTCTCAGGTCACAATCATTTTTGAACCCTGGTACCGGAAGTACTTGTCGGATATCCCCATTCAGCCAGTATCTGGTCTTTCCCTGTGGGGTTTAAGCGAGTCTGGAGCTAGCTACCCTTACCGTGGCTATGTGGTAGTTGATATGGAGTATCCAGCTGAGGTGTTAGGAACCAGTCAGACTGTCACTGTCCTCGCTCTCATATGTCCTAACCCCAGGGCTGAAGATGAGACACCTGTTATTGTGGGCACCAATGCGAGCCATGTTAGACGCTTGGTGGATCAATGCAAAGACAATGGCATTGATGTCAGCCGAACACTAGGCCTTCGTGTTTGTGCCAAGGAAGATCAACCTGCACTCAAGGGTGTTCCTGTACCAGTCCACGATGATGAGGCTGGCCGTGTCAGATGGATGGGTCCTGGCCCTTTGGTCCTACCCCCAGATGGTGACGCTCAGGTTGTGTGCAAAGTTGAGCTGAAGGAGCCTGTTGCTCAAGAAATCCTGATGATAGACTCCTCACCAGCGGCCGCCTTACCTGCTGATGTGATTCTTCACCCGATGGTTGTGCCCAGCGGGGCATTGGATGTCAACAGCTTGAGAATACTAGTCAAGAATGAATCTTCCAGAGAAACTTCCATACCTGTGGGAACAGTGATTGGATGTGTGTACCACATTGATTCAGTTGCGACGATTCCCCCTAAGGAGACTGCTTCTTCTGACTTTGATGAGAGCATGATCAACTTTGGAGACTCTCCTATCTCAGAACAATGGAAGAACAGACTATGTAAGAAACTGGCTCAGAAGTCCCATGTTTTCTCAATGCACGAGTGGGATGTGGGATTAGCTAGAGGAGTGGAGCATGGAATCCGACTTTCTGATTCTCGTCCTTTCCGTCAACGATCACGCCGGCTGGCCCCTGCAGATATCGAAGATGTGAGAAAACATCTACAGGAACTGCTGCAGGCAGGGATCATAACAGAGTCGCGAAGCCCATATGCATCCCCTATAGTTGTAGTCAGAAAGAAGACCGGGGCTATTAGGATGTGCATAGATTATAGACTGTTGAATAGCCGAACCATCCCTGACCAGTATACAACCCCATGCATTGAAGATGCACTGAATGCCTTAACCGGGAGCCAGTGGTTCTCTGTACTGGATTTGCGTTCAGGCTACTACCAGATTGCTATGTCCGAAGAGGACAAAGAGAAAACGGCATTCATTTGCCCCTTAGGATTCTTCCAGTTCGAGCGAATGCCTCAAGGCATTACTGGAGCACCAGCAACCTTTCAAAGGTTAATGGAAAAGGCTGTTGGAGACATGAACCTCTTACAAGTGTTAGTGTACCTTGACGACGTGATAGTGTTTGGAAAAACTCTCGAGGAGCACGAAGAGAGACTTCTCAAGGTTCTAGATCGTCTCGGTGAGATTGGGCTGAAACTCTCAGTTGACAAGTGCCAGATCTGTCTGCCGAGGGTCAAGTACCTGGGGCACATCGTGTCTGCAGATGGCGTCGCTCCAGATCCAAAGAAGATTGAGGCCGTCACTACCTGGCCAATGCCAACCAACCTGAAGACGTTACAATCCTTCCTAGGGTTTTGCGGTTATTACCGCCGATTCATTCAGAACTATTCTGCAATCGTCAGACCACTAACTGAGCTCACAAAGGGATATGCTCCAACTCAGAAAAGAAAGAAGTATGCCCCAGATGTGAACAAAGTCTATTTGAAAGAGTCGGAGCCTTTCGGGGAAAGATGGGACAGATCCTGCACCGATGCTTTTCACCTCATAATCCACTGTCTGACACACGCGCCTGTCCTGGCATTTGCAAATCCACAGAAGCCCTACATCCTGCATGTGGATGCAAGCTTGAAGGGTCTTGGTGCTGTTCTTTACCAAGAACACCCTGAAGGCCTAAGACCAGTTGCTTTTGCAAGCAGAAAACTCAGCTCTGCAGAGAGAAACTATCCGATACATCAGCTGGAATTCTTGTCACTCAAGTGGGCAATAGTCGACAAATTCCATGACTATCTGTATGGGGCAAGATTCACCGTACGCACTGATAACAACCCGCTGACGTACGTGCTGTCCACAGCCAAGCTCAGTGCGGTGGGGCATCGCTGGCTAGCTGCTCTATCGACGTACGAGTTTGATGTGCGGTATCGCCCAGGCCGACAGAACATCGATGCAGACCTGTTGTCACGGAACATGCCAGAAGAGGACGACAATGGCTGGGTGACTATACCTCAGTCTGGTGTGAAGACCATCTGCCAGAGAGTCTGCATCCCAGAGTCTACACACAGTACATCAGTCTGTGTTGCTCAGCTTGGAGCATCTCCCCACTGTGTTCCGGACCTGTATGCGTTTCCAACACACATGGAGTTAAAGTCCCTAGAACTCATGTCCAAGCTGAGTCTCAGGAAGGCTCAGGAAGAAGATGAAGTCATCGGACCGGCCATCCAAGCCGCCAAGCATGGGCGCTGGCCAGAGGATGTGAACGTGAATTCTGAGTTGTCCAGATTGAAAAGAGAAGCTGGAAAGCTGTCAATTGAAGATGGATTGCTGTACCGGTACAGCAAGAGACCTTCAGGAGAAGTGGTCAGTCAACTCATCCTGCCCAGAGAGTTCCGGGAGATGGTTATGAAGGCCATGCATGATGACATGGGGCACCTGGGCCAAGAAAGAACTGTTGACCTGCTCCGAAGTAGATTCTTTTGGCCTAGGATGTCGATGCATGTGGAAGAATACATCAAGAACTGTGGAAAGTGTGTCACGCACAAGACCCCTGTACAGAGAGCTGCCCCATTGCACCAAATCGTGAGCCACGGGCCTATGGATTTAGTGTGCATGGACTTTCTCTCCATGGAGCCTGACTCCAAAGGCATAAGCAACGTGTTAGTGGTCACGGATCATTTCACGAGATACGCCCAGGCTTTCCCAACAAAAAGCCAGAAGGCCCATGTTGTGGCAAAGGTCCTGTTTGAGAAATATTTCATACATTATGGACTACCTTCGAGGATCCATTCGGATCAAGGAAGAGATTTCGAGGGCCATTTGATCCAAGAGCTGTTGACCTTGATGGGGATACGCAAGTCACGGACAACGCCGTATCATCCGCAAGGAGACCCGCAGCCCGAAAGGTTCAACCGAACTCTGCTCTCCATGCTAGGTACGTTAAGCCGGGAGAAGAAGCGTACGTGGAGCCAACATGTGCCTTACTTGGTCCACGCGTACAACAGCACCAAGTGTGATGCCACAGGGTACTCACCTTACCACCTAATGTTTGGCAGAGAGGCAAGACTTCCTGTTGACTTGTGTTTTGGAACGTCCCCAGATGGCATAGAAGATGCGTCGCACACCCGATATGTCACAAAGCTGAAGGAAGACTTGAAGCAAGCCTACAAGTTAGCCTCTGATGCTGCAGACAAACGGCACCAGAGAAACAAGAGGTTGTATGATCGCCGAGTTACCTTTCAGTCCATAGAGATCGGCGACAGAGTACTCCTCCGGAATCTAGGCCTGAGAGGCAAGCACAAACTGGAAAGTAAGTGGGGTACTGACCCGTATGTTGTCATTGGAAAGATGCCAAACCTACCTGTGTTCAAGATCAAACGGGAGGATGGGAGGCTAGGGACAAAAACCATACACAGGGACCACCTTCTTCCTATTGGACAGTTTGTGAGAATGCCACCCACTGACCAGGATGCTGACTCACCTGCCAGACCCAAGACCAGAGCATACACTCGTAAGAAAAGTCAAAGCGACCAAAGACCAGAGACTCAAGAGTTACCGGAGTTTTCTGATTCGTCCTCTGACATGGAGTATTATGTTACTCAGGTCACTCGGAGAGAGACGGTTCCGAGGGTGCTAACTGTTGCCAGGCCAGAAATTGACGTTGAAAATGACCCTAAAGCTGAACCTGTTCATGAAAGTGATTCAGACCCAGACGATATTGACCACAACTCTGAACCGGAACCCGAGGATGAGGAGTGTGATCAGGAAGTAGCTCCGGAAGAGACCAGTGAAGCTGGATTGGAGTCTGACCAAGAAGAAGTATCTGAGGTCCAGAAGGATAGAGTGGAGCCCAGATCTGAGCCTAGACCTAAGAGAACTGCCAAGCCAACTATTAGACTTACTTATGATGAGCCTGGTAGATCCAGAGACCAGCCTCTGACCATTGTACACAGAGGAATAGTCATTAAAATAGGAAGGCACTAGTCTAGAGACACTAGTTATGATGCCCTTAAGACTCCTTTGTTGATTTATTAGTGTCTGGTGAGGGGACACAGACCTTTTAAAAGGGGGAGGGTGTAACCCAGTTGAAATATATTCATTAATATAAGATGTACGAGATGTACAAGTTTGAATAAATAATTTCATGGTTAATAAATGGAACTTATGGTTAAAAACGTTAAGATTTATTGACCAGCAATGTTATTTGTTCTATGAGAGAAATGCATATTGGGTAATGTTCATGTTTTACTGAATACAGCATTTAAATGGTTAAATATTTTTTGTGTAATACTATATGTGAAAATGTTTTAAAAAGTGTCTGTAAGAATAGGGAGAAAGTCACACAAATGTTTTGTGAATTTATTTCATTTCTGAAAGGTTTGTGAATGAGCCAATCACATTTGAGTTCAAAGTAACAAGGAAGTGGGTAGAGCGGAAAGAGGAGAGAGAAAAAAACATCGAACGAGTAAGATGGAGGAAGCGTGTTGAATGAGAATTAGTAGAGATTAATGTACCAGTTTAGTGAGTGTTAACCCAGTACTCTATACGAAACATTAAAAGTGAGAGTTCTGTCGGTTTGAGTGGACTGCTCAGCACAAGAAGACAGAAGGGAGATTAAGTTAGTTGCTGGCTAAGTGGCTAGTGTTTCCCCATGGACTTTGCTAACAAGCTAGCGGCTAGCGGCCTGGACTAGTTAAGCCTGTGTGGAACTGTGAGACCGACGACGGACAAAAACCCTGACGGAGCCGGATAGCGTTACCGAGTGTGGATTTTGTTAATCGTCCGCTGTGTGAGTCTTCTCATCAACGCTGTGGATCTTCTCTTCACCCGTTTTCTCTGTATCGTGGATCTTCTCGTCATAGCTCCTGCTGCTATCGCCTTTCATCTTGCAAGCGTGAGGCTACTTTCCCATAGAATACAGGTACTCTGTTGTATTGCCCTGCGTGGTGGAGCCGCCATCTTGTTAAAGCATACAGCGTACCCAAGCTTCATACAGGCCTGCAACGTTTGGACCTTTTAAGGGTATTTCAAATTATATGAGGTTATTGCCGGCTATTTTCTTTTCTTGGGCCCTTATGTTTGAATGTAAAGTTGAATACCTTTGATATCTGAAAAGTGATTTGGACAAGACCCATTTAATTACTAACCAACTTTTTCTAAATAAATATTTTATATTGTTTTCTATATACAGTTTTGTTGGACTATTTTGATATTTTAAGTAATTAAGGAACAAAGTATTTTGTTTTGAAAGTGGAAGTGTTTAAAGGGTTTAATTCACTCCAAGACATTTCATTGCATGGTCAAGTGTAGAAATAAATGCCTAAATAGTGATTGAAAGCGAAAGAGCATTTCATACAACAGGGTGGTAATTACATACACACACACACAAGTTAAATACTGACAAGGTTAAGAGAAATCCCACTTATTTGATTAATTGGATAGAGGTCTTAAAGAGCTCAGGATAGCCCCTCTCACTATAGTCACACACTAGAGAGGCGCTACATACATTTAGACAAAGACATTTCTGTAATTCACAACATGACTGTTGACTCTGTCAAAGTTGAGACATAGGGTCATAGGTTGTGTCCTAAATAATTGTTACTTCGAAGAATTAAAACTGGCATTTAAAGGGTTAAAATCCTGAAAAGTATTGAATATTTGGTAGTTTTGAGCAAGTTACAAGTTGTTTAAGTGATTTATGAAAAAAAAGCAGAAAAAAATATTGATATATGATGATTTAATAGCAGTTTTTGTGTGTGTGTACGTTTTTGCCACGAAGAGGGTAAGAGGGAGTATTTAGCTCTACGCTAAAAATGCTAATGCAATCAAATTAATTTTGTTGTTTATCTTTGACATATCCAAGTCTCTAATCCCCACCAGAACCCCATCTCCATATTATTTGTTATATGGAAAAAAATAATTTTTTGTGTTTTTTTGTAATAGAAATTGAAATACTTCAACTAAACAAACTGGCATTTAAAGGGTTAAAATCCTTAAAAGTATTGAATGTTTGGTAGTTTTGAGCAAGTGACAAGTTGTTTAAGTGATTTATGAAAAAAAAGCAGAATTTTCTATATGATGATTTAATAGCAGTTTTTGTGTGCGTGTACGTTTTTGCCACGAAGAGGGTGAGAGGGTACAAAATTTGAGGAGGGCATGAGGGTTAAAAACCAAAAGGCTTGGGACATTTTTATCAGTGGAACAGCTTTGCAAGCACTGTGAGTATTCTCGAAGTTGGAAAAGGGTTAGTGGCTGTGGCTCAGTGCCAATCGGAAGATTGGTGGTTCGATCCCTGGCCCTGCAGCCCAGTTCGCAGGTAAAACTGAGTGTCATCAGCATAACAATGAAAAGAGATGCCGTGTCGACTGATGACACGACCCAGTGGCAGCATGTATAGAATAAAAAGCAGGGGTCCCAGGATAGATCCTTGGGGGACACCACAAGTGACAGGAGCTGTTCGGGACCTGGCAGATCCCAAGCTGACATACTCTGTCCTGTCAGCGAGGTATGAGGTGAACCAGTCCAGTGCGGAGTGACGGAGACCAATGTCAGTGTGGAGGCGGCTTAGGAGGATATGGTGGTCGACAGTATAAGAGGCCGCTGAAAGGTCGAGTAGGATGAGCACAGAGGGGAATCCAGAATCTGCAGAAATAAGAAGGTCATTGAGAACCCTCAACAGTGCTGTCTCTGAACTATGGGCAGGACGAAAACCAGATTGGAATGTTTCAAACAATGAATGATGTTGTAGATGTTCCTGTAGCTGTGCAGCAACAGCTTTTTCAAGCACCTTGGAGAGGAATGGAAGATGTGAGATGGGCCGATAGTTGGAGAGGCATTCTGGGTCAAGGTTGTGTTTCTTCAGGAGAGGTTTGATAATGGCAGTTTTGAGTGGGGGTGGAACAAGACCAGAGTTTAACGACTGGTTTATAATTTGTGTGATGAGAGGACTAATGGCCGACAGGTTTGATTTGATGACTGCTGTAGGGAAAGGGTCCAGGGGACAGGTGGAAGGCTTCATCTTTTTGACAAGACCCTCGACTTCGATCTGTGTGACTGTAGTGAAAGTGCTGAAAAGAGGAGGTTGTGAGCAGACAGATGGTAGAGACGGATCTGGGGAACCTGAAAGCTGAGACCGTATGGAGTTGATCTTAACTTTGAAAAATAGAAGAAAACTGTTGCATTGTTCTGCTGTGGGTTCGGAATGGGTTTGATTTTTGGGATTTAGGAGTTGCTTTATGGTGGAAAAAAGCTGTTTGGAATTTCCAGGACTGTTATTGATAATGTTGGAGTAGTAGATGGACCAAGCTTGTTTTAGAGCCGCTGCATAGGTCTTCTGGTGATGTTTGTAGGCCAGCTTGTGTACCACCAGGCCTGGTGACTTGACACGCCTCTCAATGGCACGGCCACCAGCCTTCATCTTGCGTAGTTCATCCGTGAACCAGGGGGCAGAACGAGAGAAAGACACGGTTCTTATTTTGAGGGGGGCATGTGTATCCAGGAGGCAGTGATGAGAAAAATTGTAGTGTTCAACTGATTTATTGACTAATGGATGGTTGACTGAGGCCAGCAGTTTGATATCAGAGTACAAAATGGCAGGGTTGATGTTTTTTATATTGCGAAAATGGATATCACGTTTTGGCTTAGGGAGGGGGGACGGGCAGGAGACGTCCATGGAGATGACGCTGTGATCGTAAACGCCCAGGTCATATACCAACAGATTTTTGATGGAAGGAGAGTAAGAAATAACCAGATCTAAAGTGCGCCCCCTGGTGTGAGTAGGAGCATCAACATGCTGTATGAGATTGAGACAGTCCAATACATTTAAAAATTCAGCTGCCAAGGGGGAGGAGGAATTTTCAATGTGAATGTTCATGTCGCCAAGTATAATATTATTGGAGGATAAAGAGCAAAAAGAGGTGAAGAGGTCATGAATCTCTGTGATAAAGGATGGATGAGGTTTGGGCGGCCAGTAGATCAGTACTGCATTTATCTTGGAGCGGGGTTTTGATTTAAAAGCCAGATATTCAAAAGAGGACACATCAGGTAGAGACAGAGGAGAAAGCTTGAGAGCGTTGCGGTAAATTACCGCCAGGCCACCACCTTGACCAGTGCAGCGCGCCCTGTGCAGGTAACTATATCCAGGGGGACAGGCTTCATTTAATGATGAAAAAACCTCAGGTTTGTGCCAGGTCTCAGTGAGGCACATCAAGTCAATATCTTTCTCAAGAATATGATCATGTATCAGACTAGATTTCTTAGACAGGAACTGGACATTAAAAAGTTTTATGGTCAGTAGACCTCTGGATGGGGCGGAGCAGGCTGAGATCCACTCCACGCCTTCCATCATACGCAGCGTGCCGTAGTCTCGCGATGTTCTGGTGATATTTCCATGATGGCAGCACTCTGATGACGTAGCCGCGATGTGACAGGAAGGGCAGCAGACCAGACAGGCAAGACGGGGCCGGCGTGGAGAGGCTGGATGCAAGTAATCTTTCTCAGCGATAGAGCGGATACATATCGGGAGGCAAAAAATAGTAAAAGCAAAACAGACTCAACAGCAAAGGAGCGAGGCGGACGGCTTGCCAATACGGGCGCCATGTCACTTTCTGTATGGCTCATACCTAGAAAAGCGCTATATAAATACAGTCCATTTACAAGATTGTGACAATGTTCACAGGCCAAAATATGTGCAAAATATGGTAGCTATACCATAATGGACCACAACACCAACACTATTGTTGATCTCCAGTTGGTTCAGGTGGGCAGGACGAATTACATTTTACTGTTTTCTTTTTCTTGTTGTAAATTTTGCCAATGCCACACATTTTAAATATGGATCCATACTTTTTGACAGAGCAATGAGGTTGGTGTGAGCTCATACATGGAGAAAGAGGGCATGACGAGGAGCCTGTCATTGTTGGGTGCACGAGGTGTAACCATCGATTGCATCGTGAACGACCATCACCCACAAATTCAGAAATTCCTGAGGGAGGAAAACATCACACAATTGTCTGGTACATGGAGAAAGGTATATTTCCTTTGTTGCAAGTGAGGGGAAATTGCATAAATATTTGCTGAATGTATTGGTGGACTTTGTTACGTACAGAAAGCACCTATACCTGGCCAGTCTACACATGAAGCTTCATGGCACACATTCATATTGGGCTAACCTTTGAAAAACAAAATATTGTTATTTGTAGGACTTTCAAAGAAATTGGATAAAATAAGCAAAAAAAAGGACTGTCAAAAAGTAAAGAGGTGGATGCTAGCCATCAGAAACCACATCTATTGGACAGCTACATCATCCAAAACGGGGCCGGAGAGAGTGGCTAAATGGACCTACCTCCTGAACTATGTTCGGGACGTTCATACACCTGAGGACCCCATCTTCCCAAAATGCCTCCATACAATTCGAAAAACAAGGGACAAGAGTAAATGGCTCTCAGCAGGTCTGTTTCATTCAGCTGGTTATATTTATTAGCTGCAATTATGGTCATTACCAATAATATGATGTGATGTAGTATGTAATGTTTTTGTCTTGCATGAACTCCTGCATTCTACAACCTGGAAAAGGAGCTGACCAAAAAAGACTGTACTGAAGGACATTACCAAACTCAGTCCCCACTACCAGACGTCCTCTTTGGAGGCATTCCATAGAGTCATCCTGCGGTTTGCTCCAAAAAACGTGGTCTATCCATATCTAGGAATGCTGTGCAGGTAAATTAAACATTACTTTTTGAGAACATTTGCCCATTTCTTGCAATTGTTGTTGTGTTTGATTTTTTTTACTGTCCAAGACTCTACCTGGCTGCACTGCATTATGAGAATGCTGATCGAGGACAAGCCACCACATCATCAGGGGATCCTCGTTTCTACCTGAGCTTTCCAAAATCCAGGAAGGGAGAGAGCAGAGCCAGAACAGTGAAGACAGAGGCAACATTCCGTAACTTTATTTTTTTTTCCACTCAAACACATAATTGTACGTTGTAGGAATTGTACATTGTACATGACACAAAGTACTGCAACTGTACTTTCAACACAATAAATAAATAAAAAGTGCTCATTATGCTTTTTGGCTTTTTCCCTTTCCATTATTGTGTTACATATGTTTTAATAATAATAATAATAATAATAATAATAATAGATTTTACTTGTAATGCACTTTGCAAATCTCAAAGTGCTACAGTTAAGAGCATAAAAAACATCAATTTAAAAACCAAAAAGAAAGTGCGACGATTGCAGGGTTAATTAAAACGTATAAGTTCTGCTGAAAAGAAATGTTTTCAGTACTTTTTTAAAAGTCTCAGTAGGTTGAGATGCCCTCAGGTGGTCGGGGAGGGCATTCCAAATTCGAGGAGCGGCAGAGCAGAAAGCCCGATCACCCATGGTGCTGAGCTTAGTCCTGGGGAGAAGGAGGCGGTTTGAGGTTGTTGAACGGAGGAATTGAGTTGTAGTCTGAGTAGTGAGTAGTTCTGTCAGGTATGGGGGAGCATTTCCATAGATGCACTGGTGGGTGAAAAGTGTGAATGAGAAGGGAGAAGGGTGTATTCAATCCTGGCGGAAACGGGAAGCCAGTGAAGTGAATGGAGAATGGGTGTGATGTGGACATATTTTTGCACTCTCATCAGGATCCTTGCAGCACTATTTTGGACATACTGTCTCTGCAGGCTTTTGTTAGGGATCCCGATGAGAAGTGCATTGCAGTAGTCTAGTCTGGAGGAGACAAAGGCGTGGACCAGTTTTTCGGCATCTGCTAGGGTGAGTGTGGAACGTAGTTTTGCAATGTTTCTGAGATGGTAGAAAGAAATCTTGCAGAGGTTTTTGATGTGGGCTTCGAAAGTGAGTTGTGGGTCAAATCTTACACCAAGATTGGTGACAGTTGTGGAGAGGGGAATGTCATGACCAGAGATGGTTATACCAGTTATGGAGGAGGACTGGGTTTGATGTGAGGTGCCAACAGGAATTGCCTCAGTTTTGGAGCTATTTAACTGGAGGAAGTTGTGATTCATCCACACCTTTATCTCCTCCAGACAGGCGGTTAGTGTAGAAGACGGAGATGATGGTGGTGAAGCTGCAGAGGTGTGTGTTCCTGATTTTAAGTACAGTTGTGTGTCATCAGCATAGCAGTGAAATGAGACTCCAGAGCGGCTAATGACATGGCCAAGGGGGAGGATGTAAGTGATGAAGAAGAGGGGGCCAAGGACTGACCCTTGGGGGACCCCGCAGGTGACTGTGTGTTTCCGGGACCTTGTATTTCCAAGTGAAATGTATTCTGTTCTGTCAGTGAGGTACAATTTAAACCAGTTAAGAGCAGTGTCAGTGAGTCCAGTGGTTTGATGTAGCCGGTTGAGAAGTATTCCATGGTCCACAGTGTCGAAAGCAGCAGACAGATCGAGGAGTATGAGGAGGGAAGGTGAACCAGCATCAGCTGCCATTCGTAGGTCGTTTGTGACTCTAAACAGGGCTGTTTCTGTGCTATGGGCAGAGCGGAAACCAGACTGGAATTTATTGAAAAGGTTGTTGTGTTTGAGATGATCCTGGAGGTGGGCGGCAACAACTTTTTCCAGAACTTTGGAGAGGAATGGGAGATTGGAAATGGGCCTATAATTTGCAAATGCATCTGGATCAAGAGAAGTGGTCTGATTATAGCAGTTTTAAGGGCAGATAGAACATTGCCGGACTGGAGGGAGTGGTTTATTACAGTGGTGATCAGAGGGCTTAGGGCAGAGGTGTTTGCTTTCACTAGCGCTGTAGGAAAGGGATCAAGGGCACAGGTGGTGGGTTTCATCCTTTTGATTAACTTCTGAACCTCTTGTTGTGAAATTTCTTGGAAGCAGTGTAGGGGCTCGGAGATTGCAAGCTGTGAGTGGGTAGTCGGGGTGGGTAGTGTTGAGGATCCAGGAAAAGTAGAATGAATTGAGTCTATTTTTTTTTTGAAAAAGGCCAGAAAATTACAGTGCTCTTCTGTAGTTTCTGTGAGTGAGGGGTTTTGTGGTTTGAGAAGATGATTCATGGTGGAGAACAGCTGTTTGGAGTTTCCGGGACTGTTTCTGATGACGTTTGAGTAGAAGTGTGACCGTGCCTCTGTAAGTGACTTTGAGTAGACCTTCTGGTGTTCCCGAAAAGTGAGCTTGTGCACAGTGAGACCTGTGGCTTTGTATCTCCTCTCAATGGCACGCCCAGCTGCTTTAATTTTTCGAAGCTCACCAGTGTACCAGGGGGCTGATCGGGAGAAAGTGACTGTTCTGGTTTTGACCAGGGCATGGAGATCCAGAATGCTCCTGAGGGTGTTATTGTAGTAGTCCACTGAGTCCATGGCTGATAAATAATTTACAGAAAGGAGATGCTGGAGGTCGGATGCCATAGTCTCTGGGTTGATGTTTTTCAGGTTTCTGAAGCAGATTTGACGTTTGGGCTTTATGAGGGGGGATGGTGAAGACATCTTCATGGAGATGGCCTTGTGGTCAGAAACACCCAGGTCATACACCAGAAGATCGCTGAGATGAGCGGAGTTTGTAATGACTAGGTCGAGAGTGTGGCCCCTGTTATGAGTGGGGGCATCAACAAGTTGTGTCAGATTATGACGGTCGAGTAATTGGAGGAATTCTGCTGCAAAACGGCAGGTGGAGGAGTTGACGTGAATATTCATATCTCCAAGTACGATGATATTGGCAGACATTGTACAGATGGCTGAGAGGAGGTTGGACATCTCTGGGATGAAAGATGAGTTTGGCTTTGGGTTGATGAGTTTTTATACACTTTTTAGGGTTACAAAGTGAAAAAGCACAAAGCCCCCCCCCCCCTAAAATAAATGTTTATTGTATCTGTAAAATGTTTCATGTGAATTTATGTGTAATAGAGTATTTGCTTAGGAAATACTTGGCTATACGTTCAAGAAAAAATATGATCTGAAATAGTGGCATGGGCATTTAGGTTATTACAGATAAAACTCACTGCTCTATCCCCCGTAGCTGTAAAGGACCGTAGTCAGCCCTGTAAATGTTGCATGCGTTCTGCAGCGAAAACACATTTAGGCAAACAGGTTGGAAACCTGGATGGTCTATCATGCATGGAGGCCTTTCATCCAGCTGCTGCAGCCGTCTTGTAACCTATTTTGCATAACATAAGGTAAGTATCTTCAGTGGCATGCTGTCTGCAATCATATATTGCAAACATAAGTGTAAGAAAGATAATGTTACCTGTGGCTGATAGGTTGACATTTCAGCATTTAGGGTTTTCAGATGCATGTTGTTTAGAGACAACCTGCTTGCACGAGAAACTGGAGCCTGAAATGTGCGAAGCTATTACGAGTCTCAACCATAAAAGGTGTGGAGGCTATTTTGTGTGAGCTGAAGAAATAGTTTTCACTTATGTCAGCACAAACCAAAATGTATAAAGAACTGTTCACTTTCACGTTAAGTAGACACTATGGAATACACACATCATGCGTGTGTATACATGGTTATCTCCTTTGTTCAATCTTGAATAAAGTATCAAATTAATCTCAAATGATGTCACTCCTCGTTTGTGACAAATGGTCTCCTTATCACTTCACTTCTAATCATTATTTTATTACAATTGGCGTCACGAGCACGCATACAGTTCAGCTAAAGGTGAGTAACTGTTTGATTCGCTTTGATAAGGATGAAATGCTCACCTGTTTAAGGGGGAGATGAAGTGAAATGAAGAGTGACTTGTTGAATGAAATAACGTTTGTTTCTTAAAATTGTGTCTTTGTGTGGCCGGCCATGTGTTAGTAGTAAATATAGTGCTCTTAAAATGGCGTCGCGGAAGTGGGAGTATCTATGTAAATAATATGAATAATTTACCGGATGTGACGTAATTTAAAAAAAAAAATTTGGTAGGAGGAGCGTTTTCGAAAATGTAGGAGTGTCCAATGATGACCGGATGTGACGTGTTGATCAGGGATGAGTGTGGGAGGAGTGTTGAATGAAAAAAAAAAAACGGAAGAGGTGGTGCTTCCCTGTAAAATGTAATATAAGGGCAACGTTTTCAGCTATCGCCACTACAGGATTTTCCTACAGTTTTTGAGGACCTTTTTGCAGGAGCAGTGCTACGTGAACAACCTCTACAGTGATGTCTACTCACAGATTTGGATTCGGAGGGGAATCGGCCGTTGAAGGATCAGGAAAAGGAATCGGCACCGGTACGACATTTGAAATGTGTCTTGCCCCTCAGAAAAAGAGAAGCCGTCCCGAGATCTTCACGCCAAGTGTTGCTGAGACCTGCACCGTTGATCTAGAATATGCCGGTAACAATGGATACTATTATTCTGTTAAATATAGCTCGGGGTATGTTACATTAGCCGCGTATACTAGCATTGTTGCGGAGTTAGCTACCACTGCTAAAACAACATGTATGCTAACTGTGAAAGACTGGACTCTTTTCCGCAACGTGGTGTGTCCGGACCTTGAAAATCCGGGGTTTCCTGAGACAGTTTATGTAACCCAGTGGGACAGTGTCAAAGAGTCCAAAATCTATCGTGTTGAAACGGACCGCTTCAACAGACCAGCAGAGGATTTTATTTTTCTCCGTGTGTGTGAAGATAGAGAGAAGGTAGTTGCAACCAGAGGTTGTGAAGATTGGAAACTAAAGCCATATCCTATATCTCATGAAGAATACGATAAATGGTTTAGAACAGGCTTCTTTATACAGTGGTGTGATTGGGAGATTCTGAAGAAGCAGTACGACACGATCGACTATGTAATCAGAAAAGACGGGATAAGGAGGTCCAATGACGGCATTAGAAAAAAGCTGATTTTTGATGACTCCGATGGGCAAGAGTCGCAGCCACGGGCTCTTTATAGGCCTAGAATCGTCAGACATCAAGAATAGTTAAAATGGTAGGTCTATTTGTGTGTGTGTGTGTGTGTGTTATCTAATTACAAAATGTTTTGCTTATTGTTACTGTGTCTGAAAAAACTAAATATGTTTTTTGTTTCCCCAGAAATGATTAAACAGCAAGCGTTTAATGCATTCAGATCTCCGTCATCAACATCATCTTCACCAGCGCCATCTCCTGAACGATTCCTACCACCGCCGCCTTCTCCCCCACCGATAGCTCTGTCACCATCAATCCTGCAATCTGATATGGATGTTGACCACATTTCACCCCAAACATCTACTACCTTACAGTATGACTGTGAGGCCATCAATATGGATGTTGACCGTCTGGACGTGAACCAGATGGACGGCTATGTACCATCGCTGTTTATAAATAATGTTAAAATAGTGTCTCTACATCTGCTCAACATTGTAATACACAGATATTTGGAAGAAATTTGTTACGGATGTCAGATTAACCATCCGAGCCAGTTACAACATGACTGTGTGTGGGGGGTCCCCGAAGCATTCTACGTTAAACACTTTGACCCTCTTATGAAAAGACTGTTGACGCACAAGTTCATAGTAGTTGTTCAGCGCTTTCTGGCATTGAAACATCTCAGTGCTAAGGAGTGTAGAATCCGTGGAGTTGCTGAGACTATTTTGTATGAGTTGAAATCATCAGAGAATGTCACAGATAAAATCAAAGAAATGTATGATGCGTTGATCGGTGATGACGTTGTCAAAGTAGGAGAAATTCGGGAGCTAGGCGACTACTGGAGAGAAGCACATGAGAAAAAAACATATCAATAAGCGCTATGTTACATATCGTTTATCTGGTATTCTAGACCAGTCCATTGCCTACAATGTTAACGACGCCACAAAGTACCAAAGTGATGGTAGTATTGTTAACTCTGATGTCTGTAAATTAGAAAAACTGATGACTCTTGTAAGAAAAAAACATTCTACAACATCTTGGGAAGAAACTATACACATGTTACTGTTAATGCTAGGTACTCAAGACAGCATATTGGAGACATTCTATGCAGTCATAAGTAACATAACAAGTGATTTTAAGTTCATGAGTGGTAGTCACATGTTGATTCTGTACACTATGATTGTTGATACAATGAGTTTGTATGTGAAAGAAAAACAATGCAATGGTGTCATAAACGATTTTCATAGACTTCACATGTTCATAATCAGTAAAGCAGGCGTTAGTTTAACCAATGTATTAGATGCTATAGAAGATGTAATCCTGCCATAAATGTGTTGTAAATAAATAATAGTGATGTAAACTACAGTGTCACAAGTGTATTAAAACCATCATGGAGAAGGTAATGCAAAAAATCTACCATGACCCAGCACATCCTGGAGGATTGGGCAGTGTGAATAAGCTCTGTGACGCCGTTAAGGATAGCACAGGGGTGTCTCCAACAACCACAGATGTTAAAAACTTTCTATTGAGACAGGATGCCTACACATTACACGCACCAGCTCTGAAGCATTTTGCTAGAAATAGGGTGTTGGTTAGCGGCATCGATAAACAGTTTCAGGCTGACTTAGTCGATATGTCTGAATATTCTGTGGAAAACGATAATGTGCGTTACTTATTGACATGTATTGATGTGTTTTCTAAATACGCCTGGGTTAGGTGTCTTAAAAATAAATTTGGAGCAGCTGTGACAAATGCATTCAGAGATATATTGAGAGAAGGACGTGTACCTCTGAAACTTCAAACAGACGAGGGTAAAGAGTTTTATAACAAGAATTTTCAGCAATTAGTAGCACAACATAATATTTGTCATTTCTCAACATCAAATGAGACAAAGGCCAGTGTTGTGGAACGTTTCAACAGGACGTTAAAAACTCGTATGTGGAAATTTTTAACTGCTGTTAACTCACGGAGATATGTCGATGCTGTACAGGATTTGACGGAGGCCTACAACCGTTCACACCATCGGTCAATAAAAATGGCCCCAACTGCTGTAAATAAACACAATGAGAAAACGGTATTTGACAATCTGTACAAGCTGAAACCCTCTGGAGCGGTAACTTTTAAATTCCAAGAGGGTGATACGGTGAGAATATCAAAACACCGAGGAGTCTTTAGAAAAGGGTATGAGCAGACTTTTACAGATGAGTTTTTTACAATAATTCAACGTGTAGCCAGAAATCCGCCTGTTTACATACTGAAAGACTGTAGCGGTGAGACGCTGACAGGCACATTCTACGAGGCTGAGTTACAGAAAGTGATTGTCGATAAAAACAAAGAGTTTAAGATAGAAAAAATACTTACTAGAAAGAAAGTCGGTCGTGGATATATGGTCCTGGTGAAGTGGCTAGGATGGCCTGAGAAGTTCATTTCGTGGATAAGTGAAAAAAACATAGTCGATTTGTAATAAAATCCGTACTGAAAACGCTTAACCAACACATTATCATTTGGTTGTGAGAGGCATTGGACGATGAATAAGAACGGATTTTTTGTTACTTTGCCTAGTAATGCGTCTACAGGTGTTTATCCAAATAATAAAATTTGGCAGTTTAGAACCAAGCTGGCAAAACCGATTATACTACAAAACCCCTATGAGGTGGGTCTTATTGAGGTACAATACCCCCGGATATGGAATAGTTTTACAGAGAGTGAATCAAAAGTGGAATTCCTTGATACGAAAACTAGACACATCAATAAGATACGTCTATCGGTAGGCTATTACAATACAGTAGCCGGCATTGTTAAAGAGTATAATATGAAGTGTCAGGCTAACCCCGGCACCTCACACATTACTATGGCATATAATAATGTCACTAATAAGGTATTTTTCACTGGCGGGGATGGATGTGACATAGTATTTAAAGGGCGACTAGCTGTAATCCTGGGATTTCTGCCAGACGAGGTGTTTGAAATACACATAAATACACATTTAAAATGTGCAGCACCCCGACCAGCCGACGTACACGCCGGACAATATAACATTTTTATTTATAGCGACATAGTCGACTATCAATTGGTGGGTGATAGTCATGTTCCGCTACTTAGATGCGTGAACGTAGCCGACGAGGTCAGACGCATGCCAACTCTGAGTTACGACACTCCTCACTACACATCTCTGTCGCGCTCAACTATCACAGATATACAAATAGAGCTACGAGACGATCAGAATCAGTATATACCATTTTCATACGGAAAAGTAATTGTCAAACTACATTTTCGGCCTGTGAAACAATGTTAAAAAATGTTGCGCAAGCAGTACACCGGAGATGATGGCCGCTATATGACGTATTATATGAACCAGGCCGGTGGTGAATTACCCGGTTTTATTGGTTCTAGTACACAATACGGGAACGGATTAGGAGGTATATTCAGGAATTTATTCAGAATGGCTGTACCACTACTAAAGAGAGGGTTTAATCTGGCTAAACCTCATCTGAAAACAGCAGCCACAGGTATTATAGGTGACGTGGTATCTAATGTGAGAAATGCTGTAACTGCCAAACAACAACAAAAACAACAGGAAAACGGTATTGTGGTGTACAACAGGAAGCCTTTAAACAGACCCCCATCAGGATGTGCTCGTAACCGCTCTGTGTATAAAAACACCCGTAAAAAACGTAGAGTCCTCAAAAGGCAGCCATCAGTCCGAAGGCGCAGAGCTCCGGTCAGACGCACACAGGTGTCAAAGGACATTTTCTAGAACAAGTTTCTTCAGAAACATGGCTTTTATTCATAATCAGTCTGAAGAGTGCGTAAAAACTGAACTGGACCTATTTACTGTTCCATACACACAAACATCGATCGAAAAATCGTCATTTTTAGAAATACCTCCAGTGTCGGCCTTAACAGACACTGGCCCTATTGAGTTCTTCATATCTGCTAGTTCTGAGGATTACCTGGATTTAAATGATTCATATTTGTATACGCGTGTACGGATTACAAACCCTGATGGTACACTTCTGGCTAACGCTGCAGATGTATGGTTTATAAACTACCCTGGGTGTAGTCTATTTTCACAAGTAGATATTATGTTGGGTGATAGACTAATCACTCAATCGTCAAACACATATCCATACAGAGGAATAATCGAATGTCTGCTCAACTATGGAAAGGCCTCCTTGGACACACAGTTTAGCACGGGACTATTTTGTAAAGACACAAGCGGTGAAATGGATGAATCGTCTATTACAGGACGTAATGCTGGATTGTTGCAACGTAGTGAATATACAGCTGATAGCAGCATTGTCGAATTAATATCACCAATACACGCTGATCTGTTTTTTCAAGAAAAACTAATGCTAAACGGAGTGGATATTTCTTTGAAATTTATCCGCTCAAAAGACGACTTTGTACTAATGACTCCGGGAAATGTACAGTACACTGTGAAAATAATGTCGGCCAGTCTGTTTGTAAAGAAAATAACAGTCGCCCCCACTATTAGGCTGGCACACAGTCGCGCATTGCAGCACACAAACGCAAAATATGCAATTGACAGAGTGACACTAAAAACTTTTTCCATACCAGCGGGGACCCGTGTGTGTTCCCAAGAAAATTTATTTATTGGCCAGATACCAAAATTTGTTGTCATTTCTTTTGTTGATAATGAGGCTTATACAGGTAGCTATGCTAGGAATCCCTTCAATTTTCAACACTATAATACAGAGTTCATCTGTCTGTATGCAGACGGTAACCCCCAACCAGCTCGCCCCTTCCAGCCACACTTCCAGAGAGGACAATATGCAAGAGAATATTACCAGCTTATCGAATCAACGGGTCGTCACTTAAAAGACAGACCCCTAGCCATAACCAGATCAGATTTTGGAGCAGGTTATACAATGTTCTGTTTTAATTTGGAACCTGACGGCGGTTGTTCGGGCAACGTATCGCTGGTGAAAACCGGGAACGTCAGGTTGGAGGCACGCTTCAGAAACCCATTACCCAGAACTGTGACGCTGATCTGTTATTCTGTTTTTGACTCTGTAATAGAAATATCTAATCGTAGGCTAGTCCTGCTAGATCACTACTAAAATATGAATACCATTGAGCTTACTTGTATTCTTAGAAACAGAATAACTAGGGGTACTAATTTTATCGGTGTGGTGGCCTGCGATCAGCTACCAAAATCAAGAGTCTGTAAACTGCCTGCTGTGTTAATTGTAAATACAGACCCCAGTAATAGGCCAGGTCAACATTGGCTAGCTATATATATGTCAAGAAACAGACAAGGTTATTTCTTTGACAGCTTTGGAAACCCACCATCCCATTTTCCTATGGCTATAAACAATTTCCTCTTAACAAATTGTGTGGATATACAGCATTCTGGAAGACAGGTGCAAAACGATTATTCTACAGCGTGTGGGCAACATTGTATATTCTTTTTATCCAATATTCAGAAAACTTTGTCTTATAAAAAAGTGATGAACATGTATAGTCATAATCTTGTATGTAACGACATAATGGTGTGTCGTTTTGTCAACAATATTTACCCACATGTAAACCATGAGCAGATGTTTAAATTTGTACAGTGCTCATGTGTTGCTTACCGTTAAAAAATGAATTGTTTGTTGAAGCAAACTTTATTTTTAATAAAAATATGAACACAATGATTTTTCAGTTTTTTTTTTTTTTTGGTCATTTATTCAATTATCAGACACAAATAGGGATACAAATAATTACAATCAATGCTCTTGTCAGTGTTTTTTCCATTCAGCAAGGTCTTTGATAGTACATAGAAATATACATTAACAGAAAATATGAAATAAAAAAGTATAAAATAGTAGTGTGACATTCTTTATCACAGTGTCTACAGACAATACTGTTTTCGTGACATGGCATTGCCGAGATAACATGCTTTCTTTTATCTCATGTCTTAATAACAACAAAAAATAGTAATGATGTAAATAGTAAAAAAAAATGAAACAATAACGAATAATATGAAAATTTACAACAGTTGCTATCTGTGCAACGCAATAATGAAAAAAATAAAGGTTGTATAAAACAATAACAACAAAATAGTAATGATGTAAATAGTAAAAAAAAAATGAAACAATAACGAATATGAAAATTTACAACAGTTGCTATCTGTGCAACGCTACAATGAAAAAATAAAATCAAAAACCAGCCCATCGGGCAGTTGTAATAGAAGGAGTTAACATTACAGACCTCGGTGTGCTAGGCATCTGTGATGCAGATAATGACCGTGTATAACCCTCAACAGCGTCCCCCGTTTTAAACGATGCAATAGTCTGACGCACAGATGAGTTGGGAACAGCCGACAGTGGTACATTCAGGGCTGCTAATGTTTTTAAAAACATATTCCAACCCGGTGGTCTAGAACGATCTAAAACATTATTAGGAGCTGTCACACTTCTCAACAAATCATAGAGGTGAGAACCACGCACGTCTTATTTTCAACAATTATTTCACTACGATCATTCCACGAAATCTGCTCGTTATTACGTGCTAAGGCCTTCATGATAAATTCAGCGTTTCTCAGTTGCCTTTTAGGCATGAATTTAGACACGTCTGACCTTAACACACTGCTGTTTACGGTTTCGTCATTTGAGTGATTCTCTGGTAGTGTTAATGTAATTATATTTTTTTCACGCTCATCCTGTTTCAACATGGCTAAGTATCTTTGTAAAATACTCGAATATTTTTTAGCTTTCTCATACACATTAACGGATGGTTGTTTCAAAATGTCCCTCATTTCCTGATCCAAAGAAATTAATGAAGATTGTCTCAAAGAGGCATTTGGTTGTTGGGAGGGTTGTTCCTGCTGCTGCTTTAGGGACTCGAATTGTTGCTGAGGTACCAGGTACATTTTCTGAGTGTGATCCATTTCAATTCCTATTAATTAGGCTAGCTATAAACGGTATAGCTGCACCTAGTAAGGGTAATAAAAAGCCACCTGTTTGATTGATTGTCTGCTTCTTCTTCAACTGTTTGACTTTTTTATTTGATATTAGTCTAATAACTTTTTTCTTTTTCTTTAACAATGAGTACTGTCTGTTAGACAGTGGAATGTTACCTCTTAATACATTAAGAGCTATTTCACACAGGGCATCAATAAAGTCCGGGGTAGCGTTGTTTACAATAACTCTACGTGTCTTGGGTGCTGCCTTATGAAGATGCCGTAACTGTATGAAATTCCTTTGCATGCGTGACGACATTATCACAACTTGTTGTTTTTTTTTCTAGGTATGTACACGACCTGACGATCTGAGATAATGGCTGTTCTGAGCCTTAAAAAATCAGGAGTAGTAGCTTTATAATCTATGAGAAGGTACCCATATGCTGAACTAGTAGCATCTGTAAATGCCTCTAAAAAGTATTTAATGTTACATGGATACATTTGGCGTCCCAATATTCCTACCTGATTCTTATCCCTAGGATTTTTGAATAACACCATGTAATTCGTATTTAGACTTATTGTACGGCTAGTTTTACCCTGAATAAACAAATTCTGTACTATGTATATACAACTGAGATTACGATGGTGAACATATTTTGTGAATACATTTTGAACTTCGAGATTACAACTAGCAGAATTCATAAGGTCATCGATAACTAGTAAACAATTCTTAGTGGGTGGCAGAAGTTTATCATCGCAAAGTGAATCCGGTATGCCTTCCACAAAGTTAATATTTACAGTCTTAAGGAGTGCGTCATATGTAGGTTGCCAGCATGAGTAAATATACACTATATTGTCTATTTTCTGTGAAATAACCGTTGACAAATTCTCTATAATGGCTTTGACAAAATGTGTCTTCCCGCAATTCGACGGTCCGCTGATAACTGCACTAAAAGGATCTTGAAATCGGCCATCAAATTCTGCAACACAATGATTATTAGAATCCATATGGTAATGTGTTATAGTCAGAGAGCACCCGTCTTTTATTGTAAACGGTTTTTACTTTCTTGTGAACTGTCACGTTTTTCAGGTGAAACCGCTTTTTATCACGTCTGATTGTGTCTGACACGGTAGTCAGATGTTCTGTGGTATGCTGATCAGCTACAAACGCTTTTACCAGACATATTAACGACTCGTGGGTAACCACTTGTGAGTTTTTTGAATTGAGAGTAACTCCTTTACATTTAACTGTTGTTCTGCCGCGAGCTGTCCTGTAACCGTAACATTTAGGCCCTCCCGAGACAAATTCAGTGATGTGATCTGGCCCACCTGGCTGCCCTGTCTCCAGCTCGTCCGTCAAATCACCCAGATACGGTCCAAGCGGCGGAACCCACTCTCCCTCTTTGGTTGTGAAAATCACAGAGTCAGTGTCACAGTAAACAACACGTTTTTGCAGTTTATCAAGCAGATCATAGAGGGACATTCGCGCATGCGCTGGCGTCATAGCTCCTATGAATACATTAATGTCTTTTACCTTATTGTCCTGCTTTTCCGTCTTACACCACTGGACCACAGCAACGTCATCGGTTATGAATGAAAACTGACGGACATCAAAAGTTTCACTAAACATGAGCTGTGTAAATCTGTAACGAGTTCACAGGTAGGCATGTTAGTTCTCATTGAAAATCGCCCCCAGAGGGAGTTCAAAAGCAGTTTGTTAATGGAACGTACAGCCTTGTTAACATGTATCTTGTTAGGGTCTAGTTGTATGCCCTCCATAGTAAAATAATCTTCGATGTACTGTTTCTGCTCGTCAGGAGTTTGAACATTAGCAGGATAGCCAGATTCTTCTTGCTTGCATTTAAGGAAGGTCCTGACATATCCCTTAAATAAGCTGTCAGTCTGTTCAGGAAAATGCCACACTTCGTAGATACAGTCAATTACATATCCCTTCTCAACAGCCTTCTGAAGCTCAAACGTTACCCATTCACCGGTCAACTGTCTCTCGATATCAGTGTGTGTGCACGCCGTAGTCTGATTCATCTGTTCAGCACAAGTAGCACACAGAGGAAACATCAGTTTGCCATTGCACCGATATGGCAGAACAGGATGAAACAAGCCTCGGGGTGGCGACACCTTACATTTCACAAAACCAAAGTAGTTTTTTATATCACCAAAATCACTCGTTATGACCTGGGGATGTCCTACCGGATAGCTTTTCTTGGCTTGAACTGTGGGATATAAGCTAGTAAAATCATAGTAACTCAATGTCTCATCCTGCGATGCTTTGTGATACAGCTTAATAGCGTTTGTCCTGCCTCCAAAAAGAGCATTTCTCGGGTTGAGCCGCTCTGTTTTGACATAAGTAGACATAAATGTTTTGACGGCTTGATTATGGAGAACTTCACTTTGCCACTCACACTCCCACATCACTACAACTGTTAGCCCGTGGACTGCTTCTAACACATTTTTCCTCTCGTGGAAAGCTCTGTACAGCGCTCCATAGGATTTGTTAAGTCTGACGTTGAGAGCTGATTGTACCTTGCATTTTACACAGCCGTGAAAATAACAGCCTGCAAACTCATAAGCAGTCTTAGTGTAAGCACAATAACCGTCGACGGACAGAGAACCAAACGTTTTTTCACCATCGGCACTGAGTGCGTGTCGCATTTCAATGTTTTCAGTGGTTGCTACGTATCGGAGCCACTGCATCGACACATCCGAATATGCTTTATTTGGGCGAATGTATGCACCGTCATAGGTTAGAGCAACGGTGTCTCGGGGTATGAACTGTGTTTTAAAAAGACCCATACAACTAGATGCCAGGGTCGTAAAAACGAAAGGATCCAGCCCTGTTGACGCCTTGAATGCATCACGGTATGCCACACACGCCTTACGCAGGACCGTCACATCATTAATAGAATAGTTGCTTAGCTCCTTTTGAAAATCAAATGTGTCGTGACGAACGGTGTCGTACCAAGCCATACATTTTTTTTGGGCAGCATCAGACATTCCGTCATATCCGTAGTATGACGGATGTGGATATTTTCCGATATATGCTTCGTTCTGTGGCCTGTTGAATAAGTGGGGAAATTCTCCCTTTTTCACATCAGTAAATCCCATGGCCTCAGGGGTTTTAGCTAAGGCCATAGGAAGAAAACTGAACGAATCAATCCAACGTTGTCGTAAAGACTTGTGGTACATCAAAAGTACTCGGCTACCGCGCATTGTCAACTGTGGACATATGCCTTGTTTAACATAATACTCCAGCAGTATATAACTGTCAAACCCTGATGCGTTGTGAGCGATGAATGTGTAATCTCTAAACCTAGGCTTATTGTAGTGGTTTACGAATGCGGCTACACAATTCAGACCCCTGAAACACATGTATTTGCCGTCAAGATCCATGGAGCAAACATAATTAGCCTCATGCTTGCCGTTATGAAAGCGTGTTTCGAAGTCATAGAATATGTAACGATCACTGTCCTTTACTTTTTCTATAGGCTGTATGTAACAAGAATGGGCTGTGTCAATCAACCTCTCACCACAGTGTGGGCACGCGGGGGGTGTACAGACATGCACTTTGTTTTTTACAGTGTGGTAAACACGGCAGCATTCATCACAATAATTTATTCGATCGCATGGTATGGTGTTGTGTTTCGTTTCCACTGACTTATGCATTTGGAAACAATGTGCAGAAGCGCATATACGCTTACAGTCGTCACACCTTACAGTATTACCAGGGAAGAGATGACATGCTGTGAAACAAACTCTACACCTTTGACTGCAGAGGTGTGATAATGGCCCCTCGTAAGTCAGATAACAAGCGTCACACACGTATGCAGCTCCAAAAAATCCCTTTGGGTTCGTGATAAGGCAGTAATGATTATCATGTAGGTATAACCATACTGTTTCGACATGTGGTTCGTCATGTGTTTTGTAAATCTGTAACTTTTTACGCCCTATACCGTGATGAAATATTACTATTTTAACGTTTAAATGTTTCTGAAACCTGTCTACATCTGAGAACGACACCCTGTGTGAATATTCATGCCCCAGATCACTGTGGAGTTTTTTAGCGTATGTTATTTTATCCCTTAGTGGTATGTTAGGATGCTTGTAATGAGCCAGACACGTTGCAAAACACAGGTTGGCATCTTCGTCATCTGTGCTTTTTGGATTGTACAGGTGGTTAGCTTTTTTGCATAATATGTCGTCATACGACACATTACCTAGCTTCAATCGAGCCCCGCCACTCATATTTTCCGCTACCGTCACAACAAACTCGAGTGAGTCATCAGTCATTGAAGTGTCGTTACTCTGTAAAACTTGGGATATACGTTCTAAAAACGAGTCTGCGTTATAATGATCATTGGCATTCAAAATTGCTTGGACATCAGCAGGTAAAGACGCGCCCCTTAGGGAGACATTTATAACACTGTCCTGACCAGCTGCTTCTGTTGCTCGATCGACAATTCCTGTTAAAGCGTCGCGTACCAACCTGGGAACACTACCAATGTCATTCATGTCAATATTCCGTAAGTCTAGACTCTGCCGTAATACTGTAGCGTTAAAGGGCGGTATGGCTCTGGTCGCGATTTCTCCTACAGCACTGGTAGAAGTACCTGTCTGACAATTTACAGGGCTGATAGTACTGGTACTAGGAGCTTCTGATAACGGACTGATAGGCCTCAAAGGTACAGCATTATTAAGCATTACAGGGCTAGTAGTACTGGGGCCGGGCTCTTCTGATAACGGACTGATAGACATCAAAGGTAACGCGTTATTACGCATTACAGGACAATTAGTACTGGTGCTGGGCTCTTCTGATAACGGACTGATAGACATCAAAGGTAACTCGTTATTACTCATTACAGGGAAATTAGTACTGGTGCTGGGCTCTTCTGATAACGGACTGATAGACATCGAAGGCAACGCACTATTACGCATTACAGGTCTGCTAGTATTACTGTTACCAGGCGCTTCTGATAATGGGCTGATGCTAGGATGATCCTCACCCGCCAGTATAGTGTTACAAGCATGTAAAACAGCACGCACGTCATCAGCACATTCTCTAAGGAAGGCTTTTTTCTGGTCAGATGTATGATTAATGCTTGATGACAACATTCGTTTTTGACGTTCAAGATTACGTTTATCAATAGCGTTATTCAGTCTAAGTACTACTGAGTCAAAACGATTTTGATCAAAGTCTGCATCACAGTTAGGGTCTGGTACCTCGGCAATTTCTTCAGGATCGGATGCTGCAGCATCAGCGCTTACATGTTTAGACTTTTTTCGTTTTTTGCTTGGAGGTGACATTTTTTTTATTTTTATTTTTTTATTTTATTTTTTTTTAGACCTTACCGCTAGACTACTTTATTCCATGTATTTCAGAGACTTTTCAAGAATACTTAATGTGGGCGAAAATAATCGTTTTATCTCTAAAAGTCTCTGCAGCATGAGCTCCTGATCCGAAACCCTCCCTATTGCTTGAGAGGCAGTTAGGGCCGCCAGTTGCTTGTTACAAGCTAGTAATTCATCAACTCTAGACACAAGTAAGGCACAAACGCTGGCTTGAGAAGTGGATAGTGCTAACAGTTGCTTGTTAGAGGCTTGTAATTCGTCAACTTTAGACACTAGTAAATCAACACTGTTATATAGAGCATCGACTTGTGTGTTGGTAACCCTGTCAATTGGATTACATGCATCGGGTGCTTCAAACAGACAATATGGATCAAACAGGTCACCTGTTATCAGTTGTAAGTCTTCTGACAGCTGTTGCACTTGATGCTGTGGTTGTTGAATCACCTCTCGGATTAGATGTAAGGATTCTTCTGGCTCAGGCGTCAGCTGTACCACTCCGGTGATTAGCTGTAAGTCTTCTAGCGTTTGCTGTAGTGTCGGTAGATGCTGTGGTTGTTGCACAACCTCTGTGATTTGTTGTAAGGATTCTTCTGGCTCAGGCGTTAGCTGTAAGTCTTCTAGCGTTTGCTGTGTCGGTAGATGTTGTGGAAATGTATCTTGATTTTCTCGGACTTCCTATGAGAAGAGAAAATAAACAAATATTAATAACAATAAAAAACATTAAAAACATTGTTAATATCAATAATAATAATAATAATAATAATAATAATAACAACAATAATAATAATAATAATAATGATAACGTACACACACACACACACACACACACACACACACACACACACACAGGGTTGTTAGGAAAATATTATCACCTCCAAAGGGGTTGGTTCAGGCAACCTTATCAGCGTCTCAGGATCAAATTCCGGTTGTTGCAGTAACTCTTGTAGGAAATTTTCTTGGGAGTCATTAAGAACAGCGTCCTGTAGTTCGACAACGAATTTCTGTGATGAAGCCAAAACACAATTATTGTTAACAACTATAATAATAATATCATTAATAATAATAATAACTAACACTACGTATTAGAAGATCACTTACGTCAAGAAGGGTTAATGCTGTTGTTTCATCCTGAGGTTGTTGTTGAACCACCTCTTCAGATGTATTACGGACGGAGACCTGAAGTTCCTCGAGATAATCCTGTGAGGAAGAACAAACACAATTATTGTCAATAATAATAACAATAACAATAATAATAATAATAATAATAACATTTATTATCAATACGTATTATGAGAGCGCTTACGTCAAGAGGGGTTAATGTGGTTGTTTCATCAGTATTTAACCCATTTGTTTCATTAGATTGTATTTCGTCATAGTTCACCGGCGGCCACACAGCCGCGGACAGCACAGCCTCTGGAACTGGCGGATATTCTAACGCGCGCAGAGCGTCTACAGCTGCCTGTGTCTAAAAAGAAAGAAAGAAAGAAAAAAAAATAGGTTTATTATTATTTATTTATTTTTGCTTTTCAATATATGCAATGTGAATGAATGTAGCGTCTTTCTTAAAAACATATACATATACACAAAAAAAAGCTATAATTGCGTACCTCTTTATCTGACTGTAGAGTAACCAAACCCTGCTTCGAAGTTGTGGATTCAGGATTCTCAAGCGCTGCAAAACTATTGCTCTTCAATTTTTTACTGTAAGAAAAAAGGGAACACACACACACAGAGACCACTATTAACTAATGACTATATTCCACTAATACATTTGCTTCTAGAATAATGTGGGTTCGTTTGAATGCCTGACGGTAGAAAAAAGGTACCTCTCTACAGAATCCTGGACGACCGCTATAACCTTCCTTTTTCTCCTTAAACGGTTGATCACTGGTAAACTTGCCACAGCACTCCTAACATCCTCTATTAAGAAATGAAAAGTACATTAAGTACATTAAATCTAACATAAATAACTTACATAATGAAACACATATATATATATATATATATATATATATTTACCTGGTAGAACGGTTAGAACCACACCAACCACAGGGCCCCTATTAAGAGAAACTTATAAACCACAGGCCACAAAAGAAATGTTTTGATTTTTGTTTTGTTACTATTGACTGAAAGCAAAAAAGTGAATAGTGTTTAAGCAAGATGAGAATGAATGAATGAATTTGAATTGATTTACTCACCATTGGTAGCCATGACTGTAAAAGACGATGTCAAGTAAAATGTGTCTCTAGCAAATAGGTCCTCAAAGCAGCAGACTCTGTCCTTGTAGTGACGCCGGCTTCAAGTCCACAGAAGGTACCATCGTTTAAAGACCAACCCACATTTGCCGGAATCGGAAATACGATTTGATATGACATCACATCCTGTTTCCCCACCTGTACTCAGCTATCAAGCATGCGTTTTTGTTATGCTCAGGGATGTTACAGCGGTGTATAAAGAAGCACCAGTAAGTCCAGACACAACTACCTAGGGTTCCCTTGTTATGCTCATGAGGACGTTTGGTAGTTTAACATTTGTATGTAGCGTACATCAGAGCTATGCACTGTTCCATACTAACTAGGTACCCCTCTCTTGTTATGCTCATGAGAACATGGAGCTGTTTAACATTTGTATATAGAGACCCTCTGGTCTAAGGACTTAATCCAGACATCAGGCCTCCAGTCAGTCTGCTAGTTGCTGAGACACTTTGAGATGCTTATTGGCTGAAAGATTTTGCTTGAAGTCAAAGAATTACAGGGTAAATTTCACTTACATAAATCCCAAATATCCAGCTTAGGGGGTTTTTATAACAGCAATTGCAATTTAAGAAGTTAATCACCCAGGGAACTGAAAGAGGATTCCCAGAGGCGCCTCAGAGGACCCCAGAGGTTGCACCAGCGGACGGGGCAGTAAATCAAATAATGAAACTAATGGAGTCACTACTTATAACAACTCACCATTTTTTTTTTTTTTTACCCCAAAGTCAGAATAAATGTCTGAGGACTGTTCTTGGAGATTTCTTCTCAGTAGAGTCACCAAGGGTTTTGAGGGGATGCAGCTACACTGTCTCAGAGCATGAACGGCACAGTTTAAACTGGTTTAACAGGTTTTTTACACTCAGCCTCACAACTAATCACAGGATGCTCCACAAACACTGTCTCTGCACACCTATCAAGGCACATCTTTTGTTATGCTCATGTTGCATAATGGGGAGTTTAACATTTGTATACTGGCTCCAGCAAGCCTAAGTTTAGTCTCCAGACAGCAGTCTCCAGACCGCAGCCACTGCTTTTCTGTTTTTTCACAGGGGAGACACCATTCCTAACCATAACCACCTTTCAAATACGCAACTTCCGTTTTTTCATTCAACACTCCTCCCACACTCCACCCACACTCCTCCCTGATCAACACGTCACATCCGGTCATCATTGGACACTCCTACATTTTTTTAAAAAATTACGTCACATCCGGTAAATTATTCATATTATTTACATAGATACTCCCACTTCCGCGACGCCATTTTAAGAGCACTATATTTACTACTTGTGTTTATAGGTCCATGTGTGCATGTGTGCATGTATGTATGTGTATATACGGATTCAGGTCTGTGTTCAACAAGCAGAAGTTGAGAATAGAGTGTGTCTGTGAGAAGATATTTTTAGGAAATGCTTCTCGGCATGTCTTCTCTGCATGGAGAAGGGACAGCAACCCAGAGGAGAAAGTAGACTAATCGATGAAAACTTGGTAAATATGCCATGAAACATCTAGAGAAATGACATACGCAGTTCAATTTCCTGTCGTGATTCGTGTCTGGAGCCCAGACACGAGACTGATCACCTTGATGGGTGGGCTCCAGGACATCATGGCTGCCATCATAGAAAGTGGGGCCACTTGATTTGAGTGGTGAGGCATCGAAAATGATTTTACGTGGGAAAAATAATTTTAAAATTCTATAATTGTATAGGGGTTCTAATTTCGTTAAGGTTCCCCACTGTCACATGTGGTCACTCATCGCGACATTTGTGAGAATGGGGAAACAGAATGAGTAAATCAGATTTGTGCAAAGAACAGATCAAATTAATCCAGTTCTGATGAAAAATCAAACTGACCTTGTTTGAATGTTGTTTTTAGGAAAACTAAGAATGGTGATGTTGCTGTGACACCATTAAGAATCATGAAAGACAAATAATCGAAATTAGGTTTTAGTTAAGGTATAGGCCTATGTCATGGACTATGTTCCATTCAGCTTAAACACTCCCAAGAAACTCCAGAGGTCCGTTTCAGGTAGGAGGATTAGTGGAAACTCTGAGTTTGTTAAGCCTGAGATGAGGGAAACTCTGAGTTTTCCGTTTCAGAAAGAGAGGTAACTTAACCTCAGAGTCAGTTACTATGGTAACTGAGCCTGTGAACCTAACCTGGTCGGGAGCAGGTTTTCTTCAAGAAACCTCGAGTTTCTTGAAGACTCCTCCCCATGGATGTATGAAGAGAATTAACGCTCCTCCCTCTGACACAGCGCTCTTCATTTCCTCATTCATTTCCTCATTCATTCATTCAGTCTGGATCAGGAGCATTTCAGCACAGTTTGTTATATTGCCGTGAATAAAATAAAACATTGTTGGTTTATTAACTGTTAGGCAGACTTTAAAACATTGTTTTTTTCTCAAAACATGGCATAACCTTTTATCGACGATCCGTTGATGAAGACGCTGTATGGCAGGGAGTTAAACACACGTCGGGAGATGATATTGACGCATTTTAATTTCCAGATAACTTCCTATTTGAGCGGTATGGTTTTTCTTCCCAGTCTATCAGTTATGTAAGCTACATAACCTTATCCGTCCTCATATCACTAACGTCACCCATCGTGGACATGCTCTATATCCCAGCACATTCTTGCATTACAGTTGTCTCTACAACCTTGGTGATAATAATAATTTTAATAAAGCGCCGTCAGAAGAGATCGCTCTGAAACGTTGTATAACTGCTATAAATCATCTCATGCTTTGTGTTTGGGCTTAATTAAATCCTGACAGTCTAAGCTTTCAATAGATGTGCTGCATGACCATATATTTTGAAGATTTAATGCGTCAAATTTATAACAAAGTTTAAGCAGCGTCCACTTTGAGCGTGAGTGTCTACGGGTCAGTGACAGTAAAGAGTTTAAACATTTGTACTGTTCCCTGGACACAGACCAGTCAGAGACATTAAAAAGGAGTTCCACAGGATTGCAGGTGAATGATGTAAACCCTTTGAAATGAAAGATTATGAATTATAATTCTGTTAATGATGGTGCTGCAGCCTCAGAATGGGATTAGTAGCCTAGGTCTTTTTCGCCTGCAGTATTGCACCTAACTGAAATAGATTTGAAGTAGCCTAATATTAGCTTATGATTAAATATGATATACATCATATTGGAATATAAGCATTTACTCTAGCACTAATTTTCTCCAGCGCAATTTCTCTCTCTTTGCAGCAGCTGCTGTGTTGCTTTCTTAACGAAATACATGTTCAAACTCGCTGTAGTGCGCATGAGTATGTCCGCCGACCCGTTTGTTTGTGGTTGTTACCATGGTGAATCGTAGTATCATGGCTCCATTCATGCTGTCTTTGGTGCACGCGCGTAACCCTGAGTCAACCTACTCCGAGTTGATTGAACCAACTCGAATCAGCCGTTGTGAAACCGAAAACTCAGAGTTTCCCATCTCAGGCTCAATCAACTCAGAGATCAGGCTCAGACTCAGAGTTTGTTGAACCTCCTACCTGAAACGGACCCCAGGACACAGCTGATTCACTTCCATGAAGTTTACTGGGAATTTTGTGAAACTGAAATACAGTACAATGAGATGTCTATATTATTAATCAAAGCTAAATACAGAGTAACAGTGTAAATAACACAGCTTAGCTAACGTAGCAGTGTAGCCTATATGATGAACACAATCAAGCTAGTACAAACAACCAGTAGCAATAAACGTAAAGCTAACTTAGCCTAGCACAAACTAATTAGCTTCTTAGCCGTCTCAATAACCTTACAAACTTGAAAATAAGCAATAACCTAATGTTACACAATTAGAAATACTTTCAGACGTTGCCTTAGCAAAAAGGGGAGAAGGAAAAGCGATTGACTCAGAAACTGACGACTTGAAGAGCTCATGCACCACTGCAACTGATTACCGCATGGCAATTTTTACTTCCTGTTTCCCAACATGCACTGGTACTGTTACTATGGTTACAAAGATAAACAACCACACTGAACTGCTGAAACAAAGTAGAAACACATTTTCAAACGGCATGACACTCCCCGCTTGGGGTCTTTAAAGAGCCCACATTAATGAACAGAATCAGTCTTTGGAGAGAGAAGCAGAACCACTTCTGTAATGGGCCGAGAGAAAGTCTTTCTGGGTCCTTCCTTCACGACTTCCACTTCAACCTTCCGGACCAATCCATCTTCTCCTGGAAAGGTTTTTGTGATCATGCCCATAGGCCATTGATTTCTCTTTGCCTGATTATCTTTCAAGAGAACTATGTCTCCTTCTTGGAGGCTCGGCCTTTTTCCTTGCCACTTGTGCCAAAGCTGCAATGTTTTGAGGTATTCATGTTTCCACTTGTTCCAAAACATGTCTGCTAGGCCCTGAACCCGTTTCCACTCCTCTCTGATGAGATGTGCTTCCTCAAAGCTTCCTGACGAAGGAGGAGGTGCAGAGCCTGTCTTGAGGGTCAGGAGCATAGCTGGGGTGAGGATGAGGGGCGATTCCGAATCCGATGACACTGGGATGAGCGGTCTAGCATTCATGATTGCAGCTACCTCAGCCATGAGTGTGGTCAGAACCCCATGTGTCAGGTGTGACCTCCTCTGCTCAAACAGCATGCAGTCCAAAATACGGCGGGCAATGCCAATCATTCGTTCCCACGCACCACCCATATGAGACGCATGGGGCGGGTTAAATACCCAGGTGCAGCTCTGTGTGTTCAGGTACTCTTCCACACTGTTGAAGCCTGGATTAGTCTTGTCCATCTCTAGTTCACGAGAGGCGCCGATGAAGTTAGTTCCGCTATCGGAGCGGATCTGCTTTGCGGGGCCCCTCACTGCAAAGAACCTCCTCAAGGCGTTGATAAAGCTGCTGGCACTCATTGCTTCAATTACTTCAATGTGAACTGCCCTTGAGCACATGCATGAGAACATCACAGCCCATCATTTAGAGCTGGAGACTCCTCCTCTTGTGTGGCGTGAGATGGTGTCCCATGGTCCAAAGACGTCGACACCTACGTAGGTGAAAGGAGGTGCTACTTGTAGCCGTTCTGTTGGCAGAGCTGCCATCTGCTGATATTCGGTCTTTCCCCTCAGCTTTCTACAAGTGGTACACCTGTGAAGCAGACTGCTGATGCAGCGTTTAGCTCCCACCAGCCAGAACCCTGCCGCTCGAATGGCACCTTCAGTCAGATGTCTTCCTTGATGTTTCACTGCTTCGTCCTAGTGACACAAGCAGGGTTGCGAGATGATGCCGGCCAGGAATGATGATGGGGTGAGTCTCATTCATACTCAGATCTGACTGTCCAATCCGACCTCCCACTCTAAGAAGTTGATCTTGGTCCATGGTGGGGTGCAATTTCCACAGGCTGCTGGAAGATGGGATGTTGTATCCTGAGTTGATACACTTAAGTTCCTCTGCATAGCACTCATTCTGGACACTCTTCATAATGCATACTTTGGCCCTCAGCAACTCTTCCTCCGTAGAGAGACAGAAGTGCCACCCCTGGCATTCATTCTGGGTGGAGTGGGCAAAGGAACGAGCCACGTGGATGAGGTGCGCTATGGCTCTGAGGAGAGTGCTGAACTTGGAGAAACGATCAAAGCGTTGTGGGTGTACCACATCTTTGGTAACACGTGTGAGACTCGTCACCAGCTGGGGACGCACTTCAGAGTCAGTGTCAGGGTCAATGAGGTTATAGTAAGTCTCTTGAAGCTCAGATGAATGTGAAGATGTATCATGGAGAAACGCTGGTCCTTTGAGCCAAGTAGTACTGCTAAGCAAGGCTGGTGTCACAGTTCTTGACCCAATGTCAGCTGGGTTGAGGTGCGTTGGGACGTACTTCCACTGGCCGGAACAAGGTGATTGGTGGATTCGTTGGATCCTGTTGTGTACGTAGACATAGAATCTCCTTGACTGGTTCTGAATGTACCCCAATACAACCTTGCTATCTGTGTAATAGGTGATGTTGTCGAATGTTGTGTCCATCTCCGTGACTATCGCCTCGGCGATCTCGATGGCGAGTACAGCCGCACAGAGCTCAAGTCTCGGGATAGTTAAGCCAGGCTGGGGGGCCAACTTTGCCTTCTTGGTGGCTTATCACCTTGATGTAGGCCACGGCTGCTATTGCCTTGACTGATGCGTCTGCAAAGACACAGAGTTCTCTTCATAGTGCGCCTGCGGTGGAGAAAGACGTATAAGGGCATGGTATCTGGAGCCCCTCTGGGTCTTGGAGTGACTGTTTCCATCTAGTCCACTCAATCTCCATGTTTTTGGGAAGAGGTGAGTCCCAGTCCTCTGCTTGTGTGGTGAGTTCCCTGAGTATCAGTCTTCCATGAACTGTGATGGGTGCGAGGAACCCTAGTGGATCGTAGAGGCTATTTACAGTTGAGAGTACCCCTCTGCGAGTGAATGGCTTCCAGGTCATCTTCGATTTGAAATATGAAGGTGTCTGTGCGCATGTTCCAGAACAATCCAAGGCTATGTTGGATGGGCAGATCATCAACAAACAGATCTAGGATGTTGACGTCCTTGGTTCGATCTTCGGATGGGAAGGCTTCGATGACTGCTGGTCGATTTGAAGCGATTTTGTGCAGCCTGAGGTTAGAAGCTGCAAGCATCTTCTGTGCTCGCCCAAGGACGCTGATGGCCTCTTCCTCATCACTGCCATAGTCAGCTTCTGCTCCTTAGCTGCCCGTCGTAGACCATACACTGCAACTGCAGGCGATGGACTGTTCCAAAAAAGGTGAACCCGCATTCTGTATTCCACGATGTCGGAGGTAGGGTCATTGTTCCTATACCACAAGAAGCGGAGAAAATCACGGTGGTCCTCCTTAACGACAAAGCAGTGGAACATGTGCTCGATGTCGGCGGTGATCGCCACCTGTTCCTTCCTGAACCTTATAAGAACACCTAGCAGGCTATTATTAAGGTCAGGGCCAGTGAGCAAGACATCGTTGAGTGACACTCCTTCACATGGTGCGCTGCTGTCGAAGACCACACGGATCTTATCTGGCTTCCTAGGATGATACACACCAAACAGGGGCAGGTACCAACACTCTTGTCCAGGCTGCACTGGCGGGGCGACTTCTGCATGTGCCTTCTTGATCATCTTCTCCATAAACTCTAGGAAGTCAGCTTTCATCTGTGGTCGTTTTTCCAATGAGCGCCGGAGTGAGACAAGACGGTCGAAAGCCTGTTTCCTGTTGTTAGGCAGCCGCTGTCTCGGCGACCGAAAGGGTAAAGGTGCAACCCAACTTTTTGAGCTGTTCTGGTAGCACTCAGCTTCCATTATCTTCAGAAACTCTAGATCCTCCATGGATGGAGCGAGTCTGTGGTCGTCGGGAGTTCGAGCAAAGACAGTCTGCCCCAAGCAGTCTCCGATGAGCATCATTGAGCCACAGGTGGAGGTTGGTGCTGGATGATGCTGATGTTTAGGCACTTGACCAAATACCTCTTTCACTCTGATCCGGTTGTTGCATGGCTCAAGATGACTCGTACGACCGTTCTCTAAGATAGTTGTTTTATAACTCCTCACCTCGAGTGGTCTGTGAGCACCTCCAAGGCACACATCACCGATGACGACCCATCCTAGGTCAAGCCTTTGAGCAAACGGTGCATCTAACGGGCCACTTATCTGCTCTCTGACTTTGTGCGCCCGTAGGATGTCTCTGCCCAGTAAGAGGAGTATTTTGGCATTCGGATCCAGAGGCGGGATCTTGTCAGCAATGTGCTTCAGGTGGGCATGATGGTAGGCTGCTTCTGGCGTAGGAATCTCAGCGCGAACGTTAGGGATTTGGTTGCACTCGAGGAGTGTAGGCAGAGGAATGCTTACTTTCTTGTCCACTGGCTCCACAGTATAGCCGCTGGCTCTCCTCCCCGCTGTCTCCATACACGCTGCACAGGTCTTGAGTGTATACGAGTAGGAACTTCCGGAGATCTTAAAAACCTCGAAGAATTCTTGACCGCGCCAAGGAGCGATTGCTCTGCTCGTCCAGTATGGCGTACATTCTCTTGGACTCCTCCCTGCGTCCGTTTGGGAACACGCTGACGAGACAGATCTTAGCACATGCTCTGGCACTCAGCCCTTCACCACATACTTGTGTGCACGTCGACTTGACCTCCTGGATGTCTGCTCTGTCCTCCTCCCCGCTGTCCTCTGAAGTGGGAGGGGACGACTTAGATTTCCAGGTAGGTGGGCAGGGGTGAAGCGCTGTCACATGAGCAGTGCTCTCACACTCTGTACATTTTATCTCAGCAGTGCAGTTCTTTGCAAGATGCTCTGTGGAGGAGCAACAGCGAAAGCAGATGTAATGCTCTTTCAAAAGCTGTTTGCGATCATTTATGCTCTTCCCACGGAAGCCTCTGCATTTCCTCAGAGGGTGGGGCTTTTTATGCAGAGGACAATGTTTATTTGGATCAATTTGTTCCGTACTGTCTCTACACTCGGCCTTAGCACTTCCTGAAACCTGCGTCTTGTGAACATATACAGATGTCTTTGTAGGCCTCTCCCACTTACCCTTTCTCTCTGCTGCAGCCTGCATGAAGAGGTTAAAGCTTGGGTCTGTGCGAGCCCTTGCTTCCGTGGCAATGAAGTTTACCAACGCGGAGAAAGGTGGGAAACTAACAAAATGCTCCTGTTTGTATCTTGTTCCGAAGTAAAGCCACTTTTCTTGCAAGTTGTATGGGAGTTTCTCAATGATAGGCTTAATTCCTCTGGAGGTATCTAAGTACGACAAGCCTGCAAGGTAGCCATCTTCCTTGGCGGCTTGTAGCTCTGACAACAGGTCAGCTAAATCCCTGAGTCTCTGTGGATCCTTTGTTGTGACCTTTGGAAAGTTTTCTAGTTTGTTGAACAGAGCCTGTTCAACGGCTTCTGGTGAGCCATATATTTCGTAGAGGCGCCCCCATGCCATGTGCAGTCCAGTTGCTGGATCCTTGATGTTGACTGTTTTTATTCTTCTTACTTGTTCTGCTGACTCTTTTCCCAGATACTTGGTGAGGAGGTCGAGTTCTCCTGCAGCAGATAGGTCTAGATCGGCGATAGCGTTCTGGAACGATGCTTTCCAGGCCCAATAGTTGATTGGCTGGCCATCGTATGTGGTGAGGCCTGAAGTCACCAGATGTTTGCGGGCAAGATATTTGATGAGGTCTCCAGTGAATGTAGAATGGTCATAGCCAGAGATGGGAAAAGTACTCACTTCTCATACTTAAGTAGAAGTACAGATACTTGTGTTTAAAAATACTCTGGTAAAAGTAGAAGTACTGATTTAACTTATTTACTCAAGTAAAAGTAACAAAGTACAGGCATGGAAATGTACTTAAAGTATAAAAGTAAAAGTAGCCTTGCGAATGACAACCATTTTTTATGCAAAGCTACCAGGACCACAAATGTTACTAGAGTGCAAGCTGAGAAACTTCAGTAGCCATGGAGAAAAGGCTCTTTATGTATATATGCCATGTCTACATTTTAAATGAATGTCTGCCAAAAGGCCTAAAACATCACATATATGATTATTGTGACAGAGACTGGGACTCCAGGTTAATAAGATTCTGACAATTGTGATTCTGTAATAATTCACAGATCCAGTTCCATTGTTAATCAATATTTAAAGGAATCTACATGTAAGTTCTGCATACTTTTAGAGTACAACTAACCAGTGGTGTAGTCTAATTTTTTGTAGTGAGTATACTGTGATTTTCCCCTCCCAGCCTCATACTCGCCTGTCCCAGAGCGACACCCCAGACAGTCGGTACTGTGACATTTCTGAATACCAACTGTACACGGGCAACAGACATTTAAGTATTGATTATTTAAAGTCCTGGAAAAACAACACTTTTTGAGAAACGCAACCGAACCTGAACGCAACAGGACATCACATCACACAAATAAGCCGTTTAACCGACACCCCCCCACTGCCACACAAAACCATGACTAATAATTAGCATCATCATACAACTTTTGTATCAATTAGCAGTAAAATCTGCTGATAAGGGCCTACATTTACTCAAAAGTATTTAATAAACGGTTTACAATCTTCAACACCATGGCTAACAAATGCATAAAAAGCAGACGGAAGGAGAAAAAAGTTCCACTCTTTCTATTTTAGTTAATTATCTGACCATTGCTAACTAACATTACCATATAGTCATTTAATTGTGTAAAGCAATGCATATTTAAGATTTAAGAATTTACTCTAATATTGCATAGTCATTGACCTAATGAAGGCCAGGAGTTCTCACTGTCTCTCTCATCATCTGAAATGAGGAAATATAAACTTTGTATTCTGTTTACAGCTGTAGACACTACACACACACACACACACATAGACACACAGCACACACACAGGCGCGCGCACACACACACACAGGCACACACACACGCACGTACACACACACGCGCGCACGCGTACACACGCGCACGCGCGCGGTATATAAGCTAGGCTACTCTCACCAGGTAACAGTACTAGCCGGCTAACGTTGGTGGCAGCTGCAGTATCACCCGACGTGGAAGCAGCTTCAGGGACAGACTTCAGAAAACACTGACGTAGTGTTATTTAGGTCTGTTTAGTAACGTTTCATCACGTTACTTATAAAACTTTGTTCAAACTCTAGGTACCTAACTAGTTGCGAGAAAGGAAAGACCGCGCAAAGAATGCAACTTGTTGTTGCTTAGTAACGTTAAGTGACCTCACGTCAGATCCAGCGCCACGGAAATCCCGGAGGTCCAAATATCAGAGCTTCCCAACACAGACGGGGTGAATTTATGAATGAAAATGAGAACGTTCTGTCACAAAATAATGTTGTTACGTATCATCGCGCTTTTGTAAGTGGGTAAGTAACGAGCCACTTTTGTAAAACGTAAGGAGTAGAAAGTACCGGTATTTGTGTTAAAAATGTAAGGAGTAAAAGTAAAAAGTCGGCACAAAAATAAATAGTAAAGTAAAGTAAAAATACCTGAAAAATCTACTTAAGTACAGTAACGAAGTATTTGTACTTCGTTACTTCACACACACACACACACACACGTTACTTCCCATCTCTGGTCATAGCTAGCTCCATAAGGCATCCTGTGGGCAGGCGGGTGAGCTGGAGATGAGTAATCCGGTTTGAAGTTCTGTTGCGGACGATTCCCACCAAGCTGAGGAGCTGGAGAAGAGTTGAGAGGCCGATTGAAGCTTTGTTGTGGCGGTGCCCCACTGGTCTGAGGGGCCTGAGGAACTTGGAGTGGCATAATGTCAGCAGAAACGGCAGCATGGGTTTGACTTGCATTGATTGGTTGAGGGTGTGGAGGATGAAGCGTTGGAAAAGCATAGTCACTCTCTCTTTTGACAGATAAATCCCTGCTGCATAGGCTGGCTTGTGACGATATGTAAGCAGCGACGCGCTGGTCTTTGACCGATTGGGGGACCGGGCTGTTAGCCTCACTGCGTACTTCAAAGCCCATATCTTGTAAACCAGCCGCGAGAGTATTTGCCTCTGCTATGGCAGCATCCTTTTCCTTTTCATCATTCAATGCATCAAGATTAGATTGAATTCGTGCCTGCTCCACTTTAAGTTCAATTTCCTTTTGTGCATGTGCCACTCTAGCTTGCGCTGCTTCGGCTTTTGCCTTTGCCATGACAATGGCCATACTGATCTTCGAGCTGGACGATGTACCAGATGAGCGCACAGTCTCAGACTGGTTATCTCCATTTCCTTTTTTACTGTTGCTACGTTGTGACATTTTGACTCACCACGTTTTCAATATCAGGAGAAGGAAGCTAGTGTGTAGCTGACAGGAAGCTGTAGTGTTAGCCGCTTATCTCTTGGTATTCAGTTGCTGCGTAGGATGGCAATCCTTGTGTCCCTCGTTAGCCGTGTTGCCGTCTTTTCACTGTCATGGACTATGTTCCATTCAGCTTAAACACTCCCAAGAAACTCCAGGACACAGCTGATTCACTTCCATGAAGTTTACTGGGAATTTTGTGAAACTGAAATACAGTACAATGAGATGTCTATATTATTAATCAAAGCTAAATACAGAGTAACAGTGTAAATAACACAGCTTAGCTAACGTAGCAGTGTAGCCTATATGATGAACACAATCAAGCTAGTACAAACAACCAGTAGCAATAAACGTAAAGCTAACTTAGCCTAGCACAAACTAATTAGCTTCTTAGCCGTCTCAATAACCTTACAAACTTGAAAATAAGCAATGACCTAATGTTACACAATTAGAAATACTTACAGACGTTGCCTTAACAAAAAGGGGAGAAGGAAAAGCGATTGACTCAGAAACTGACGACTGGAAGAGCTCATGCACCACTGCAGCCGATTACCGCATGGCAATTTTTACTTCCTGTTTCCCAACATGCACTGGTACTGTTACTATGGTTACAAAGATAAACAACCACACTGAACTGCTGAAACAAAGTAGAAACACATTTTCAAACGGCATGACAGCCTACAAGTTCAGTTGAAAATGATTAGCGGTTTAAGTACTCAGTTGATGGACAGAGCTGTTGTGATCTTTCCAAGTTTCAAAAACTGTGAGAACTTTTCTGAACTTTTCTGCGAGGGTACTTTGAGTATGATAGGTCAATATTTTTACTCAGGATATGTTTTTGTAGCACATTTTGAATCATTGATGTCATCTTTCTATCAGAGGTTAGAACATAAAAAGAGAATCGAGAAACTAAAACGAGTAGGATTACAGTACAAATAATGCTTCTCGAGAGTTGTGTTTTGTGTTATTCAGTGCCTCAGTGATGTCAGAGTCCATCTCACTCTGTATAGCTGCAGAACCGATGACGCTGAACCACAACAATGACCAGAAGATTAAGACTAGTGGGCTCAACCACTAGCAGTCCAATTCGACAAATGCTGAACTCAGTATTTAATGCTATCGACAACATGCTCTCTCCCTCATCCACTCGCACTGGACAAACAGTGGGGGGACTGTAGAACAAGCTGAGAGGGAGGGGCCATAGAGTTTCAACGGCACAGGTTGAAATGAAGATCCAGGTGGTTTTTGGGGCATGATCAGAGACTGACAGTAAGGAAGTAATGTCCTCATGTCCACAAAGTGCTTCGGTGAAACATTCCCAGATGAACTGAACTAAAATGAAGTTTGAGTATTTCAGCCGGACTTTGCCTGAACGCAGAAGAGACTCTGCCTGAAGGGACAGTTGATGGACGGTCAGCAGACGGGTCTGCGAAGGAAGGGGGGAGTGAGAACGAAATGGATCTGACTACACTGACGCAGGAGGAGGTGGTACTGCATTGACCAGTACATATTTTGACAATACACATACTCTAGAGAAGTAGTTGTTTTACTGTTAATCATTTTTACTTTCAATAATAGGGTTATGCCCAGGTGAAAACACCTATGTGAAGGGTTAAGAGATGCATCTATATTGAGAAAGAATTATATTTTGTCGATATTGGGTGATATACAGGATAAAATTTGGATTGAATTTCTTGTGACAGCTTCTACCAAGATTAGTGACAACTATGTTAACTTGGTTGGTTAGGAAATGTTTAAAGTACATTTCAGTATTCTATTTTAGTGCACCGACAAAATAGACAATTTTTGAACATGTTTTATGATTCAGTGTTACCTAGATAATTTATTGGGAAGTGATCTTAGGTACAGATTTAAATTTAAATTAATCTAGAGCATTAGTCAACTAGTTTTGAATGAAGTTTATAAATTTAACTTATTAGTAATCTGTTCATGTCTTTCTTTCTAAGTACAGATTCATGAAAGGAAATCAGTTATTCCAGTCCAATGATGGATTAACATCTTTTGTAACGTACATAAAAGTTTAGAAATTTGATTTGAATATCATTATTTTGCATAAGTTGGAGTGCTGTTACGGTAGGGGTACAAGGTAACACAACTTACACTGACTCTAGAGTGTAGCTGTGCAATTCATTGACATTTTGATAGTGATTGCAATTTTGACTTATTGATTACACAAACATGTAATGGAGAGGAACGATTGTTTTCCACAACGTGTGCAAGGAGACTTGGTTTGTCTTGTGGTCAGAATGCAAAATGCAAAAGGTGTTAAATCTGAAAAGTTTAAGATAATATTCACAATAAAGGTCCAAATTTCAATAAGTATGTGGTGAGAAATCAAGAATTCAGTAGATACAGGGGTCTATTTTACAGTGTGGAAAAGTGGCTGCATTGCTTCATGCTATTATTATTGTATATGTGATAGCATATTGCTGTGTCATGTGATTTTTTAAAAGTTTCTGTCAAGTTTGTACAGGAATGTCAAACAGATGAGAAAAAAGTGGGAGTGTTGGATATATGTTCTCTCGTTTGAATATTTGCTACGACCACCAAGATCTGACATCAACAGTGCAGTAGACCCAGAGACGGTAACTATGACATCAGAGACAAAGTCAAAGTAGAGGGAAGGGTGAAGAGAAATTTCACTATTCCACTCTAAATTTCACTCTAAGTAACTATGTTGTTTTACTTTTGAGTTGATCGGACAAGGATTATTCGGGTTGACTCCACAGACTCGAAATATTCAAAGATATTTGAAATAACATCTGGCGACTACGAAAGAGTGTGAAGACTAAGAGATCCATTCACCAGCTTTGTGCCACGTGATTTGATTCACATCACTATAAGGGTTAACATCAAGTAATGATAAGTGTCCAATGGGACTAGTAAGGGTCAACATCTGATATAGAAGCAACTTAATGTAAAAGGGTTAAGATCATGTAAGTAAGAAACGATGGACAAGTTCAAGAGCCATGCTATCATGACAAAAAAAAAAAATAATTGTGATCACCCGAAAGATTTCGGCTGGCAGCATGTCAATCAGGAGAGACTTTGTTTGCAGATATGCAAAAGAACAATATTTATATACAACTGCATGACAAAGATGTATGAGTCTTTTGGAGATTAGACTCCATGAAATAATATTTTTTAAAGGGGTAGAGAATAGGAAACATATCCCCCAAAACATGATGGGAATTATAAATTAGAAGATATTAGTGTACACTAATGACCTGCGTTTGTAAAAGCCTTCTAGCATATATACCTTAATACTTACCTCCTGCGGCAACAGATCTGAAACAAAAACTATCGGTGAATTGATACAACCCCCAAAACTGAAGTAAATAATTCCCGCAATTCGGTCAGGCGGACACATCCGCAGAACGGAAAGAATAATGTATCTCACTGAAGTGTCAATTCAGGTCAGCGACACACTGTGCCATGGTTTGGTGTTTTGTCTTCTTTTGGTAGTCTGTTTTTGTATTTTGCTGTTTCCTGTTTTCTGTTTTATTGTGAAAGTCTGGTTTTCTGTCTTGTGATGTCTAGTTTTACTCTCTGTAGTTTCCCGCCCTTGTGATTACCTGATGTTCTCCACCTGTTCCCCAGCCTTGTGTCACCTGCCTCTTGTTTCCTCGTTAGCCTCTGTATTTAGTCTTTGTGTTCCCCTTGTCCTGTGTCGGATCATTGTTTGTAGTGTTGTGTGTTCTGTTAGTGCGTTTGTGTGTGGAGTTCATCCTGCTGTCTCTTAGTTCCAGTTTTTGAGATCCTGTTTTTGTTGACTGGACTTAGTTTGCCTTTGTTTATGGACTTTTTGGTATGTACCACCTATTTTTGGGATTTAATAAATCATTAAGCAATACTTCCACCTGCTCTTCCTGCATTTGGGTCCAAGCCTCGCTGCAACCGTGACACACTGAATACCTGTGTATCTGAAAATAGAAGGAACAAATGCAATGATGATTATTTTTTTTTTCTTCCTCTCTTTTTCTTTTCCCCTTTTTTCTTCTTCCCTCTTCTTCTTCTGAAACCGAAACACGCAGCCGCTTGGCAATTCAGGCCGGGAAAAAAGATGGCAATTCAGGCCAGCACACCCACAAAAAAAATAAATCAGACCAAATAACTCCGACCGCACGGCCGCTTCGGCAATTCTGGCCGGAAAAGATGGCAATTCAGGCCAGCAAACCACACAGACAGAATAAATCAGAACAAATCAAATCTGACCACACGGCCGCTTCGGCAATTCAGGCCAGGAAAAAGATGGCAATTCAGGCCAGCTACCACACAAACAAAAGAAAATAAATCACACCAACTAAAATCCGACCACACGGCCGCTTCGGCGATCAGCCGGGAAAAAACTTTTTTTTTTTTCTATTTTTTTTTTTTTTTAATATATGTATATTTATTTTAAATTACTTTACCTTAACTTACTTACTTTACTTACTTAACTTACTTAAACGTACTTAACCTTACTTAAACTTACTTAACCTTAACTTACTTACTTTACTTACCCTTAACTTACTTTACTTACCTAACTTACTTAAAGGGGAAATGAAACGTCCATGTTTTCACACTGGTAGTAGCTACATATATAAAAAAAATCACCTTGCCTAAAATTTTATTTTAAAAAGTTGTTAAAACCACAGATATGACAAAATTATTTTCGTAATTTCTAGCTAGCTATCTACCTAGCAAGTCGCCATTTTGGAGTGACGTCACAGCCTACGTAACGGGGTTGGTTGGTTCTGTTGGTGAGTGAAGAGAGTAAAGCGTTCCTTGACCGTAGTGAATACGCACTTGATTTTAAGGACACACCTTCTCATTCAATGCGTTTCCTTTTATTTTCATGACTATTTACATTGTAGATTCTCAGTGGGGGCTACTTTGAAGAATCTAAAATATTAGACATGTTTTCAGTTATTTCACACTTTTTTGTTAAGTACATAATTCCATATGTGTTCGTTCATAGTTTTGATGCCTTCAGTGAGACTCTACAATGTAAATAGTCATGAAAATAAAGAAACACATTGAATGAGAAGGTGTGTCCAAACTTTTGGCCTGTACTGTACATTACAAAATAAGTGTTTTATAAGGCCATGAAATGTACAAAAAATATATTATTTGAAACTTAACCAATACATTTCTTTCTTTTCATCAGTCTATTTAGGTTGATTTTCTTTTTTTTTCTTTTTCTAGAGGAGTTATATGGATGTACATTGTAAATTTCCCAAATTTACAATGTACATCCATATAAATCCTCTAGAAAAAAATTCTCTAAATTAATTCTAATATACAGTGTAATCATGGAACAATTGAGGAAATTAACAATCAAGGATAAAAACAATTTTGACAAGGATAGTGTTAGTCACTATAACATGTTAATAAACTTTGTGTTCCTTCTGCTCTTCCTCAGTCAGGGTTTGTTACTCTGTTACGGGACTGTGAGGATGCGAATCTGCTCAGATGCTTGGCAACAGACACTGCTTTCTCCGGTTTTTCCACACCTTTGTGCTGGGCCAGCGTGATAACAGTCTCCGTTTTCAGCTCCTGCAATGTTGCCTTCGTTGTGGCACTGCAGCAGTCGTTTTTTGACAGACTTAACAATGTGCCAGAGGTCATATTCATGCTGTATAGATTTATATTCCTGGCGCATGAGTTTCTGCACTGATGGGTGGGAGTCGGTTGCCAAAACAGATATGGTCACACCATATTCTCCCAACTTGGAAAGGCACCTTTCCATACCATCCACCTCAAGCCAGTAACTGTTCTTTACCTCTGTGACTTGAACAGTTTCCTGTGCCACCACCAACTTTGACTTGATGTCCAGGAGTGAGTAGGTTCCATATGAGGTGTTGTGACCTGGACTGTCATATCTGGAGTCTCCTGACACGATGAGCCGCTCATCACCTAAGGCACTCAGTACAGCCTCATTGTGTACTGTCCAGGTATTATTGACCTCTGGGATGACATAGGCCTTCTGTATGTTGAACCACTGTCTTTTTGAGATGGTTTCCAGACCAATGGTGTCACACACCTCCATGAATGGACTGCACTCATTTCCAGTGACAAATACAGCAGCAGGTACAGAAACATTGCATTCCATTATTCCTCTAACTAAAGGCTGAGAATGCCACATAAAATCATGGCCATCAATGCATTCTGTATTGATCCTAAGCCCAAATCCACTTTTGGAGACTGCCGGTGGACTCACCAAACATTTGCCACAGCCTTCCCAATGACACACATGAAAGAGCTTCAACAATTCTCCTGTCGACACAATACTTTTTCGCTCTTGTGAGACATTTGCTTCCTCATCCTCAACATCACTGAAACTTTGATCCTCATCACTGATGCTTTCCTCTCTACCCAACTCAAACTCCTCTTCATTGCAATTATCTTGACTCTCTTCCATTAAACTTTCTACCTCAGACTCCTCAGAGCCATCACTGCTAAGTTCCAGATCTTGCTGAGATGACAGTGCCGTTGCTGGGGAGAAGCCTTCCACAGAAGTAAAATATGAATGGTCATTTTTTATTATGTAGTTAAGTATGTCATCTGTCAAAGTGCCTGTGCAAATGTACTGCTTATTGCCTCCCTCTTCTGTTTCCTGTTCAGGTGGATCGGTCTGGGTGCTGACACTGACTGTCGAGAGGATGTGGACACTGCCTATCTCCTGCTCTATCTCCTTACAGATGTCAGCTTCTGGGAAATTGCTACTGGCCACCAGACGCATGCATGTCTGCCTAACCTGTAAACACATTTACTATTTTTAGGTACCCAACTGATATTGACAGCCTTATCATGGAATACTTTGTACTCACATCCTGACTATTGGTTTAAAGCATATAAAAGAATCTTATACTGAAACACTGTTTCTTGTTGTTTTATTCTTACAATAACCATGTAATAATAATAATTTTTGGTTCAATGTCCATACCAGTTATGTGCTGTAATTGTTGGTTAAATCAGTAAAATTACTTTTATTTGGTGTTTTATTAACATGAGAGTAAAATGTGTAACAGAAGGGATGTTTGTTACACTTCTGAGGGATGTTAAAAAATATATATAGCCTATATAATTTTCTCACTAATGCCCATTATTTCTCCCCTGGTGAGAGATAGTTACTTGTGATAATCAAATGTAACGTTAATTGTAACATCTATGGACAATCATGCAACTTGCTACATGAGTAATAACCATCTGACTTAACTAATGTTATAGCATATTAACATTTAAAATTATACTGTCAAAGAGTATATTATAGTTATGTTTATATCGTCAGTGTGTGTATTTATATGTATGTGTGTGTATGTAATATATATATATATATATATATATATATATATATATATATATATATATGGTTACGCTTCTGAGGGATGTTAAAAAATATATATATTATTTTCTCACTAGTGCCCATTATATCTCCCCTGGTGAGAGATAGTTACTGTGCATTTTTATATATACACACACTGACAAACATAACACACACACTGACAAACATAACTATAATATACTCTTTGACAGTATAATTTTAAATGTTAATATGCTATAACATTAGTTTAAGTTAGATGGATATTACTCATTTAGCAAGTTGCATGATATTTTATTTATATTTATATATATATATATATATATATATATATATACACACACACACACACACACACACACACACACACACACACACACACACACACACACACATACATACATATATATCATATATATCAATCAAAAAGGCTTTTTTTGTGGCGAGCCAATTCAGGGGTGGTAAAACCTGACTGCTATGGAAAGTTGGAGTCACGGTAAGAAATATTTCTTCGAGGTTTACCTTCTCTGGCTAGTGAATCAAATTAGGACGCGAGTTTTAGGTGAATGCTTTCAGGTGTTTTTAATGGTTTATTTTGAATTTCGGAGTCATTTTGGCTGTTATATTGATTCATCAGATAAATCACATTATAGGCAGTGAAATTGAAGACAGAAGGAGCAATTTCAGGCTTTAGTCTGTTGGTCCGGCGAACAACTAGTTTACCAAACTCAAAGGTCTTCTCCTCAATGTAATCCTCCTCCAGAAAATGTTCACTGCAAACCCTAGAGTCAGCGCCCGTCGGAGGGCTCTTTCTCTTCAGAGCCGTTAGCCAGCGCATCAGTACAGTTTTCCGTTTCAGCGGCAGTTTATGAAAATGGACTGTTTTGTCCTTGGCTTTGACCCTGTAAAAATCGTTTTTACATCCAGGAGCAATACAGTAGTGGCCTCCCTTTTCGTATTGTTCTGTCCTGTGGCTCCTCAGTCTCCATCTTCCACTAAGCAAAGTTACCTGTCTTTCACTGTCTTTGTATTTCACCATCTCTATCTTTCACTGTCTTTCACTATCTCTGTCGTTCACAATCTCTATCTTTCACTGTCTCTTTCACTATATCTGTCATTCACTATCTCTCGTTCACTGCCCAGAGCCGACCAACCCCGTGACGTCACGTTAGAATACTACACAATGGCCGTGAAAGATATAACGGTTTTTCTTTTTTCTTTTATATATATTCTTTTACAATTGTCATGTTTCTTATATCATTCTTGATTATAGTGGAAATCCATCTTGTAAATCATGTAAACTTGACTGAGTGCTTCATTTCCCCTTTAAACGTACTTAAACTTACTTTACCTTAACTTACTTACTTTACTTACTTAACCTTAACTTACTTACTTTAACTTACTTAAACTTACTTTACCTTAACTTACTTAATTTAACTTACTTAAACTTACTTACCCTTACTTAAACATACTTTTACTTACTTTAACTTACTTACCTTAACTTACTTACCTTAACTTACTTTAACTTACTTAACGATGGCCAGAATGTCAATACTGTGCATACGTCACCACATACAAAGAATGTGCGACATGAGCGGCACACACTACCACCACCACCAGTTATATGCATGCTTACCGGAATAAGCTTCGAGATCTGGTAAAGTTTATTTATTAACTTGTTGCTTGCCATTATACAATTCTGACCTCCGCACAGGGTCCGGTTTACAGCCTTAACATAACACGGCACAGCGTACGGGTAGCTGACCTAGCCCTCACACGTGTATGGTTTTGGACTGCAAAACATGGTACATACGAGATGCCAACATGTAATTGTGCAAGAATCAACTTATTGAATGTGAGAATTCATCAGATTATGATAAAACACCACCACCAGTATATGCTTTATTACAATGGTTACTGAGGTGAAATATTAGCTTTGATGAGACGAGCTTTAATGATGGTTACACCACATTAAACGTAGGGAAATTACCAGATAAGACCGTGCAAGGGAGCTAGTAAGAACATTAGCAATGACATAGTCCATCATAGAAATAAAGCAGGAGAATGCGACTGCTTGGCTACAAAACGGCGCCTCTGCGTTAAGCATGTTAGCATATAAGCAGTATGATATAAATGTAGCCAGAAGCATGAGAAAGGCCACGTTCAACGTCAGTGCTAATCTCGCGTATTTACGCTGCGATAAGATAATGCTCTACGTTGAGCATGGTCCAATAAAGTCAGTTTGACCATCCTGCAATGGACAGTTTAAACATGCCGTAGAGAGAAAACAGATTAAACGTGCTGAATGATGAGGTCAAGCATAGACGTTACTCAACCTATTAACGATCAAATGTAGTATTGTGACGCTGAATGTATGCCAGCCATAGGTAAGAGAAGAACAGAGAAGATAGACTTATTAATCCCACACTGGGGAAATTTCAGCTATATACATATATAAATATATACATATATGAGTAAGTAGCCTATTGCTCATGATGATGTAAGGTTTAGAGTGGAGTTAATTCATATTTGAAAGTCAAAAGGCTCATAATTCAATATAATTTATTTAAGTTTTTAAACAGGATATTCTGTTAAACTGCCTCACCACAGATTCCCTCACGTTTACCTCAGTCTAATTTCTCGCTTGTGATTGGTTAGTTCAGTCACGTGGAAATCCGAACAAGGAAGTGAGTGGTGTTCAGTAAAGTACCGCTTGAGAAAGTTAACATCCTGCTGTTTAATATATATATGTATATATATAGAGAGAGTAATCCAGCACATACCGAACCCTCACATTACTATGAGGAAAGAGCTGCTTCCAACGACATGAACAGTAAACACATATAGGAGCTTAGCAATAAAAAGCACAGTGTATACCGCCGTAAATGCGCACGTAATTAGGAACGTGAACATAAGAACGAAATGTTTGAGCACTCTATAAGCAAACCCAGAAGATGGAAGCTACTCGCCCATTATGCTCCTGTAGATGGTCAAGCCTGATGCATAATCAGAAGATATAGAATACGGTTGGAAACCCCCGACGTGCGGAGTAAGCCACGGGCGAAACCACGGATTTAGACGGCGCCCGGGAACTCAGCCGTCCACTTAAGTGAGGCGGAAAACATGAATGAACAAAATGCAGCCCTAAAAAGACAACTCAACTTCAGAGGGTTTGGGAACTCCAGCTGGGTCAAAACATACTGATCCCTCTACCGTGATAGAACCGGATGAAGTCTCGGTCAGCGCCACCGGGAGTCGGCGGCGGGAGCCAGCTGAGCAGGTCAGAGCAGGGCCGGGCGGCGATTAGTTGCTGACATCGAGGCAACGTCCACAGGAACATGCAGGCGTGAGTAGATAACTTGCTGGATGAAATAGAGCTGCTAGGTACTACAGTTTGTATCCGCGTGTGTCCACCATAGACAGTTAAAGTTGTCCACCGTTGCGCGAAAAGCTGTGTGACAGGAAACAGTGCGAGAGAGAAATTCCTCTGGGATAGGGCATCAGCTGGAGAGCGCTTTTCCTGAAACGAACTGAACAGCAAAGGAGAACATATTTAAGCAGAGCTGTAGTGCTGTGATTGGTCCTTGAATTCCGTGGTCATGACTGATTGGTTTAAGTGGAAGTATCGCTTCTAAACAGCTGATTTGATTTACGGAGAAAGAGTACTGATTAGGTTAATGACGTCTTCCTGAAAGAATTTGCGCTGAGCTTCATTTTCTAATGAGGGGATCGCAGAGGAATTTTTCCTGGCCAAGAAAACAGCCACCAGGTTTTCGCCTCTGCCATGATTAGCATTGTTGTTCCATGTCATCTGCAATTGATGTATTTTTGACGAATCATCATTCAAAATGTATTCCATGTGTCCATCTTGTTGCATATCAAAGTGTATTGAATGATAGATTGTATATCAGCCAGGATTTAAAAAAGGGAGGACTGATAGGTTGACATTTCAGCATTTAGGGTTTTCAGATGCATGTTGTTTAGAGACAACCTGCTTGCAGGAGAAACTGGAGCCTGAAATGTGCGAAGCTATTACGAGTCTTGACCATAAAAGGTGTGGAGGGTATTTTGTGTGAGCTGAAGAAATAGTTTTCACTTATGTCAGCACAAACCAAATATATAAAGAACTGTTCACTTTCATGTTACGTAGACACTACGGAATACACACATCTTGCGTGTGTATACGTGGTTATCTCCTTTGTTCAACCTTGAATAAAGTATCAAATTAATCTCAAATGATGTCACTCCTCGTTTGTGACAAATGGTCTCCTTATCACTTCACTTCTAGTCCTTATTTTATTACAGTGGCACCTCCTGGCAGCATTTATTCTCAGGCTCTGACGGCATTGTTTCACAATTTCCACATGTACACCTAAAAAACGCATACAAAAAAAGAGTCATGCATGTATAAATCTAAAGAAATAAGAAACCTGGTATTTGCAACCAATAATAGCACCCACATTTTACATTTGAACGAGCGTGCTCTAGCTACCTAGTACTTATTTCTCAGCCCGAGGTGAATGGTCAGTAGTGCTAGGCTTTATCAAGTTTACTATGCAAATAATCTGCATGACAATTTGGTTCCTTGAAACTTAGCTACAACAGACATCTTCACGTTTTGTGAACAAGAAGACGATTTTAGTTTCCTTATAACTATTGTGTGAATACAAATTCAATAACTTTAATAAATAATTGCATAGCTTCTAAAGATAGACTGCTACTGGCCTGGCACTAGCTAGCTAGACTAGCTACCTACCTTTGTGGGGCTACACCACTGACTAATCAAAGTAAAACAAAGTCATTTTTTGACTAACCATTCAGAAGCATCCTGCTGAATTCTCTGAGTCTCAGGTTCTGCAGGAGACTCCCCTCGTTCAGGATCCGATTCTGGTTCGAACATGTATGGTTGAACCATGGGTTGAACCATTGATGTAGGATGAGAACTTACCAGTGTTGGTCAAGTTACTTGGAAATAGTAATTACTGATTACTTCTCCAAGAAAGTAATCAGTTACTTTACTGATTACTTATTTTCAAAAGTAATTAGTTACTTTACTAGTTACTTTACTAAGTTACTTTTCAAAAACATGATGCATGACCTGAATACGCTATAAAGCAATAGACCTTTCAGCCTCGACAATATAGCCAACGACGAGATTCTTCAGTTCAGCGGCACTAAGTCCTGTCACGTTTAAGTCTATTTTCACCTGTTTAGCAGGAGAGGGGCCCTCGGAGGTTCGCCCAGTGGAATTGGATGTCTGTGCTGCCCACAAGATCCCTTTGCGCAGGTGACGTTAGTACGTTACTACTACACTCTCCCTGTTACCATGAAAACAGTTAATGAGTGGGGCGTGGGCAAAGAAGCAGCAGCTCATAAATATGTAATGACCAGCAGAAAACAGTACACTCTGAAAGGGACTGAAACAGAGGGTAATAGAGATAGGTAAGAATTTTTTCCTACAACCTATTTCCAGCAAACAACTTCAGAAACATGTTTTCTGGAACACATAGACCTATTTAACTTGTGGAAAAGCAACCATAATATGGGATCTTTAAACCTTTCACATTGCCCATTGCCCTCTGGGTGGTATGGGGTGGTTGTGCTCTTTTCAACTCCATACAGATGGCAAAGTAATTTCATGACATCCCCTTCAAAACTTTTCCCTTGATCGCTGTGAATTCGTTTTGGTAAAACCACTTCTCTGTCAGCACACGAGCCACTGTGCTTGCACGCTGATCTGGTATGCCTGGAAAAATTGTGAAAACACATCTGTAACCACCAGTACATTCTCCCATACATCACTGGCTTAATCCAAGATGGTGAAATCAATGGCAATGACTTCTAAAGCTTAATTTATACCCGTGCGTAGAATCGACGGCGCAGGGTCCAGCGTAGGCGCGGACCCCTCTGCGTCTACGCCGGACCCTACGCCGTAGGCGACGCACGTCTCTCAGCTGTGGCTTGGTAGCATTGCATTTCCCCGACTCATTTCCTGGTTCTCCTTCACCATAAACACATTGAAATCAAGGAGAGGGTTAACTTTTCTTGCTCCAGGTTTCCCACCGTGGTCAGAAAGAACAGGGGAGACACTTTGTTTCTCTCACTATGACACTACAGTCGCTACTCGCTCCGGAGCTAATCGCCGTCACTTCTCTCTCTCACTTCCTCCTCGCTCTAAAACACACTCCCCACACACACACACATGCCGGCTCCACACACACACCAGCGCACAAGTATAAAACATCAGGCCACGGCGTAGGCCACGGCGTGGAGCCTCCGCACAACCATAAAAATCCCTTAAGGGTTTAGAAGCCACCAGACCCCCCTGAAGGTACGTACATTTGGTTGTACTACTTTCGCCAGCGTGCAGCAATTACACTCCCGACAATATTGTTCAATGTCGTTCCCCATGAATGGCCAAAAACACCTCTGCCTCACGAGACTCTTGGTACATTTGATGCTTTGATGCCCATGGTCGTCGTGGAGGCTTTTAAGGACCTCTGCCTGTAAGCACTGGGGCAACAACAGCTGGAACAGGACTTGTCCTTCTCCCGGTATCTGTATTTGACGATACAGAACACCATACCTTGATTTTATTCTATCCCACTGTTGCACCAACGTCTTCACACCTTTGCAAGCACTGGACAATTCTTGTTTCACTGGAGGTTTTCCTCTTTTCCAGTATGGCAAGAATATGCCAATCACTGGATCTGTGGCCCGAAGAGCCAATAGGTCAGCTTTTGGTCGTGATGGTAAAGCAGCTATAGTTTGGCAGGTGGCCACGAGAGCATTGGCAACTTGAGGTGTGTTTTCAGTTTGTTCGTGGACTTCCTGTGGTACCAGGGAATAGAGAGAATGTGAAGACTGCCAACTCTGAGGCCCACCGTTGCTCCACAGCTCCCAGTTTAGCCGACTGTAGATAGCTGAGGGGGTTATTGTCTGTGAAAACCACAAATGTATTCCCAGGTACTCTTGAACTTTTTGGGTAACTGCCCAATTCAATGCCAGGAATTCTAGCTTTCTGGAACTATAGTTGGACATATTCCTTTCTGTAGGTCTGAGGCCTCTGCTTGCGAACCTTGATCTTAGGATAACACAGCTCCGAGTCCAGCATAACTGGCATCGATTTCAAGGACAAAGGGTTTGGTGAAATCATATATCCAAGCATATCCAAGAACTGGTGCACTAACAAGAAACCTCTTGAGTATTTGTAATGCGTGTTCACACTCATCGCTCCAGCTGTTGCCAATGACACTTTTCCCTGGGGGCCTTGTGCTTCTTCTTAGTGCCCCCATTTCAACCACCAGCCCATTTCAACCACCAGCCGGTGGAGTGGGGCAGCATACTTTGCAAAACCTTCCACAAAGCTACGATAGTATGAGGCGAACCCCAGGAATGATTCTTGACTCTTTGCAAGTGGTAGGTCTTGCCCATTCAGTTACTGCACTGATCTTCGAAGGGTCAGTGGAGACACCAGATGCTGATTTCCATGGCCCAAGTAACTGACCTCAGATTGAAAGAAGTGACATTTCTGTAGCTTTAATTTCAGATTGTGTTCTTTGAGATGGGTCAGTACCAGGTCAAGACGTTGGAGGTGCTGGTTAAAGGATGAGGAGAAAATAATAATCTCATCAAGGTACAGTAGTAAAGACTGAAAACTCTGGTCTCCAAAAATCCGCTCCATCAACCTTTGGAAGGTACTGGAAGCATTACATAGACCAAATAGCATACGATTAAACTCAAAGAGTCCAAAAGGTGTGCAAAAAGCAGTCTTTGCTTTGTCCTTCTCTACCATGGGTACTTGGTTGTACCCACTTGCTAGGTCCAATGTTGAAAACAACTGGGCACTGGTGAGGGCATCCAAGGACTCCTCAATCCAAGGCAGGGGAAAAGCATCTTTTCTTGTCTTGGCATTGAGCTACCGGTAGTCCACACATAACCTGATTTCTCCATTCTTTTTGAAAACCACCACAATTGGAGAGGAATAGGGGCTACAGCTTGTATGCACCACACCTCTGTCCAACAGCTCCTGGATGTGGGTTTTGACTTATTCATACTGTGATGGCGGGAGCCTGCGATAGCGTTGCCACACTGGGGCAACATCCACTAAAGGAATCTCATGCTCCACCAAGGTAGTACATCCCAGGTCACCCTCTCCCTGACTGAAAACTGTGCTGTGTTTCTGCAAGAGTGTCAGTCCTTGTTGTGTCTGTTCGGAGGAAAGGTTAGACCATGACAAGCTGGAGAAGTCAAGGGCAGGGGGATCACGATTGTGGTAACCATTGAGCCGGTATCCAATAAGCAGGGTACCATAACACCACCCATGCTGATTTCCACAACTGGGCAGTCTCCAATTAGTTGAGAGGGATCTTCCATTTGGTCTTCAGGTGAGACCCTTTTCTGGTGTCTGGCTCTCTGCACCAGAGGGGTCTAGTTTTCCGACGGCTGGGAGTCAAGTTTTCAGTCAAAATAGCAAAGTTTTTTTCTGGTGTATCTCTGTTGGCACTAGAGTGAAAATTAACCTCAGACTTGGCACCTCCATCTAGATGGTCAATTGTCAAAAGTAACTGTTCAGATACTGACATATGCCTGACTTCCAGACATCTGTGCACCTCCTCAATCCATTTCTCAACTGTTAGCAGATCAATTGACAGTTTACTAGTAAACTTTGAACATTTACATTCCCTAGGTACATACAGGTAACGATAGTTTGTAGCTTCACTTGCCAAACTGCTAACTGGGACCACATTAGGAGACACAGTGGAAGGCCCAGACACAGCATCTGGTACCTCAGATCGTTCCCGCAGTTGCTCTATCAACTGTTCATTGGTTGCTTTCAGCTGTTGCATCTGCTCCATGAGAGCCTGGAGATCTTCCATCCTTCCCCTGGACAGAGTATGTTACTGGGAGGAGGCAGATAACCCAGGTGGTGGTCCCCCGTCACTGAAGACCTGTCACTGTTTTTTCCCACACCAAACCAATCAACAAGGGCAAAAAGCAACAACAAAAGAAATACTAAAAATCACCTCAATCCACACTAGCAGGCAATAAGGGGTCTCTAAAGCTATATCTGAGCCTATAACCAGCTCTGGAATTACACAGCGGCAGTCAGCGACATTGCACTTTAACCTTTAATAATAATATTTAAAATGAAAAAAGAACAAACCCAATTAAGAAAGAAAACGAATTGTACAAGTAAATGCCCGTTACTCTAAATTAATGTGGGAAAAAACAATGACAGACAATATTGCACTTGAAGACAGTCATATAAAAAATCAAGACAATATTGGACCACTTTCCAGCATATTTTCGGGCACAATATATTTCATGAAATGGTTGGACAGTCTGCCGTAACTTTAAATCATTTAGGTTTCATTCAGACCAGCAGCATGTTTTAATGTCGTAATGACCGATACTAAAAAGGAAAAACAAAGACAATACTCTGAACATCTCATAGTTACATCTATGTAGAAAATCACATAACTGATTAGCAACTACCTTCTCAAGGATCTTGGAGAGAAAGGTAAGGTTAGATATAGGTCTATAGTTGGCTAGGACCTCAGGATTGAGGGTGGGTTTTATCAGAAGAGGTTTTATCACAGCTACTTTAAATGACTGCGGTACATAACCTGTTAATAAAGACATATTGATAATATCTACTAATGAAGTGTTAACCATGGGTAACGCTTCTTTAAGTAGCCTCGTTGGGACGGGGTCTAAGAGACCTAAGCTGACCTAAGAGAGTAGATGGTAGAGTCCGGATCGGGACAATTTTTTTTGTCTGAGCCTGGCCTGTGTCCGACAGAGCCGTGCCCGACAGGCATTAAGAGATTTATGTCCAAGCCCAACCCGAGCCCGACACAGTTAAAATCAATTTTTTTTCTAATGACACATGTAGATTTGTTTGTGTGGAAAGCTTTTATTAAGCAACTGTAGGAAGGCATTCGGAAATGTCAACAGATTAGCGAATCAGCCCACACGGGGCAACAAGCACACGTTAATAAGCTGTTAAAATGTTCAATGTGTTAACCTTTCCTGCTTGCATCGTTTCCGATCGTGATGTTAGGCTCTCACTTCGACCCAGTGTACAGAGACAGACACACAGACTCAGAAAACAGTTAAAGTGTTTATTTGGACAGTCTAGCAATGTGCAGTGTGGGAAGGTTCTGGTCGAGTTGCTCCAGGTCGGGACCGAAGCACGGAGGTCCGTGATAGAGAGTGCAGGGAGCAGAGAAGCGAGGAGAGTTTGCAGCAGGCGAGCGGGTCACAGCAGGTAGGCAGCAGGCAGGTAGCAGGCTTCAGAACAGGATCTGAACAGAGGAGAATAAGTTACTGGAGTGCAAGCAACAAAACAGGCCAAAAACGCAGGAGTACTAGGAGCAGAATCACTAGTCAAAACAACTGAGCCAAGTTACCACTTTTATGGTTACAACGAACTGGCGCTGAAGAGATGAACAGCCCGGGTAGATACACTGCTGTGAATTAGTGGAATGTGCTGCAGCTGAGCTGGAAACAGAGCAGGAGGGAGTGGCCACGCCCCTTGACCTAGATCCTCTTGAGAACCGCCTCTTGCCACCGCAGGTGGAGACACACACACACACACACACACACACACACAAACAAACACAAAGAAAAAAGGAAAGGGAGAACTAGCACGTGATCAGAAAACCAGGGGAGACTCGTTACCTCCAGGGCCGACGTTATAAAATGAATAACTCTGCTCCGGTTGCATTTACACGTCTGCTTCCTCTTTCTCTATCTCTCTTCTGCCCACTTTCCCACTTTGCTCTCTTAAAGGAGCCACAGCACCATTTTACAACAAATGCCTTATGGCGCTGATGTGACCAAGCCCGACCCGAACCCGGCCATAATTTCTAAATTATGGCTTCATAATGAGATGGGACTATCAGGAACTGTCCTTCAGTGGTTCTCGTCCTATATACATGACAGAACCTTTAACGTTGCTGTAAACAATGTACAGTCTGATGTAACAAATTTGTCCTGCGGAGTGGCACAAGGGTCAGTTTTGGGTCCTATTTTGTTTTTACTGTACATTTTGCCACTTGGTCAAATTATTGGTTGTTTCAAGGATGTATCATATCATTTCTATGCCGACGATGTCCAGTTGTATTGTTCCTTTAATGATGCTGAGTTTCATCGTTTGTCTCTGTTCCTAGAGTGTGTGTCCTCCATCAAAGACTGGCTTGCCAATAACTATCTGCAGATAAATTCAAACAAGACTGAAACGCTGATCTTTGCTCCAGACCATAAGATCACGTTGATCAAACAGCACTTTGGCTCCCTGGGCCCCTCTGTCAAACCCAGCCTCAGAAACCTGGGGGTTATGTTTGACCAGGCCATGTCTTTGGAGACACACTCAAAACAGCTCGTCCGAAATTGCTTTTATCATCTTAGGAACATCTCTAAAATTCACAAATTGTTGTCAAAGAATGACCTGGAAATGATAATTCACGCTTTCATATCAACAAGGCTTGACTACTGTAACTCTGTGTTTACCTGTCTGAATATGTCTGCTTTGAACAAACTGCAAATTGTTCAAAATTCTGCTGCTGGACTTTTAACAGGTGCCCCTCGAAGGTCTCATATCACTCCAGTCTTGTCAGCTCTCCATTGGCTCCCTGTAATATTCAGGATCGACTTTAAGATTTTAGTGCTGACTTTCAGGGCCTTAAACGGTCAGGCCCCACAGTATATCCGAGACCTTTTGAAGCCGTATTTCCCTAGCCGGACTCTTCGGTCCTCTGACCAAAATTTGCTTGCAGTCCCTAAGACTCGTTATAAGACCCGAGGGGACCGGTCTTTTCAGTCTGATGCTCCCAGACTGTGGAACACCCTGCCCCTGTCCATGCGTCTGGCTGACTCTGTTGTCTCTTTTAAAAAGGATCTGAAAACTTGCTTATTTAGGAAAGCTTTTGGTTGATGGGTTCTCACTAGCGTCCCTTTCTTTTGATATATGTATATGCATTTTATACTGTTTGTTCTACCTATTCTGTTGTACAGCACTTTGTGATTTTATCTGTGAAAAGCGCTTTATAAATAAATTTTACTTACTTACTTACTAAATATCTGTCCGAACCCGGCCCGGCTCGCCAGGTACTGTCTGGACCCGTCGGGCTCGGTTCGGGTCATTACAGAAACTCATGAAGTCGTCACTACTCAGAGCTATAGGATTATATGGCTCAATAGAGCTGTGACTATCTGTCAGCCTGGCTACAGTGCTGAAAAGAAACCTTGGGTTGTTCTTATTTTCTTCTATTAGTGATGAGTAATAGTCTGATTTCTGAGGGCCTTCCTATAGGCCTTGCCGATCTAAACGACATTCTTCCAGTTTGGTGGAACGCGAGATTTGTTTTAATTTGCAAGTTTGGGAGTTATACCAAGGTGCTTGCTTTGATTCATCATCTTCTTTTTGACGGGAGCAACAGAGTTTAAAGTCGTCCGTAGGCAGGCCGTAGCACAGTCCACAAAATTATCAATTTGGGAGGGACTAAAGTTAATATAAAGGTCCTCTGTTATATTAAATCACAGCATTGAATTAAATGCTGTTGGAATATCTTCCTTAAATTTAGCTATAGCACTGTCAGATAGGCATCTAGTGTAGAAGCTTTTATCTAATTTCGTATAGTCAGGTAGTTATAAAAGAATTGTCAGATAATAAAGGATTCTGCGGATATACTATTAAATCTTCAATTTCAATGCCATATGACAGCACAAGATCGAGGGTGTGGTTAAAACAGTGAGTGGCCTTATGCACACTCTGACTGAAACCAATTGAATCTAATAGTGAGTTAAAAGTAATATTAAGGCTATCGTTGTCAACGTCCACATGGATATTAAAATCACCTACAATAAGTACTTTGTCTGATTTAAGGACTACACATGATAAAAACTCTTAAACTCTTAAAAGAATACGGACCTCGAGCTCGGTAAACAACAACAAATATAATTGGCTGTTATGTTTTCCATGTTGGATGTTGAAGATTAAGAACAAGACTTTCAAACGAGTTATAATTTAGTTCACGTTTAGGATTAATTAACAGGCTTGAATCAAATATGGCTGCGACTCCCCCTCCTCGGCCTGAGCCTCTAGGAATTTGAGTATTATCATGACTGGGAACAGTGGCTTCATTTAGACGAACATATTCTTCATGGCACAGCCATGTTTCGGTAAGACAGAACAGATCAATTTGATTATCTGATATCAAATCGTTTACTAATACTGCTTTAGAAGACAGAGATCTAATATTTAATATTCCACATCTAATTTTCCTATTCTGTTCTATCTTTGCAGTGGTAGTTTTGATTCCAAATAGGTTAAGTATAGCCCCTCTTTTGTTTACCTTTGATTTAACCGATCTGAGTCGGGGGACAGACACCGTGGTTATGGAACTTTGAGTGGGCAACTACTCCAACGGAAGCACAGAGGAGTGCGTAGCACTGCACCTCTGATTACTAATATCAAACTTGGGTTGTCATGGTTTATGACTGATACTAGACTTTTTTGATACGAGAGCGGCTCCGTCCAAAGTGGGATGAATGCCGTCTCTCCTAATCAGCCAAGGCTTTCCCCAGAACGGCCTCCAGTTCTTTTTTTTTTTTTTTCTTTATTTGGAGAAACAGGGACAGCGTACAATAAACATTAACCTCAAAGGGAGAGATGCATTGTACCGGGTTTTAGCTCAAGAGCTAATTTTCACCCGTAGTCCCTGGGCAGGCTGATGTTAAGCTAAAATACATAAAACATACATGAGTAATAAGATTTACGATGACTAAAAAGGAAAAAAAAAATGTACAAAAATTCAAGTTCACACCTTTCATACACTTAGATCTTAGAACACACACTTACACACACAGTTATCTACGTAGCCCACATTATTAGCTGGGCGCCACCCTGACAACCAGCGGTGGAAGGATGACATGCAGCTGTACATGTCATCGCTGATCAGGTTTGGCAGGGGTCCAGAGAAAACTACTGAGTCCGACATTGTCTTTGCATATGCACAAAGTGACTTAACATTAATTTTAGTGATCTCCGATTTTTTTGCATAATCGAGTATCATTACCACCTACATGAAGTATGATCTTACTGTATTTATGGCTATCTTTAGCCAGCAGCTTTAGATAGGATTCCACATTGCCCGCTCTGGCCCCAGGGACGCAGCCGCTGGAGCCGCCAACCTCACGTTTCGCAGCTCCCAATAACCAGAGTTGGTTTCTCAGTGAGTGTGTCACTGAGTGGGGAGAATGTTAGAAAGGTGAAGATGTGATGGGAAAGAGGATCAGAGATCCAACTATGCTATCACAACAACGAGGCCCTCTTAATAACATGTGGCTGTGATTGGATAGTGGTTAGTACTCTGCGTTGTGGTTGCAGATGTGTAAAGCTACTTTTCTGTTGGTCCTTTGAATTACTACATCTTCTTACTTTTTTACATCGATATGAACTGGACAGCTTAGGCTAAAAGTCCTGCAAGAGGCCCCATATTTTTGACTACAACAAAAATTTGACTGGCCTTCTATACACTTACCAACAAAGATCACCACTGTTTGCATGCAATGGTGTGAGCTTCTCCTAATGCTCTCACATGGGTAACATGTCTGACTACGGATCAGAAGATTCTAGGTTTGACTCCTGGCTAGCTCGTACTGCTCTTAGGTATTAAATCACTTGTTCCTCATTTCCAACTTTACTCCTGTACAAACTGCGATTCAAAGTCAATTTACATCTATAAGAGCCAAACAATGACTAAATAGCCTTTCAACATGTGTTGAAACAGCTCAAAGTCCTTCAATTTCAGTCAACCACAGCTATCATCAAGCTTTCTCTGTTGTTTTTCTAGAATCAGCAGTGCTAGATAAACCATCCGTGGAATTTTCATTTGTTACTCATCAGTTAGGGAAAAAATAGTTTATTTTATATTCAGAGTTCCAACTATGCTATCACAATAATGAGGCCCTGTTAATACCAAGTGGCCGTGATTGTATAGTGGTTAGTACTCTGCGTTGTTGTCACAGCAACCTGGGTTAAACTCAGGGTCCTGGCAGCTGTGTAAAGCTACTTTTCTGTTGTTTCTCTAAATTACTCCATCCTCTGCTTCATTTTACATTGATAAAAACTGGCCAGCTTAGGCTAAAAGTCCTGCAAGAGTCCCCATATTTTCGACTACAACAAAAATTTAACTGGTGTGAGAATCAAGCTGCTGCCGACTGCTAGCGCAATGGATAATATGTCGACTCGTATTGCTCTTTAGCTATTAAATCACTTGTTCCTCATTTCCAACTTTACTCCTGTACAAACTGTCTATCAAAGTAAATTTACATCTATAAAGAGCCAAACTGATGAGTAAATAGCCTTTCAACATGTGCTAAAACAGCTCTAAATCCTTCAATTTCATTCAAGCACAGCTATCATCAAGCTTCCTCTGTTGTTTTCAGTCTGGTCTCACAGAATTCCGTGAAATGAGCACGGAATGAGCTAAAATTCCGTGTGGCCACCATGGAAAACAATGCCAATGTAAAGTCAATGATAAGATGACGTAGCATTAAGCGCGACTGCGGTAGTGAGTAGTATGTAAGGCCGGAATTCCGCATAAGGAGGTTGGTTAGGGTGGTGGATGGGTCAAACACAGGACTTTTACCCAGGAGACCGGAGATCACGTCCTGTGTGTGGTGTTTGTCAGTTGTCAGTTGTTTTTTTTTTTTTGTTTTTTTAAAGCGTGTCACGGAACCGTAAGCCCACCCACAACCTTTTCCTGAACCCAACCGTCCCGTTCTTCTTGCGTGTCACGGAACCGTAAGCCCACCCACGACCTTTTCCTGAACCCAACTGTCCCGTAGTATTTCTTGCAATTTCGTGAAACTGCGACGGATTTGAAATTCTTACTGATTTCAGATAGATTGTGTTCTGTATGCTGTGCAACTGTCTCTGTGCCACTAGGAAAATCTTAAGGTAAACACCAAGCATTATTATTCCTGGAATGTAAAAGGAAAGTACTGATGAGACTGTACTTGACAGTCTACTCTGAAACAAAACACATTCTCCTTCACACACAATGTGGTTATAGTAGAACTCCTCAATTGAGAAAAATCATTCCAAAGCCTATGAGAGCTGAAATGCTCCAGCTGAGCAGAATCATGATCAACACAACATTGACAGATATTTTTCTTTTGTATAGTAGAGGTTGGCAAACAGTCGGTCAAGTGATATGAATGACAGATTTAGGATTGAAGCTGTACACAACATGACATCAGAACTCATATAGACTTTACAAAAGATGTCACCAAAATACCAGCAAGACTCTACACGTTTGATCATACTGGGAAACATGACTAACAACCCTAAAGGAAAGTCAGACATAGCAAGAGAGGCAATCAAGTAATTTGTTGGAGTATGGAGCTGCTTAAAATAGGCAATTGAGACAGTGACCAAAAGGTTTCCACACACTGTTAGAATGACTGTGACCCCTAGAATCATGTAGAGGGTGATGCGTATGGACAAGGGATAGATGGTCCTCCGACATGAACCGTTTCTGGACTCATAGCAGAGCACTGGCTCCATCTGTTAGGAGGAGAAAAGTTTACTTTGTTAATGGCGACAAACTTGGTGGGACATTTAGGCAAGTCTTTCTCTAGTTTATTGTAATGTAGTGATGGTCATCTAGAGAAAATAAAGACAATGTTTGACTATAGAACACCTTCACCATCCATAAATGTATATATACTGTATATAGCCTGTGGTTGGCTGCTACAATCATAGGGCACTGGACCTGCTGTAAACCATTAAAAGTAAGTAAAATGCTAATTCATGCAGAGGGCCACCAAGGCAGTAAGGTGAAATCCTGTAAAAAATAATGTTCTTTTGTCTTGAGGATCTTCTGAATGGATAGCTTCTGTAAAGTGACTTTATTTGCAGCTTTGAATTTGCTCCAATATTCTATGCAGCTGGTTTCCATAGTATCAATTCAAATTAAAATGTCATGTCAATGAAAGTGGGGCCCCTCTCTCCCTGGCTTGGATTAAACTGTGTTGGGGACAATCTTACATCAGACATTAAAAGGTGGATTTCAATTCACCTTTAACTCCACCTTTTACAATTTGCTCTTAAGAAATTCCAAGAATAGGTGACAAATCACAGAAACAGTGGCTAAGGTAGAAACTTGGCATATTGCTAATAACTCAACTCACTTAAAAATAAACATTTTCAATCAATGCTTAATTAAAAACTGTTCATAATCCACTTAAAACATGACTATTACTAAGCCCCTCAAAAAACAGCTGCACTTCAATCCCACACTTACCTTACATAGTCAGCTGGACAGATGTTGTAAGGCCATCAATTTGCCTTATATGGGGTCAGTTAAGCATGTTTATGAGATCTCTGTCTCTCTAGCCAGTCACTTCAGTGGGTTAACTAATAGACCTTTGGGGAGTAAGGTTGGATAATGCACAGTAGGAGGCGGCTATCACTTTGCAATCCATAACATAGTTTTTAAAAATTAAAAGTGAGTTTTTAAAGTTCAGCCTATTGTTTTGAAAATGAAAAGCAGACAAAGCTGAACGTATTATTGCCTTCACTTCCTGCTGCTGAGAGGAAGTACTCCACAATAGAACAAGTGCAAATTTGCAATAACACACACACACACACACACACACACACACACACACACACACACACACACACACACACAAACACACACACACACACAGCATGCTTGATCTGTAGATCAAATCCATACATGTTATTTGTTACATGAAATCGTACAAGGTATAATTCCAGTGTGTTGAACGGAGGCCTAGATTGAAAACCCAAAAAACAAAGAAATAGCAGAATCCATATCATTCCTTGTTTTACAGCGTATATAACATAGCCTGTATTAACAGTAAACCATATCATTACTTAGAATGTGTGTGTTTTGAACTTACATAGATATGTTTTAGAAAGTAAACCATATCGTTACTTAGAGTGTGTGTTTTGAAAACCCCAAAACAGCTAAACTATATCTTGCTCACAAGAAGAAGAGGAGGAGGAGCAGCTCAAGCCCCCTGAACAGGAAATAGAAATGGACATGGAGACCACCTCTGAGGATGAGAAACAAGCTATCCCAGAGTTCTTTGAGGGACGACCATCCAAGACTCCTGAAAGATACCTTAGGATCCGAAACTACATCCTGGATCAATGGATGAAGAGCAAGCCCAAGTACCTGACAAGACATCATCTGTTTTTTGCTTACATGCTGACCTTTCTCTACATTTCATGACAAAAGAAGCTTTCATGAGAATCATGGGGAGTGAAGGAAGCCAGCAGATAGAGATAAGAAAGTTTAGGCAGAGAGCAGGAGCCCAAAGGTGGGGGCATATTCCGGTGTGCACAGCCTCCATTCACGTGTTGCTGTAACAAGTACATGTGTTGCCGTACACATTATACATAATGTATGGACCATATTAGGTTTTTCCTTCCTGTAGAGTTGTCTGCAAGCGTTTCCTACATTACCTTACAAGGACAAGGAAGCGTATAAAGTACATCCCTCTTGGTATCTTTGGGAGGAGTAAAATGTTTTTTGATGTATAAAAATGACTGTTTTTGCCGTGAAACGCGGTTCTCCTCTGCCCAGACGCCTTCTGCAGCTGGGATAGGATTTATTTGCCTCTCACAGCCAGAGGGGATGTGGGGGAGGGCTTACTTTTTATTTTTTGTAGAGGATCACTTTCCCTTTAAAGGAGAATTCCGGTCGTTTTCAACCCGTAGCTCTGTTGTTTCTAAATTTGGAGTGCTGTCAGTAGCGAAAAAAACAAAACCAATCGGTGCTGCCTACACCGTGTTATCCCCCTTCTCGCTTTAGCACTTAACAGGTGTAAACAGGGCAAGTTTTAAACGTATTTTTAGCCTCTACATATGCTCAAAATATCATTACAAGGTCCTACCCATGTGCAGTTATTCCTTCCGAGGGAACACAGCGAATCTGACTGCAGTAGATGTGACAGAAAGGCAGAAAAGTTGTGTTAATCCATACCTCTGGTTATTTCCTGATTTCTGCTTGAAGACCACACAAATCGATTGCCGAACTCATACAATCCAATAGTCCAAAACGTATTTTTTCCACAAAAAAACGATTTGCTGTGGTTTGCTGTAACCTGACACCACTCTGTGGCCACAGAGAGTTCAAAAGTTCAAGAGCTATTGCGAATGCGCAGATCGCTAGGCAACAGACACACAGACTGTCAGCTGAGAGAGAGAGAGAGAGAGAGAGAGAGAGAGAGAGAGAGAGAGAGAGAGAGAGAGAGAGAGAAGCAAACGGAGCTTTCGGATGATTACGACATTGTGTCAGTGTTTTTAGTATATAGATAGTAGATAAGTAAGGGTTAATGCCCGATGAGGAATTAATACCTGACAATGGACACCTCGAAGGGCATTAACCCGCTTATACCATGGTCACTTGCCATGACAAGTTTATTCTTTATTCTTCTAAACTTTATTTTGCATTTTAATTAGTTTTACAATCGAAATCTAAAGTTTTTACAAACAATAACTGCACTCTAAAAACAAATACTGCACATTACTTAATTTAATTAGTGTAACATTTTTACACTCAAAAATATTGAGTAGATTACAAAGCTTGGAAATCAAATAAAACAAACCATAAATAATGAGTAGATTTGAGTAATATTTGTAATCATGTCGGAATGAATTGATTTAGTGTAATTACCAAATATAACTAAGTAAATGTAATTGAAAGACTGTGTAAACCATATAGAAAACATTAGCAGAAGACATAGAAGAAAGTTAGTACAACCCCAAATCAGAAAAAGTTGGGACAGTATGGAAAACACAAATAAAAAAAGAAAGTAGTGATTTCTAAATGTACTTTGACTTGTATTTCATTGCAGACAATACAACAGCACATAAGTTAATGTGTTCCTCATGATTTGTATTGGTTTTTTTTTTTCAAAAAAACAAAATTCCTATTTTGGTTCTTGCAACACATTTCAAGTTGCACATAGTTCAAAGTTGGAACAGTAAAGCATTTACCATTTTGTAATGTTGCCATTCCTTTTCACAACACTTAAAAGACATTTAGGGACTGAAGACACCAAGTGATGAAGTGTTTCAGGTGTAATTTTGTCCCATTCTTGCTGCAAACAAGTCTTAAGGTGGGCAACAGTACGGGGTCTTCGTTGTCGAATTTTGCGCTCCAAAATGCGCCACATATTCTCTATTGGAGACAGGTCGGGACTGCAGGCAGGCCAGTCAAGTACCCATATCCTCTTCCTCCGAAGCCAGGACTTTGTAATGTGTGCAGTATGTGGTTTTGCATTATCTTGTTGAAATATGCATGGACGTCCCTGGAAAAGATGTCTTCTTGAAGGCAGCATATTGTGCTCCAAAATCTCTATGTACTTTTCAGCATTAATGGTGCCATCACAGAAGTGCAAGTTACCTTTGCCAAGGGCACTGACACAACCCCATACCATGACAGATCCTGGCTTTTGGACTTGTTGCTGGTAACAGTCTGGATGATCCTTTTCTTCTTTGGTCTGGAGCACACAGCGTCCATTTCTCCCAAAAAATACCTGAAATACTGATTCATCTGACCACAGTACACGTTTCCACTGTGTGATGGTCAATCCCAGATGCCTCCGAGCCCAGAGAAGTCGACGGCGCTTCTGGACACTGTTAACATAGGGCTTCCTTTTGGCACAGTACAGTTTTAACTGGCATTTGTGAATGTAACTACGTATTGTGGTACTTGACAAAGGTTTGCCAAAGTACTCCTGAGCCCATGTGGTGATATCGCTTATAGATGAATGACGATTCTTGATGCAGTGCCGCCTGAGGGATCGGAGATCACGGTTGTTCAGCTTAGGCTTGCGCCCTTGTCCTTTACGCACTGAAAATCCTCCTCATTCCTTGAATCTTTTAATTATGTTATGCACTGTTGAAGGTGAAATAAGCAAATGTCTTCCTATCTTTCTTTGAGGAACATTGTTTTTAAAATTTCAATAATTTTCTCACGTATTTGCTGGCAAACTGGTGATCCTCAGCCCATCTTTGCTCCTAAAGGACTAGACCTTTCTTGGATGCTGCTTTTGTACCAAATCATAATTACAATCACCTGTTGACATCACCTGTTTCAAATCACATCTTTTTTTAACCAATTTACCTGATTACTAGCCCTAAATTGCTCTTGTCCCAACCTTTTTTGGAATGTGTTGCAGGTCTGATTGACAGGAAAGGATGTATATTTACAAATGAAATTAAGTTGACCAGACAAAACATGAAATATTTTGTGTTCCCATTGTCTGCAATGAAATTCAAGTAAAAGTACATTTAGAAATCACTACTTTCTTTTTTTATTTGTGTTTTTCATACTGTCCCAACTGATTTGGGGTTGTAGATACAACTGAAACCATTTGTATGATATAACTGAATACTTGCCTATGATTTATTTAAAATATGTGTTGTACTGATTCATTTCTTTTACTCAATTTATTACATTGTATAGGTGTTTTCTACTTGATGTCAATAAATATTAACCTAAAAAAAAATAAGTATGACCAAGATCTCATGCAACATGAACATTTTATTTGACATTTGCCAGAAAGACATTTTGCTTTTTTAAGCTCCTCATACACGTGAAACACCAGCAGCACCATCACTGACACAGTATAGTGCAAATAAGCAAAAAGTGCATTAGAACAAGACATTTTTGCAATACCTGAGAATTTGGCTACTTTTCTTAAATACATTTTTGAGGTTATTTCAAAAGATGCTTGTGGAAGTGGATTCCGGAAACCTTTCAGCAAAGGTGCAAAGACTGAGAAACAATATGGTCATGTAGTTGCTTAGAGGCAGCTGTTCAGATGAGAAAATGTGACTCCTACCCAATTGAGCCATGTGTGGAATGCGATACATGACTTATTATTTAAGTTCTGGACAGAAACTTGGACAATCTAAAGCTCCATTTAATCAGATGATCTCCAGGTGCGGTCAGGCTCACAATGTCGGACATATTTCAATGTGTTTTGTGTCTACATTTTACACCTTGCATTGATAAGCCTTTTCTCTATTTTTTTCATTTATAAACCATTAAGCTTCTGATCTCAGTTTACAGGGAGTTTCCCTACAAATTACTTAAATGCATTTTAAGTTCAAAGTATCTTGAATTGTTAGAAACACAGAAGTCTCTAAAAAAGTCCAACAGATTACAGAAGAGTGAGACTAAAGTAAATAGTGGGGATAATTTAGATTTTGCCTTATTTAATGGATTGTGATTTTAAGCAGTAATTATAATTTTAATGTAAAGTTACTCAAAAGGGTAATTCCAGGATTTTTGTACCTGGGCTTTATTTTTCCTCGTCTGTGGGTGCACATTTACAACACAAGTTCCATATCGCTTGGCCATTTAGTTTGTGCCTTTTTAAAAGATGGCTCTGGGTTGTCCTTTTATCATTATATTTTATTCAAAGTAGATGTGTATAAAATCTGTGTCCCACCCTGTCTGCAGATGGTGACCTGTTGTGTAACGGTAGAATGCTAAAAGATAACTACGGTACTTTTTGAGTGTAAATGATTGAAATGGCTGTAGTGATGTTTTTGCATCTAACAGGTTCAGATTGTTTTAAGTGTCTAGCAACATTGTGAATAGGATACCTTAAGTGGTAAGACATTTGTCAATGGGTTAAATGACAGTTCATGGTTCAAGATAAAAAAAAGCGCAATTGGTTGAATGGTTCAGTTGGCTCCAGTTCTTTTAAGAGTTATGGGTTATTTCAGATCCAAAGCATAGGTCAGTCCTAGCAGGTAGCAACAGGCTCTGCTGAGATCCCCAAGATGGTTGAGTAGTAGTGGAACCTTCAATGACGATCCCAACATCATCGACCTGTCCACTTTCATTCCGGACCAGGTACACAGCCATCACCTGTGCTGCCAGCTCTTCTTCCACATCGACAGCTGAATCAACATTCTGCAGACATTGTAAAAGGCAACTGGTTAGAACAGGCAGGCAGGATGTCACCAACATAGAATAAAATCAATTACCAAAACAACTAAATCAATCAGTTGTACAAAGATTGTATAGTAAGTTGTAAGGATGTTACGACCGAAATTAAGTCACAATCTTGAATATCAAATAAAAAAATGGAATCGTCAACGCCCCCATGTCACGTCCAGTCGGCTTGTCAAGCGGTAAAAACACATGTTGAAGTGCTGCGAGTCAGTCAACCTCCTGTAACTTAGCTACAGCCAGTCAGAATATAGAAACTTCAGATGCTGGAGACCCATTGACAGAACGTGTGCCCCCTTCTCTTTCCCTTAAGTGTGTGAAAGTGTGGTATTGAAAGTATTTTGGAGTTATGTTGACAACGTTCGCGTTGTCGACAAAAAAGCCACAGTTTGCAAGCTCTGCTATGTGCGTGTACCATATTCTGTGTGTTTACCATTGAACATTTTCCTTCTGCTTAACAGCTTTATCCAAACAAAACCGCACAGTTGAATTTCAGCCTGCATGCACGTTTTACCACCTAAACAGAGCAGCTGATATTGATTATAGAGAACAACAAGTTAACGGACTGCCGTCATCTTTTGCTGTGCTCAGCTGCTGTGCTGGCTCGATGGTGTTTAAAGCCCCCAACTTAGCCTTCAAGGCAGTGCTGCGACCATTGTCTTCAACCATAACTGTCAGTACCCGATCCGTTCCATCTGCCCGATCCGTTCTGCGCATGTGCATAATTGCGTAGCAGAAAACCTGTGCGATTTGTACCACGCATGCGTTAAAAAACACTTGACGGCAATTTTTCTTTTTTTATAAAGATATTTAAATTAAGACTTGTCACCGATACAAAACCGCTAGCGACGTCATTGTTGTGTTGTTTATGTTGATAGGTTTAGACCATTAATTAATTATTAATATACTTGTCTATGGTCTTGACTAATAAAGTAAGTGTCCTTTCAAAGACGAGACGACAGCTCTTCCAGCCACCACTGCTGTATACCACTATAGTAGCTACATGCTAACAGCATGCTAACGGCAGTAAACATGTCATCTTGTCGGCCTTTGTTGTTAAATTCTCCCCAATTCTGGGTCTCATTCCTGCTGAAACATGTCCGATTGGGTAGTGTTTGGTTCAGAAGCCTTTATCTGAGATTTCTGACGTTAGAAAGTTCTGCTTCGTTCTAACACAATCTAACGTTAGCATACTCCTAACGGCTAACTATTATGTAGCATGCTAACGCGACATAGCTAGCTGTAATCTTGGCCAATGCTGGTAATTTCTCCCAAAATTCCGGTCACTTTGCTGGGACATGTCCGGTTGTTTAGTATTTGGTTTAGAAGCCTTTATTGGTGATTGTGATCCGTGAAAAATCACCACCGTTGGCCAAGATTACAGCTGTGTTGCGTTAGCATGCGCTACATAATAGTTAGCTATAGGAGCATGCTGGGCTCTCACAGAGATCTCATTTGCAGCCCTGTTTTACCTTATATTTTTATAAAAGTACAAACACATGAAGTGAGAGGTGCATACACATGATTACACTTTATTTAAAGCATGATTAACCTGAAGCAGGACGGAGCAAGGCTCCTAGCTCAGGCTAGCTAGCGTTAGCAAATTACCTTCAAAGTTGCAAAGAAATTAAGCCACATAGCTAAGTCTTTGTTTAATTTGCTACGTGGTGTCGTACTGGATGCCCGGACAACCCTCTGTATATCATTAACAGATACTTTAGGCAACTCCAGCAAACAACTTGTACTGTCAATGTCTAATGTTTTCTTCCAGCAACCGACGGAATGTCCAAAACATAGAACCGATCAGGTAGTGTCGTAAAAGCATGAGCTTCTGCGCATGCGCAGATTTATGCACACGCGCAGAACGGATCGGGCAGGCGGAACGGATCGGGTACTGACAATAACCATTGCCTAATCCTAGTGTCTTCCAGGCAGCGCTGACGTTGGGGGCTTTAAAACCAAACTCCGTGTGCTGCGAAGCGTCTGCCCTGAGGATTGTCGTTTTTTGTTTTTTTTTACTTTATTGACAAATTGTCGTTTCCAATTCACTGAAGATATGTTATTGTTAATAAATGTTTTAAATTAAATGTTTTAAAATTGACAATGTAGTGTGGTACATTGTGAACAAAGGTCAGATATTATATTACATACAAGTCTAGTCTAAAAATGGCATAGCAACCTGTGCTTTAAAAAAAATATACATATATATATATATTGAGAATCAAATCGTGACTTTAGAATCGAAAATTTGGAGAATTGTGAAACCCCTAGTAAGTTGTGTATTGTTTAAACTAGCTTTGGTTGATTATTTCTGATACATGCTTAATTTGTTCAAATGTTGGTGAATAAACATGCAAATACTAGTATCCAGGTGGATACAAATACAGGTCAGTCAATATAAATAAAGCTTCAATAAACAAGTGACCAGCGCTCTGTGCAGCTTTGTATTGTATTTAGGTTATATTAGGTTACACATTAAAACATCAACATCAGCCACATCAGTAATGTCTCATTTTCAGTGGACAGCTAGAGCTACATAATGGCCGTGTATTTCTAAACAAGAGTTTAATAAGGGTTCTTTCTTTGGTTAAAGAACACAGAAATACGCTGATGCATTAGCGGAAGCACTAATTTCAACTTTACACATTTATTGTAAGGAGATCCCTGAAAGCCATATATTGGACTCACCTCAAACTTCTTGATTGAGGCACTCACATCTTAACCAAGGTGATCGATGAGACATCGGATGACAACTTCTCTGGTTTTCTGAATGGAAATTCTGCTCATTTTGCTCTGTTTAGGAGAAAATGTATTCTTAAATGACAAGAAGATACACTATTCACATTATGCACATTATGGCCTGGAGAAATATTAAAGAAATGCTCATTTCCAGGTTAATAATTGTATTTAGAGGTTGCACCAGAATAGGTTTACATGGTTTCATTTTCAAAAAACACCATGTTTTTGTTGTACTGCACATTGCTGCAGCTCCTCTTTTCACCCTGTGTTGAGCTCTCTGTTTTAGCTATAGAGTGAGACATCTCACTTCTGCTCCATCTTTGTTGAGTCGCACATGCTCAGTACCTAGGTAAGGACTACTAGCCAGTCAGAAGCAGAGTATGAGGGCATGTCCTGACAGTAGCTAGGTAAGGACTACTAGCCAGTCAGAAGCAGAGTATGAGGGCGTGTCCTGACAGTAGCTAGGTAAAGACTGTTTATGAACTGCTCCAAACAGCTCTATTGTTGTCCAGCCTTTACTAGACAAACAAGCATCACTTTGTAACACATTATTATGCTCACCTAGCTCATACCTGCAAACTCAGAAGGCTGAAAAAGGTGACACATCAAAATGTAATAACAATAACTTAAAACAACTTATTTCACCAGTAAAATCCTGTTAAACGACAAAAACAACCACTGGACGGGAAAAGGGTATTTTACAACAACTCTGAATGCAGCACGAGACTGGCGAGGCGAATTTCAAGTGAGCGCAACATCTGTGTTGTTTTTCAGACAACGGCAGCTATAGACTGTTGTTGGAATCCTCCAGTGAAATACAGACACACTTTTACACCGTTTACTGTCAGCATTTAACCGTGTTTACTCCAGCTGCTAGCTAACGGTAGGCTAATGTTAGCTGCTGTCAGGTGTAGTGTTGACTAGCATCCCGTGCGGCGATGTTTCAGTTGCCTCTAACGTCCGTTTTCGGAGCATCAGAGAGAGGCGCAGGCATTTAAGTGGCACCTGAATAGGCACCAAAATCCGCGTTGCTATTTGGTCAGGTAGATGGTCGTTAAGGCACCGGTGCCGTATTAGCACCGGGTCTTGGTATATAACAATAAAGGAAAGGGAAAAAGCAAAAAAGCAAATGAGCACTTTAATTACAAAACAGGTGGGGGAAAGCAACAGCTAAACAGTAAACTGAAATACCTGGAGCAGAGTATTCATTTCTGCACGATGTTTCTCTCCAGCAGCACCTCTCTTGGCTTGGAAGATGGAGTGCAGTTTAGGGGAATAAAGGTCCAACATTGACATGAATTTTGCCTCAAGATTTACGGTGGTTATTCGTTGAAACTCTGCGTTGACCTTTAACAAAAAGAGATTGTGATTATTTAACTGGCTTAATAACACAGAAGTTACACTAAATTCCCATCTTATGTTTAGAAAAACAGAGACCATCAGGTCCAAGAGCTTAGCTTACTTAGAGGATTGAAGAGACAAAAGAAATTCAACTAAATCCCTGACAACCTTTTCATCAACAGTGCAGTTATTTTGTGTCAAAATGTCTCTCACTAAATTTGGAATATACTGAGATGATGATGTGTAGATAAACTGAAGCTGTTCCACCAAGTCATCCATACATTTACCAGAGACATAAATGCTTTCTAACTTAAGCAGGAGAGAACCGATAACTTTCACAAACACGCTTTCAGTTTCACAATCCAAATCTATAGTAGCATCCAACTCCACATCCTCAACGGATTCCAGTAATGCAAACTGTCTGTCATGCGGTTGAACACTGATAGAAATCGGAAGTTTTACAATAACATCAGCTTTTAAGTCCTTACACAAGTAGGATGGGTGCTTTCAGCTTTTATGTGTAGCTTAAGTCCCATATATGATAGTTTTGAACTCACAACCATCAAACACACACTTTATTGTTTCTAGTCTTTTCAGATTAGAGTTAATGTGTTAAAAATAATCCTTTGTATTTGGAAAACATAAGTTACACATTTTACATTTAAATGTGTTGTCCTCTTGCTGATTTTCAGTTTCCACTGATTTGTGAGCTGGTGTGTATGTAAGCCACCCCAAGTTTTAAGCGAACATGGACAGTTCAAATGAATACAAGGAAGATAATGTCCACAACCTAAATGTCCATGTAGTGTTTAATAAGTCCCCCCTTTGATGATGCAACAAATATACAGAGTTTACACTGCCATCCCATGAGCTGTTAATTTAAAGAGGAATAAAAACCGGGGAGCCTTGGTGGCTAGTGGATAGTGTCCTGTGAGGCTCAGTCCTTTCCACTGTGACCTAAGTTTGAATATGGCCTGCTGCCCTTTGTTGGTGTCCTCCCCTCTTTCTCACACATTCCTGTCTCGTCTCTGTCAAGTTAAGCATATGTCGAAAAAAAAGAGATACAAACCTTTTATTGACATAAAAATTGATAGACTAAAGACAATCCCCCCCCCCCCCCCCCCCCCAAAAAAAAAAAAAATTAAGAAAACAAATAGTAACTTACCTCACATTTTCTTGATCAGCTGTTTTCCACCTGAAAAACATTTTTTTTTAAATATGTAGCAATGATTAAAACAACTCTTAAACTTAGGATATGAAATTTAAGAACAACTTTCCACACAAGTCATGAATTGCAATTAATGAATATTGCTCCATTCTGCCAGAGCAATGCATGATTTCCTCCTATGAGTGATATTTAAAGATCAACATGGCATGGTAATTAGGCCCTATTGAAATTAAAATGTTTATTCTTCATCTTGCTCTTCTTTCTATATTATTATTATTATTATTATTATTATTATTATTATTATTATTATTATTATTATTATTATATTGTTTTACTTTAATAGTATTCTTGAAACTTTGGAAAAGTTAACCTGACATCCTTAGCAATAAAGCATATTTAAATAAATAAATATGACATTATTATTTTGATTATTTGCATAAGTGCATGTCATGAGGGCAAAAGCGTTTGGACTTTTTTTGAAAATATTTAGATATTTTGTCAACTGTATAAGTTATAATGTTAATTTCTTCACAGTATGACTCCTAATACATATGAGAAGTGATTTAGACAGGAGATTGGCTTAGGTTTTATTGATCTGTGTGTCATATCAATACATATCTGTGAGATTCATGTTTCCGTTTTATTTATTTATTTATCTTTAAGGTCCTACAAAATGGTTTAATATTCAAGTGACCTCACTGCAGCACACATATTCTAATAGCCCAGTTTTTCCTGAAAAGAATGAGGTCCATAGATTGACTGTGGACAACAGGGTTGATGTTTTACAAGCTTTTTTAGAATATAAAACCAGACGGACCAGAGGTTGTCAAACATCCTTCAGGAATCTGAGTGTTAAATCCATAAGAAGAAGTTGAAGTACAGTAACGTCATTGTTAGAGACACAAGGCTTTTGCGAACACAACGGTATATAACTTGTGTAGATAAAAATAAATAATGAGTCTGAAATCGCAGTTTCAAAGTACTCTCTGTTTGCGTTTGGCTCAAGAAAGAATGAGCATAAATAACATTACGCTGAATGAGAGACTTAGCAACAGTCATGCCGCTCTGAGGCAGATAATTCAAAAACTATAAATCCTACAGCTTACCTGGGCGCATTGGCTGAAACTAGACAAACATACCTACATTTTGATGTATAAATTGTTATGGTTACGAGCTAATGACTGTTTGTAAACATGCTTTGATCTCTGTGACGTGTGTGTATCTGTCTGCATATGTATGTGTGTGTGTTTGTGTGTGTGTGTGTGTGTCAGTGTGTTTGTGTATTTGTGTGAATGTGTGTCTGTGTGTGTGTGTGTATGTGTCTGTATTTGTGTTTGATTGTAGGTCTGCGTGTGTGTCTGTGTGTGTGTGTGTGTGTGTGTGTGTGAGAGAGAGTGAGTGTGTGTATGTAGGTTTGGATGTGTTTGGATGTGTGTGTGTGTGTGTGTGTGTGTGTGTGTGTGTGTGTGTGTGTAGGTTTGGATGTGTGTGAGACTGACTGACTGTCTGTATGTGTGAGTGTGTGTGTGTGTGTGTGTGTGTGTTTGTGTGTGAGTGTGTGTCTGCATGTGAGTGAGTGTGTGTAGGTTTGGATGTGTTCGGGTGTGTGTGTGTGTGTGTGTGTGTGTGTGTGTGTGTGTGTCTGTGTCTCGAGTGTGTGTGTGTGTTTGTGTGTGCTGAATAGCTAAAGTGCTACAGCTAAACTGGATAAACAGCTTAAATCAGTAAGAAGAAGTTGAAGTAGTGAGAATAGGTGGAAAAGTATGAATGGTTTTAATTAACATGAATTTCATTAAAAAGTTGAACAACACCACTAAAGTAAAAAGTATGTGGAATATTTTAAAAATAATTTAAAAGTTGATTCTAAACTGAATTGAATGAGAGCGATTGTAATTTCATTGTCTGTTAAAAAGTGCAGAGTCATGCTATAAGGAGGAGCAGCAGGTGTTCCGTCAGCTGTAATCAAGCCTTCCTTTGATGTTTAATTACAAACACCTGCTAAGTATAAACATTGAAGACAGTGAGATCCAGTATGAGAAAGGTGTTGAAGTCCACGTCGAAAAAGCCTTTATAAATCCAAAACCGTATATTCTATCAATACAAGAACTTCCTTGTTAGAGACACAAGGCTTGTGCGAACGCATTGGTATGAAAGTTGTGTAGATAAAAATAAAAAATGAGTCTGAAATCGCAGTTTCAAAGTACTCTCTGTTTGCGTTTCGCTCAAGAAAGAATGAGCACAAATAACATTACGGTGAATGCGTGGGAACGTTCTTGTCGCTCTGAGGCAGATCATTCAAAAACTATAAATCCTACAGCTTACCTGGGCACATTGGCTGAAACTAGACAAAAATACCTACGTTTTGATGTATAAATTGTGCATGAGAAGTTAAAATTGTTGGTGTGAGAGCAATTCATAGAGAAAGATTTAAGATGATTCTTACAAAGCTTCGCACTGTTAAAAATAAAGAACAGGATAACAATAGTTGGGAATGCTGAATGCATTCCCACTAATAAAGAACAGAATAACAATAGTTGGGAATGCTGAATCAGCATTCCCACTAAAAAATAAAGAACAGGATAACAATAGTTGGGAATGTTGAATGCATTCCCACTAATAACAATAGTTGGGAATGCTGGATCAGCATTCCCACTAACTAGAAAATGCATTTCCTGCAGAAAATGCGTGGGAATGCTGAATGGCTAAATTGCTAAAGCTAAAGTGGATGAATAGGTTAAATCCGTAAGAAGAAGCTGAAGTAGTGAGCATTGGTGGAAAAGTATGAATGGACATGAATTTCATTACAAAACAGTTGAAAAACACCACAAATGCATAAAATGTGTGCAATATTAAAAGTGTTTTTGAAAAGCTGACGCTAAACTGAATTGAATGGCTTTCAAAATCATGAATAAGTATAGAAGACTTAAAAATGCTGTGAAAAACATTGATGAAAATGCAGAACTATGAAACTAAGAGAGAGAGAGGGGGAGGGAGAGAGAGACAGAGAGAGAGAGGGAGAAAGGGAGAGAGAGTGACAAAAAGAGAGAGAGAAAGAAAGAAAAGAGACAGGGAGAGAGAGTGATAGAGAGAAGAAGAGAAAGACAGTGACTAAAAAGGCTGAAAGTATGAATTCTTTATATTATTACCAAACAGGTCCACAGCAAGACAGCATACAACAATTGTGTGTGTTTGTGACAGATAGAAAAAACATGAAGAAAAAGAAAAGAAAATAGAGAACATTACCCTCAGAGATACATTTTAAAGTGCAGCAGTGGGATTAGAAACCCGGTCTCCCACACAAAAGCCACGTGTCATGTCCTCGGCATCATCAGTTAGTTAAGTGCAATGCATAGACCTGTAGTATTTAACTTTAGTGTCTGTGAACGTGTTGTTATGGTTACTACCAATGGCTGTTTGTAAACATGCTTTGATCTCTGTAACGAGCTGCAGCTGCGGTTAAGTGACACCTGTCAGACACGGCAGTCATCTACAGACAGTGCATATTGACCTCCGAAACAAACGCTCATACTGCCAAAATGAAAAGCGGTGTCAGTCAAATGATGTAACCATGACGACCACAAGGCCTTCCTGAACAAAATGATGTACAATTTATATGGATAAACTTAAAAATGTGGGCATATCGGCGATTTCAAAAAGTGGTTTGCTGTCCATTTCGCTGTGACCTGGAGAGGATTTTTAATATAGGGAGTGAATGGTGAGAGAATCAGAACTCTTGTCATTTGGAAGCTCACAGAGCCAAAAGTATAAGTCGTATCGCACAACTGACAACAACAATCTACATACACACGCATTGAAAAAGCAAAAACATCCTGGAAAGATCACTAACCTTTAACAGCTTTTTCACAAAAACTGTAAAAGATATCAAAACACTGAGCACACTCTGAATACCTGAAGATTTCGTGAATCGTTTAAAAAGTATAAATAGTAGAAAAAAAGTTGAAGAAGTCCCATCGTCTGCTAAAAGTTGAATGGTTTTAATAGCTGAAAGTATGCAGAAGTTATGAAGAGCCAAACAACGTACGGAAGAAAGCGGAAAAATACAAATAAAGAACAGAATAACAATAGTTGGGAATGCTGAATCAGCATTCCCACTAAAGAAAGAACAGAATAACAATAGTTGGGAATGCTGAATCAGCATTCCCACTAATAATAATAATAAGAAGAAGATATAAAGAACAGGATAACAACAGTTGGGAATGCTGAATCAGCATTCCCACCAATAAAGAACAGGATAACAATAGTTGTGAATGCTGAATCAGCATTCCCACCAAATATACTATAATTATGCCAAAAGTGTAGGGGCAATCTTCCCATAGGATTGAATGGGACACATGCCTAGCTAGCAGCTCCTCCTAAGGTGACCCCTCAAATTCACAAAAATGCATTAAATTGAAATCGGAAAAGTGTTAGCTAAACTTTGTAAGACCTTTAGGGTCTCACAGCTTATATATCTTATAAGCTGTGATATACATGCCGTGACAAAATTCAAACTGTAAATATACTATAATTATGCCAAAAGTGGCGCAACCTAGCTGCTGTCTTGAAGGGACGGTAGCAACTAAAGGAATCCCTCAAATTCACAAAAATGCATTAAATTGAAATCGGACACTAGTATTAGCTTTGTAAGACCTTAGGGTAGCTGTAATGTAAGTGTGATGAAATTCAAACTGTAAATATACTCTGGTTATGCTGGTAGCCGGACAGCTCCGCGGACCCCCGAGCCCCGGTAGTCCTTTAACCCAGAATTGGTGACTTTGCCCTGGGTATGGAGCTCAGTGGGCTGCCGTGGAGCTCCTGAAGTCCGACATTTCCAATTAGCCATCGATGTTCGTAAAACGGCCCATATTTGACTTTTATATAGTTGATTTCTCACGTAAAAAAAGTATCAGAAGTGAATTTAGTAACCAAATAGCAAATAAACAATGTATAACATTGCAGCGTCTGAAACATGAGACTGCTGACTTGTCTCCAATGTGTGTGCATGTGGTTTGCTCAACCAATCAGTGTGCAGCTCATCTAAATATTCATGAGCATACCATATTTGGAAGAAAAGCTCTTAGGGCCATATTCACAGGGGCAGTTTACGACCCATAAAAATAGCAACCGGGCCTTTTTCATCCCAACCAATGTTACATACCCTATTACCTTAAGGAACAGTGTGAAACACCCTATATAATCATTCTACCACCCCTTTAACTAATCATTAAAATGATAAATTAAAACAAAAAGCATGTTCATAAAAAGAAAGCTGAAAATAGGTTGGCTTCTCAAAAATATTTATTTCTGTTGTCTGACCCGTTGTGTTTTAAGTGGCAGGTCACTAATTTGTTTACCATATGAGTAAGCAGTTGAAGTCACTCTCCAAAACATCTGAAAATAATTAGCTTCCTAGATGAGGAGGTGCCAGAATGCAGACAGTGTTATAGTAATGAGTTCCCAGTTCTTGAAGGTGTGAGAAGTCAGGAGAGGTGGCTGACATCTGTCTGCATCCCCACTGCGCCATTATTCACACTTCTAATTGGTGTTTATTTTGCATTAATTTCTATTCCAGACACAAAGTAAAAGTTAAACATTTTATCATAATATGTCGTTTTCAATGAGGAACACAGCGTTTTTATTTTAATTTATTCGGTCGTGCTATAGCAGTCGGTCTGTTGACAAAACTTTCCCCACCCTTTGGCAGCCACAGTTTTTCGGCCTAGGAGGCTGTAAATGTAGCATATTTAAATCTGTGATAACGATACAAATGTATGAAGTCTATATGTTTACATGAATATAACCGGTTTTAAAGTTAATCTGCATTCGCTCAAAACGCAACACAGTGTGCATGTTTTCCTTAACCAGATGTATTTACATAAGCCAAGCCAATTTTCTTGAGCACACCCACACAACAAGCAATTATGTTGTTTTCTTTACTCTGTTCCAATAGAGTTGTAAAGTGGGAGGAGCCGCAATCGGGAACCATGAGTGTTGTGGGTCGTGCTGGACAACATCATCCCTGGACCTTTAAGCTTCTTAAAGGGATACTTCACCGATTTAGCATTCAGCTTTGTATCAGTAGAAACCCGGTAGTATTTCTGAATGACCGTGCATCCCTCCCTCATATCCCCCTGAAATGGGAGATCTCTGCATTGGGGGGTCTGGAAAAAATCTTCCGATGACGTACAATGACGATTTTTGCATCATCGGAAGATTTTTTGGCCAGAGCAAATGACTACAGCCAGTAGTAGGACCTACTTCCGCATGTTTTAAACCCGCCCATCACCCGAAGCGAGCCGATCTCAGCCGGAAAAAAACGAAATGTCAGCCATCTTGAATCCTCGCTAAACAGGGCTCTCTCTCTCGTGGATGTATTAAGAGAACTTCTCAGCAGCAAACTTTTACAACAATTATGTGCATTCAAACTACCGCACGTGTACCACCAGGATACATCGGTACAGATCGGAGAATATGCAGGGAACGTTATTACAGACGGAATAATCGGCCCACTACGAGAGCTTCGCCTGCACGGAGACCAGCGGTCTCGCTCGATGCCCCGATCCGGGTAGGGGACATCCTCATCGGCTAGGTGGGAAGCTAACGCTACCCGGCCACCTGTCCCATCAATCCTGCTTGCAAGTGTCCGTTCATTAAACAACAAACTGGACTACATCCAACTTCAACGATGCTCCCAACGCAAGTTCAGAGACTGTGTTTTTTGCTTTCGTGGAAACATGGCTGAACAACAGTGAACCGGACTGTCCAGCTACCAGGCCTGCTAGCCCTCCGACGATCCGAGCTAGAGATGCTCTGTCACTGGGTAAAAGACCCGTGAAGGTGAGCTGTGTTAACACGGACTGGTGCAGAAATGTGGTGATTTGTATCCAACTAACTGCTAACCGCTGGAGTTTGTGACTTACATGCCGACCATTCGACATTCCACGCTAATTCAAGGCTGTGTTTATACTTGGTGTTTACAGCCCACCAAGCCTAATGCTGGTATGCTTAGCTGAACTTTACGGAGCCTATAATGTGTGTGTGCACTAAATGTAGCCTGTTTCGTATGTCATTTTTATATAATGTTGTTTTTATATATTTTAAATGTGTAACACCACTTGAGCCACGATGAAATGTTGTTTCGTGTATATGGTTGAAATAACAATAAAACACAATTGAGTTGAGTTGAATGCCTCTGTGTCTGTCTGTCAAGCGATAGGCGTGGCTTGGGAGTGGACTCAAAGCAGCGAAGCGAAGTGCATTCTGGGATTTGGTGTCTTTCATTCATATGAGCCAAAAACACATTTTCTGGCTTTTCTCGGCCCTAAAGGCACCAATTAAATTTTTTTTTCACATTTCTGCTACATAAGTGACCCAATTTAAAGATATATTCAGCTTTCCAGCGGTGAAATATCCCTTTAAGATCGTGCTGGACAAGCATCCTGGAGAAAGAACTCTATAGAATAGAAACTGAAGACATAATCACTGTCAGTTGCAATCAATTAGTATTTGAAACAATTATTTTCCTAAGTAACTAAACTTTCAGAAATACAGTATAAAATAATTAATTTGTCATGTACAAAAATTAAGTAGTTTAGGGCCTTACGAAGTGCATTGATAATATCTTTGCAGGCTTCAACAATCCAGTCAAGAAATTCAGCATCTCGAGGTCAAGCCTTTGCTGGTATCTTCAGGTTCCTCATTTCATTCAAACTCTCTTTTCCTCATCTACCTGAGACATCAGGATTAGATGTTATACTTAAAAACCCTTTATATTTAAAGGGCCACATTTATATCATATAGTATATAATGTGATCATGTAATTCAAAAATGTGTCCCTAGAAAAATGAGAACGAAATATTTGACAATACATGGGCAAAGCTTTTAGCAGGGTGAATGGTACCTCTTCCTGTGCACGTTTTAATCTGATTCAAATTAAAGTCACCCACGTACATACTACAGTAAAACCAAATAAGATAAAATATACCAAACCTTATTTATGTAAAAATATTTTAATATCTTGAATAAAGCTTTTGAGATAAATATACCCAGCAAAGTGCTTTTTTGGGGGTTCAAGGAGATCATATTAATGTGACTAGCAGCAAGGAAAGAGCTATTGCATCCGCAACCTGGATAGCTCAAAGCAGGATACCTATATAATTTAAATGACTGTGATTGCCTGGAGTATTGTCATGGCTTCAGGATATAATGATATTTTTAAATTTACAAAAAATAAACAAAAAACGGATTGTCTATTTTACAAATGGTGGTTGACGTTGGACGGTAATGGCATGTTGCATCTGGATCGAGAAATCAACTTGCTAATCTCCTGCCGACTCTGCTAACCTGCGCTAGCTAGCCAACAGACTGGTCAAGTTTTCACATGTAAACATCCAAGTAAACACTGATGAAAAGGTGAAGAAGATGAGCTCAAGTCAGCAAGAACATCTCTGCGGCCATCTCATGACTATATGTTGCTCATCAGCCTCGCAAAATCAACTCACCAGTCTCCTACTATTCTATATCAACGACGTTCCACTTCCAGGAACGTCGGATTGCTCTCTTTTTAGGCCGGATGTCCCACACCTTCCGCTTTCTTTGTGTTTGCGTTCTAAACTCTGGTCGATTTATGAGGACTATGGTTAACTGCTCCTCAGATCTCTGCAGGTTAAATCTAGAGAGCTAGCTAGACTATCTGTCCAATCTGAGTTTTCTGTTGCACGACTGAAACAACTTTTGAAAGTACACCTGTTACACTAAAACATTCCTTCTCGATGCTAATTTGCAGAGGCACTGCATTGTGTCCAGGGCTTAGCGCCGCCTAAGATGATTGTGATTGGTATAAAGAAATGGAAATACACCAGAGCACGTTTTTCTCCCATCCTGGAATCCTGTGTGGACTAGTCAGACCTTCATCTGCAGCGCTAGAAAGGAAGGACTCTGCTAGCCTGGCCTCTCAAAGTTTTCAAATGTAAACATCAGTGCTAACAGAGTAAAAGGTGAAAATGGTTAGCAGCTACAAACCCGGTCTACGTGGACAAACAAGGCCATCTCCATCTTTGCATCAGAGCGGGCACCGAGGTATGGTGCTAAAACAGTATCATAACAATTTGTAACTCGTGAAACACAATGCACGAATGAGACTGTTTTTTTTTCCGCGCAGTTTGTGGTCACAAGCCATTCGTAACTCAGGTGACGATCCCAGCTGAATAAAGTGCTTTATTTCTAAGCAGGGTCTGGTCATTTTTAACTTTAGTAGTAAGGCTCCTTAATTGTTATGCAACATGTTTATTCACAAAGACTCTAATTGCACTGTTACACAGGTGATATGTCTGATTTAATGCATGTAGAAGGGTCAAACACTAAGTCCATTTAACATCCTGACTATAAAAATGTAATCCTTTAAGACAGGTTATAGTGACAGAAAGCAACACAAAACATTTGTTTAACAGTTAAACTTTATTGTTTTTACAGATAATAAATAAAACGAAAATATTTTGAAAGGGTACTAAATCTAATCTGCAGCTTGAAAAACATTTCACAGCATAAATATAACTGACAGATAAAAACTTCCAGTGAAAATCTCTAAGTTACTTTTTAAAAACAATTGTCCCTTTCACACAGCCAAATATTCCAGAGTATGAAATAAAGATCTGAGAGATGTTTCTTATTCTGTTTATTTCTTCCTCTTTCTTGTGTGAGTTTGAGTGTGGTTTCTATAAAGAGAGAAACAAAATACAAATGAATAAAGGAAACGCCAAGTAGCAGTGCTTTGGCTGTAGGCTACTTCCACCCAATATAGTCCCAAATCAATATATGCCTAGGAAATCGTCTAGTCTTATTTTGCGTTGTTATTTGTACTTGTTGTGAATACGCAAGCCACAACAAGTAATTAGGTTGTTTTGTTGTTGTTGGCTCACTTTTACTCGTGACATGCTAACGGCAACAAAGGATTCCATTCACTATGCTAAGCTAAGCTAATGGTGGCTCTGCCGGACTGGGACAATGCATGCACTGAGACAAAACATGCGTCGCCCACCTATCTACATCTAGAGGAGACGTGATAAGCCCTATTTCAACAAACGGTGGCGTATTCCTTTAACAAGCTAGCTAAGTTAGCATCGCTGTTTGCCGTTATCAGAAAATAAAGCTCTAAAAAGTAGCAACCTGTCACTGCCACCATAACAACACAAAGCAAATTGTAAATGCACTGAAACAATGATGTTGATCATTACCAGCGGTTTCCAGTGGGATATTGGAAGCTGTGGTGTCTTTTCGCTGAGACTTGGCTGGATCCTGGAGTGCCGGTGCCATTCAACCCATTGACTCTGTTTCTGTGTGTTGTTCTGACAGCCACATTCTGCTGTAGGATGAATCATGCACAAATTGAAGAAGCTGATGGGATTACATTTCACTTGACGACCGGTGTGGCAGTTGCTGAGGTGTTGCGTCGCTCGCTTGGTCGAGCCAACTCCCCTTTTTTTTTGTCTTCCCCTCAACAACCCCCGGTCCTACTGTGCCCTCTTCTGCCGTACGGACAAACACCAGTTGCCCGTCAGTGGGGCGGATGTTTTGGCCTATACTAAAAAAGGAGTTGCTTTTGACGCTTCCCTGATCCTAAAATGATTTATTTTTTATTTTTTTATTTTAGAGAGACACACACGTCCCGCCTCCCCTCCTCTAGAGAGAGAGAGAGACAGGGACCCTCGCCCGGATCAGGGAAACCGGAGGCGAGGCAAGAGGCTAGATGCACTACCCCAGACGTTCCCAACTCACGGGCTCTTATCCCCCTGTATATGAAAAGCACTGCCCGAAGGGAATCTTTAAAACCTTATGATTTTTTCTTTAGTACTCACGGTCTCGGCCGTACCTCCCAGTGTCACCTGAGGTCCCTTCCTTCTTAAGGACGCCTGCTGCCTTCCTTGGTCGCCGGTCTGAGAGAGGAGGCGGCTCAGCGGCTCTGACCGGGCCAGCGAGTAGGGAAAAAGCACTCCGCTGGGAGATGACAGGAGGTCTGCGTGTCCGGTCGGTCCCCGCCCGGCTGCAACTCGCCACAGGTGGTTGAAGAGGACTCTGACCTAAGCCCTGAGGAAGGGGAAACCTCAGGTGGTTTTATTATTTTGTGACAAACGCAGAAATTAAAGGAGAACTCCGGTCGATTTCAACCCATAGCTCTGTTGTTTGTAAATTTGGAGTGCTGTCAGTAGCGAATAAAACGAAACCAATCAGTGCTGCCTACACCGTGTTATCCCCCTACTCGCTTTAGAACCTAACAGGCGTAAAAATGGCAAGTTTTAAACGTGTTTTTAGCCTCTAAATATGCTCAAAATATCAGATATGTCCTACCCATGTGCAGTTATTCCTTCCGAGGGAACACAGCGAATCTGACTGCAGTAGATGTGACAGAAAGGCAGAAAAGTTGTGTTAATCCATACCTCTGGTTATTTCCTGATTTCTGCTTGAAGACCACACGAATCGATTGCCGAACTCATACAATCCAATAGTCCAAAACTTATTTTTTCCACAAAAAAATGATTTGCTGTGGTTTGCTGTAACCTGACACCACTCTGTGGCCACAGAGAGTTCAAAAGTTCAAGAGCTATCGCGCATGCGCAGGTCGCTAGGCAACAGACACGCAGACTGTCAGCTGAGAGAGAGAGAGAGAGAGAGAGAGGGAGAAGCAAACGGAGCTTTCGGATGATTACGACATTGTGTCAGTGTTGTTAATATATAGATAGTTCATCTCAATCCGATGTGGAACACACAGAGGAGGTTTTGGAGTTTATTGTGTCTAGTTGTGATATTGCAATTTCGTTTTTGTTGTTGTTTAACTAAAGACACAAAAGCACAAATGTAATGTGTACTGTTATATTATAAAACCACTGATAACAGACAGGTGTTAGCAATATATTGTAGAACTGTACAATTTACTTATTCAATTTTACTTGTACAATATAGAACTGTGCAATTGCTTTGTTTATTCCTAGTATAATGACAATACAAAGTTTTACTAGAAATTATATTATTAGACTCAGAAAATGTCCTCTGCCGCCTTGAATCCTGTGTAACTTCCAGTTGGGAAGGGGTACTCTTGTTTGATCGCTGCTACAACACAGCTAGGCATGTTGTTCTGGTGCCACGGCCAAGGCGCTCTCCTCTCAGAACCCACTCCAGAATCACCCGGTAGGCCACAAGTCTGCATTGGCTGGGCCTGGGGGGAGGCCGAGCTTTGGTTATTTCACTAGTACGATAAATAATAATACATTTCATTTATAGAGAGCTTTTCATGGTACTCAAAAGACACTTTACAGTAAAAAACAGCACATACTGTATGTCACATTACAAATAGAAAAGCAATAAAACCAACACATACAACAATCATATTTAGAAGCAATTAAAAACAATAAAAACGGTAGCTAAGCTAATCTGAAGAGGTGTGTTTTGATTAGTGTTTTGAATGTGTATTTACAACTGAAAGCAAACGTAGCTAAGCTAGGACAGACTCATTAAAGCCTGTTGTACTCACTCATTAGACAGCTGGCCGTCAGGTCCGTCCGGTTTAGGCTGCTTCTTCCAATTTACTCTTGGGACAAAAAAAAACGTGTAATGGCAAAAATACTTCTAAAGCACATTCTTTTATTAGGATTTATCTGATTACTGTATGTGTTAACTTAAGAAAAAGGTTTCTAACAGATGAACAGCTAAAACTATAAACTTTGATTAACTGAAGACTGAAGTGTCTTTTTCGCAAGGTCTTTACTGACGTGTGTTTAGAACAAGTTTAGATTAGACACCGTAAACAATATCCTACAGTGTCTCTAAAACAGTTTTCTATTCCCCGGCAGCTGATACAAGGAAAGGTGTTATGACTTGGGTTTGACTGGGCCAAAAGGCATGACATGACTCTTTGCTTTTTGTTTGTGTAACTGGGTCTTTGTAAGATCCATGAGGGGGGGGGAAGGAAAGCTGTCACCATTTGTTTTGATTCTCTATATGTTGGTTTTCTGTGAGTTAAAGACTCAGAGCGCTCTTGCATAGCCGCCGAGGTGGATGTGTTACAGCGTTTCTCCATTGATCAATGAGAATAAACACTCAATAACCAGACTTTGATTTCTGCTCAATGGTCTTCATTTGTTTCACTACAAGCTTTAAACCTTTTATTTACTTACACCGTGTTGAACCGAGATAACTTCCACAACAATTTGGTGCCGAAACCCGGGATGGATGGACACAAGAGGAGATCTCTCCGGGCCCTGAAGTCTCGCGAACCAGGAGATTAATCTCCTGCCTCTAACCTCGACCATAAAAAGGGTTTTCTTGAGAGAAAGAGGTCAGGGAGGGGAGAGACTCTCGACTGTTCCACTCCATTCCAAACGAACGGAAAACAATTTCAACCAACACGGGTAAGATCAAATTTTAACGGATTTAATTGGAAATTCAAGATTTTTGAAACAAACCCTAAAAACAGATTGAGAAGAATCATAATTGTAAAAAAACATAATTATTGATTGAGGACCAGGGAAGACAAAGACTGTTGGATTTGAGTAATTGAAACTGGGTTTTTATGTTTTATTTAGTTTATTAAAGGGGTGATTTTAACCACTCAATAATCAAAAATAAGGACTAATTCAGGAGGCATTTCAGGCAAAAGACAGACATATTTTCCAAGTTTTCCCACGAACGGAGTGACAAGATTAAGCAGCTCTGGTTCTAAGTATTAGTGGAACTAGGGAGGTCACTGTTAATCAAAGATTAAGCAGCTCTGGTTCTAAGTATTAGTGGAACTAGGGAGGTCACTGTTAATCAAAAACTTAGCAGCTCTGGTTCTAAGTATTCTTGGAACTAGGGAGGTCACTGTTAAACAAGTTTAAGCAGCTCTGATCCTAAGTGTTCTTAGGACTAGGGAGGTCACTGTTAAACTAAAGAAAACAGCTCTATTCCCTAAATATTCATATTTAGATTTATATTTGGGGCTAGGGAGGTCACTGTTTGGGACATTTCTTTTTTCTCCTAATAGTTTCAGGGAGAGGGAAGATACTGTCCAGGATTTTACTCAGTTTGTCGACTTAAAACGAGAAGACGCGTTGCCTCTTGGCACAGGGACGCACAGGTCTAGGTTTTTTCCCTCTGTTTTACTAATAAAACGGAGCTTTTGGGACGACGGTTCCAATCGTACGTAAGTAGCTACTTCAACTTTTGTTTCTCTCAAGATGGGGAACAAAGGTTCAAAGTCACTAGAGCCTTCAGGCCCGATAGTGGGGGAAATGGAACAGAAAATATGGACAAGGTTGTTTTGAAATGTCTGCCTGATTGGTAAAAGGTTTATGGTTCCCCAGAAGATGGTTCATTTAGTGTTGTAAAATTAAGAATGCTGAAACAGGATGTGGAAGGTGCAGAGAGAAAGCTGAAAGAAAGAAAAACGATTGAAACAATAGGTTTTAAACCAAATTAAGGAGGATTGTGAATGTTTCAATGTATGGATGAAAGAAGCAGGAAGTAGATACAGGGAAAGAATGCTATAACACACATACACCTATAACCTCCTCATCAGCTCCACAACCTAACCTAAGTCCATATTCTGAGTTTTCCAGTCCTATACAACCAGGAAGGACGAGCTGGGAAAGAGAAGAGGACGAAGAGGACACATATTTCTGTGCACCGCCGTCCAAAACCTCAGACCCGACTACCGGACAGAACCGCCACAGCAGTCCACACTACATCAGGTGGAAAGGAACAACAGGACCAAAGAAAGAACAAACAAAGTAAGAGACTTGACAAAACCATGTTTGAAGCGTATGTCTGCATGTTAACAACAGGCTGGTGGGCAACATATGGAGCGCGGACCCGAAAAAGGCCGCGGCCACAAAGAGCGTGGTCGCGCCAGGCCAGGAGGCCGAGGAGGGTACCGTGGACGAAATGATGAGCCCTACAACCCAGACCACTGTTGGTACTGCAAGGACTTTGAACATTGGGTATGTAACTGCCCGAAGAAAAAAGCAAAAACATCTCAGAGGGAGAACAACATGCTGACTGACTGAGTCTCAGAGCTGATTGAGGACGGTAACACAGACACACACACAGCTTCATGCAATGAAGAAATGCTTCTGCACTGATACACAGTTTTTTTGTTTGCTATTAGGGACAAATTGATAGGGTAAAAAGATTGTTATAGACAGGTTTAACCAACATACTGATATTTTTAGATCCTATAAGAAATGCCTAATTGTGTATAATTATAGTAGGCCCACTTCATTCTTGGTATTTGACACCATGGGGTTATAAAGTTAATTATTAGAGTTTTAAAAGGATTGACATACAACAGCTCACTGTTCATTTCCTTATTGGGTAAATTGAGTTTACTAATTCTATTTTTAGGTAAAACTAAACGACAAATCAGAAAGTTTTCTGACAGACTAGTGGTTGTTTTTCTTTCCTCTCTGGAAATGCTAGAAAAAAGGAATGAACCACTCTTATGCTTTTTATGTGTATTACTGATCTTTAGGATCCATAAAACAAATAGAAAAAGGCTCAGTTTTGTTTCCTACAAAGTATGAGTTGTAAACGTATAGGCAGACACTTAAGGTGTCTATTTTGGTATTAGGGTTGTTTCCATGTTTCCAGTTATGCGTCTTGATAAAAATCATTCTTTGACTGATTATTCTTGACACATTGGAAAATGCACACTTTTGTTTAAATTTCAAGTGTTTCTCTTTGCCAGCCTGTTAACCTCCTGGCTGAGAGGAAGTATGTTTTTGCCTACAAAGGTACACATGAAGCCATAACAATCACACTGTGCTTCTTTTGTTTTCATTTTTGTCACAGCTGAAGCAGAAGAGTTTTTTTTTGGGGTAAAAATCAAGACATTTTTAATGAATGAGCGTGAGTGGTCTTGTCTACTGGAAGAATAAATGTGCAGTATGACTAAAACCTTGACTGATAAACAACGTATGTTTTTTCAGACTATCTCTCACTCAACTGTCTCATATTTTTTTTTCATCTTTGTCTCTTACAGATCAGGAGACTAAATCAGGACGTTTTTATGACTGACTGACTGACTGACTGGACCGATTGTTATGAAGAAAACTTTGGCCACAGCGCGTGTTTGGGCCTGCAGTGTTCACCGTTTGGGTGAAGTCTGTGCCTAACACACACTTTTCCACGGTAAAAATAACGCTTTTTCCAATTGATGTTTCACCAATTTTTTTTCCTCAGGGTACCGCGTTGCTTCTGAGGGAAAATTGTGGTCATCAAAAACGGCGCTCCGACTACCGGCCTCAAAAACATCAGTATCCGACAAAACAGGAAGCGATCGATGTAACCGTACGGGTTCTCGTTCTTAACTCCTTATTGGCTGTGGGAGTCATTTTTAACCATATTTTGATAAACGGTGTGCACACAAAGATTTTTTTAGATAGAGAGAACCTTGGAGTTTTTGCTAAAAACAGTTAGATATCACTGTGATCTGACATATAGTTTGGGGTAAGACTAAATTGGGACTTTTTGGTACATGAAACATGTTTATTACTGTATTATCATTGTTGAACTGTCTTTCCAATATACCTACAAGTCAATTAGCTGCTAAAACCATTTATTTGGCTGACAGGATTGCTCGGAACAACATTTTCTTACAGGCATTGAATACATGTGTGTTACAATGCAACAGGAGGGTTTGTTTTCTTTTCCTTACAGGGAGCAGCTAAGGTGGGGGCTTTCACACACGCACACACATACCCAAAGATAAGATGAGGGAGGAGTTGTGCATGTGGGGGGAAGGAGACATTTGGATTTCGAATTTAGGTTCAGCAATGATGATTTTGATACACGTTCTTGTCATAGATCGTTACAATGTGATATGATTTCAAGATACAAATTGGATAAACGGACTGCAGTACTCAGTGCTTAGTTTAAATTGTGACTATGCTATTAATTAGTATTACCTTGTGTTGCAAACATGATAAATAAGATAAACTACATAGTTTTGTTGGGTTTATCTGAGTTTCTTGGTTAAGACCATATTGAAACTGATTCGGGGTTTTAGAGATTAGATTCTATCAGCATTTAATATTGTACTCTAGTGAGATTTCAGCAGAACTGCACTATAGATTTTGGTTGCATTTTAGTTACTATATGATAAAATTGTTTAAACTATTAACATGATGTTGAAAACGTTTTGTTTTGGTGATTGGTGTTTTAACTTTTGTTGCTTTTATACAGGTATTTCTGTGTAAGACAGGACAGTGTTAATGGAGAAACCACTAAACATTATTTATATATACTGAGTGTTTGAGTCATGTGTTTTACATGCCTCAAACAGGAGGGATAATAGTAGCTTCATAAATAAGAAGTTAAAAGTATAAAGTGTTCACATCATTTGGATTTTTAAGTAAATTTTAGTAACAGTTAAAGTTCAGTAGGTAATTTGTTTAGACTAAAAACAGTAGCACATTACACAGACAGTCTGTGAAAAGATAATGTTCCTCTGTTTTCCTAAGTTTCCAAGAACAACTACCAATCAGAGCCGAGGAATCTCTGCATAGTCTCAAATGACTGCTCATGAACTGCAGTAAAACTGAATGTCAAATTGAATAAAAAATGATCAATATTCTGTTAGTTCATTGCCTATTTCTCACCTAAAATCCTTTCAGGAACATATTTTAGTAATGCAAAATTAGCTGAAATATGGGAAAGTTTTCCCTAATGCTATTAGGAACACCAGGAAGAGACAGAGGGAGGTGGATTTGATTCCACAAATGATCTGATTGGTGTAAACAAATATTGAGATGTTTTTATCCAAGTGGCCAGCTAGCTGTAGCTTTAAATGACATCACTACTTGCATGGTAGCTTTTCAACATTAAAGGCCTAATAAAATGCTCATAACTAAGTTTGTAGTGTTGGCTTCAAAATATTATTAAAATAGGATAGTGTGATGGGGAAACCTTTTAGTACCATAATCACTGACAGCTCTGAGGAGTCATAATTAAGATCAAATACTAAATAATTGATATGTCTATGATAGTCATGCAGTACCAAAACATTGTTGTGTTCATTTTTAATTTTCCCAGTCCTTAGTTATTTTAAATACAGTCTTTGTATTTTTCTAAATCTGATTGACTTGCACTAAACAACCCTTAAGAGTAACAAAAACATCTTTAGGGATAGGACATCTTCCCTCCACCGCTCAGTGCGAAAAGGACAGGTGAAATGTTGTGTACAATTTTCTTCTGCACTCTCTCTACCATGAGTTTCCAGGGTTTTTAGCAGACTTGCCAAGGAAAGTGGAATGGGCGCTGCATCAACTCAAACCAGGAGACTTGGTGCTAGTGAAGGACAGCAGGAGGAGAATGGACACCCACGGCAGAGAAGATAGCAGAGAGAGCCACATGGATTCACGCCACACACTGCAAGCAGGTTCCTGACCCAGAAAGGAGCAGCGTTCCTGATCCGGAGAGGAGCAGCTAGGTTTGCGATAACCTACAGCTAGGTTTGCGATAACTCACATCAAGCGACAACACTTTCCGTTGTGTCGCCTACGGGGGAGAACTGAGAGCAAGCCTGACAGACGGCGATTCTGTGCTACTCTCAGCAACCGACGAGAAGACTGCGTGGGAAAAGGGTGATAACTTCACCTTGCATCAAAGAGTGAAAGATTGACCTACAAACTGGTATGGCCACTGATTAAACTTTTTGCAGGAAACAACAGTGACGCTGAATACTGAAGGAACAATTCACTCTGCACTTCTGTTCAGCAATAAAAAACACACACAGTTTAGGTACTGACAGACTGTTTGACTTCTCTGAGGCTTCAGAGGAAAGTGTATTTTCTTTCCACTTTTGTTTCCACAACACAACTGGTGGTTGAGAAAAACGACAAATGGAGCAGTCCGACCGGAAACGACGGAAATGGTACCCTCCACGACAATTCGGGGGTTCAGAGTTTGTGGTGTTTTTATGTTTTGATTACTGCATTTGTGGTGGTTGCGTTTGTGATATTAGAAAGATATGATAAACAATTGATTGACGTAATGACCTCTGCTAACAAAACCTTCCCAAATACCACTGCCACACCCACACACATTGAAGTCACTCATGCAGCACAGAGGGGGGGAAAACGCTGCGAGATGCGCTCGGCAGATGACACTTCCAGAGAACTATGGCGCTCGCACTATAATAAGTACGGTAGATCAAATGTCACTGTAATGGCTAATATTGACGATGCATTTTCTACTAATATCTGGCTAGGTTTAGTTAGGAAATTCACGCGTGACTCAGGTTACAATCACTCATGTTATGTTTGTTCACTTTTTCCTCACTCACAAAAACAAGCGACTCCAGTAAAACCCCAGCCTTTGACTTTAAGGGAAGCTATCTGTGCGCTAACAGCACTTAAAGATGTTAGAGAGGAGGGGGGCCAATTTCACTCTGCCTACCCTCAACCAGCACCTTGTGCTGAGTTTACAAATCGTACTGTGCGCGCTCCTAATGGTACTATGCTTACCGCAAAAGAGGGTAAACTTTCAAACAGCTTAGGCCAATTTCATCCTAGTCTAATGAAAAATCTGAAACATGCACTTTGCATTGAGAGAGCTCAGCGAAAAGGTTCTCGTTATTTGGGATCAAATGCGGGCTGCCAACTGACTCTAAACTGTACATGTGCGACCGGTGAATATAACATTAGTCCATGTCTACACACTACAGCAGGTCATCTGAATGCTTCTGCTCTAGACACATCCCTAACTCACATGATGCGCTGGCCTGATGATTCTGGTGCAGGGTCACTGGTGAGTTACGTTTGGATCTGTGGAGATAAGTGGTATCAGATTTTGACTCCCTTATGGGCTGGAAGATGTAGTATGATCTATTTGTCACCGTCCATTACTGTTATGACTTCTCTTGTACACACAACACACCATTATCCTCAGTACATGCCGATGTCACACGGAGGGGTTAGACGGAAGCGAGAGGTAACGGGGCCAGGGAGTAAATTTGTTGCGGGGATCTTTCCATGGTGGGGTGCGGTCAATAATGCTCACAATATCGACCACATTCAGGAGAGCCTCGAAAATCTGACTGCGACTCTAATTTCAGGGTTCAACGAATTTCCTCCAGTCCTGCGAGCAATGCGTAGCATGCTGCTTCAGCATCAGATCGGGCTCGATTTGATATTAGCTGCCCAAGGGGGCCTGTGCCACATCATAGGTACACACTGCTGCACCTACATTCCAGACATTGAAGGTAACATCACTGACACTTTTCATCAACTCAACTCACTCCTGACAGATCTCAAATCCCGCGACGTCTCGGCTGACACGTCCGGTTGGGATTGGGAACAATGGCTACTTGGCGGGGGTTGGAAAGCGTGGGTGGTGAGATTCATAGCTCCAGTGATCACATTCTTAGTAGGCTTTTTGATTATTGCTTGCTGTATCATTCCACTAATCAGGAAAATGTTTTCATCTCTGTTCATGACAAGTATGATCCAATACCAGGCATTGTAGACCACTGAAGACTACTGAGTTATTCCAGCTGCTTAGGAACAAGGATAACTTCAGCGACACAGCCAGTGATGCTTTATAATGCTAATTATTTGTTTTATTTTTCTTATGATGATTATATTTGTGTTGCTCAATGCTAGGAGTTGTGTGGAGTCATGACGGGTTGGTTTCAATTACCAGGAGGGGTACACTTGCACTCCCTGTACACATGGATAGGTTCAGACACACAGAGGGTTTAAGCTTATGCTCTGATTACAGACTATTTTTGTATTTTTATTATTCCTGATTTACACAGAGGATTTTTATTTTGTACTCCTCAAAGACCACTTGTAATATATGTATATATATAGCTATATGGCCAAGTGCTTTAATCTTTAAAGTAATTTTTGTTTATGTGATTATTTTGTAATCAAAAGGGTGAAATGTAATGGCAAAAATACTTCTAAAGCACATTCTTTTATTAGGATTTATCTGATTACTGTATGTGTTAACTTAAGAAAAAGGTTTCTAACAGATGAACAGCTAAAACTATAAACTTTGATTAACTGAAGACTGAAGTGTCTTTTTCGCAAGGTCTTTACTGACGTGTGTTTAGAACAAGTTTAGATTAGACACCGTAAACAATATCCTACAGTGTCTCTAAAACAGTTTTCTATTCCCCGGCAGCTGATACAAGGAAAGGTGTTATGACTTGGGTTTGACTGGGCCAAAAGGCATGACATGACTCTTTGCTTTTTGTTTGTGTAACTGGGTCTTTGTAAGATCCATGAGGGGGGGGGAAGGAAAGCTGTCACCATTTGTTTTGATTCTCTATATGTTGGTTTTCTGTGAGTTAAAGACTCAGAGCGCTCTTGCATAGCCGCCGAGGTGGATGTGTTACAGCGTTTCTCCATTGATCAATGAGAATAAACACTCAATAACCAGACTTTGATTTCTGCTCAATGGTCTTCATTTGTTTCACTACAAGCTTTAAACCTTTTATTTACTTACACCGTGTTGAACCGAGATAACTTCCACAACAAACGCTTCCAAAACATCCTTATAGATCAGATGGGGAAACCTCTGTGTATGGGTGTAACCATGTCCGTTATCTGTATGAGTTCCCATTCCTTACAAAACGGGCTTTCTTCCTCCGTCGTCATTGCGATACAGTACCCACAGGACAGGAGCACCACCATGTCCCTGCATGCCGTGGCCTTGAAGCAGCAGCGTCCTGCTCTTCTGTTTGTGCCCTTCTCTTGACAAGATCTTGTGCCAATAACTCTTCATCTGTAGCTATATTCAGGTTTGAATAGATAACCCCGACCATCGAACTCCAAAACCTCCTTTGTGTGTTCTATACTATATATTATACCATGGTCTGGGTGAATACTCGATTCTGATTGGCTGCTGGGTGTCCATAAAAAAGTGATGTAGGACACTAAAGGAGTTCCGGTGAAACTGTCTGTTTACTGTTAAATCAATGCACTACATTAAATCAAAAAGGAATGTGGATCTGTTATTTCCAACTTGTCCTCTGAACACCACAGGATGGCGCCAACACACACGCTGCAGGAAGTAAGTTATACTTCACCTCTGAACTGACTTTGTTTCACAGAGAATAACGTTAACTCACATCCGTTCACTGTTCAGGTTGCAACTCCAGGCTGCGCTGCTGCGGCCGACAGTAATGTTACATATCGCGAATCAAATTGTTCGTAAAAGTCGTTATATTGTTTTGGGGACAATGACATGGCTGGATAGCTAGCTTGTCTTGTTGTTTAACATACTATCAAATTATTTTTACTGATTGCCAACTGTAAACAATGTTATTGACTTTGGATCTTGCTAGCATAGCGTTAGCCTTCTGGTTCGTAGCTGAACTGAAGGGCTCTATCAGCTGAGCAGACTATAAACATCTCCGGTTGCTGAGGGTGGCAATGTCGTATCTAAGGTCTTTCCTATTTCCTGGAGGAGTGAACAACGTTTGCATTGCATAAGAACCTGATGGATGGGAATGATTGTTCCAGGTATTAGTCAAACCTTCAGGTGTAACCAGGGAAACACCCTCAAAAAAATAATTCAAGGGACTTGAAATGTAAGAGTTAAATAAAGGTATTCTTGCTTAAAAAAAATACTGACCTTCATTATGATGAGTATTTGGGTTAACTGTATCAACATTCATGAGTGAATGTCAAACAGCAATCTTTGTGTAAAATGTACATGTAAGTAAGTTTATTTCATAAAAAGAAATGATGACTTGACTGACAGATTACATTGTTTGGATATTTGAAATAATTACTTCAACAAATATTTAAGGATACACTATGAATAGCAATTATTTTTAAGAACTAAAATTATTAGACAACTCAACTTAAAGGGATACTTCACCGATTTAGCATTCAGCTTTGTATCAGTAGAAACCCGGTAGTATTTCTGAATGACCGTGCGTCCCTCCCTCATATCCCCCTGAGACAGGAGATATCTGCATTGGGGGGTCCGGAAAAAATCTTCCGATGACGCAAAATGACGATTTTTGCGTCATCGGAAGATTTTTTGGCCAGAGCAAAAGACTACAACCAGTAGTAGGACCTACTTCCGCATGTTTTAAACCCGCCCATCGCCCGAAGCTAGCCGATCTCGGCCGGAAAAAAACGAAATGTCAGCCATCTTGAATCCTCGCTAAACAGGGCTCTGCTCTATCTTCTCAGCAGCAAACTTTTACAACAATTATGTGCATTCAAACTACCGCACGTGTACCACCGGGATACATCGCTACACAGCAGAGAATATGCAGGAAACGTTATTACAGACGGAATAATCGGCCCACTACGAGAGCTTCGCCTGCACCGAGACCAGCACGGGGACCGGCGGACTCGCTCGTAGCCGGGTAGGGCACATCCTCGTCGGCTAGGTGGGAAGCTAACGCTAGCCGGCCACCTGTCCCATCAATCCTGCTTGCAAGTGTCCGTTCATTAAACAACAAACTGGACTACATCCAACTTCAACGATGCTCCCAACGCGAGTTCAGAGACTGGTGTGTTTTGTGCTTACGTGGGAAACATGGCTGAACAACAGTGAACCGGACTGTCCAGCTACCAGGCCTGCTAGCCTTCCGATAATCCGAGCTAGAGATGCTCTGTATGAAGGTGAGCTGTGTTAACACGGACTGGTGCAGAAATGGGGTGATTTGTATCCAACTAACTGCTAACCGCTGGAGTTTGTGACTGTTACATGGCGACCATTCGACATCCCACGCTAATTCACGGCTGTGTTTATACTCGGTGTTTACAGCCCACCAAGCCTAATGCTGGTATGCTTAGCTGAACTTTACGGAGCCTATAATGTGTGTGTGCACGGTAAATGTAGCCTGTTTCGTATGTCGTTATTATATAATGTAGTTTTTATATATTTTAAATGTGTATTTATATATTTTAAATTGACTCGAGCCACGATGAAACGTTGTTTTGTGTATATGGTTGAAATAACAATAAAACACACAGTTGAGTCGAATGCCTCACTGTCTGTCTGTCAAGCGGTAGGCGTGGCTTGGGAGTGGACTCAAAGCAGCGAAGCGAAGTGCATTCTGGGATTTGGTGTCTTTCATCCATATGAGCCAAAAACACATTTTCTGGCTTTTCTCGGCCTAGAAGGCACCAATTAAATTTTTTTTTTCACATTTCTGCTACATAAGTGACCCAATTTAAAGATATATTAGGCTTTCCAGCGGTGAAGTATCCCTTTAATATTTTTGAAAACTTTACTTAACTTAAAAGAATGAGTAAGTGAGAAAGCGGGTAGGAAGTGACATCATTTCCTAACGGTTCTGGCTCAGACAGACGACACAGGGACGTGGCGTGGCGGGCACAGTTCCTTCTGACTGGACTCCACCGACAAGACCACAAATTGAAGTAAGTAACATTTAACACAATAATAGTTTTACATACATCTCAGTTACAGAAGCAACAACTGAGCGTGAAATATCAGTCGACCAACATTACTGTGACGTCGACGTCATTCTTTGCCAAAGCTAATTTGACTTGTTAGCACCATAGATATACATATAAACCCTAGATGTCTTACGGTGGAGTTTCCAACAGCATCACCGGCGGCCATCTTGTCACAGTCAAGCTTTCTGGCGGACTCGTGTGGTACCTGATGTGAGGTGAGTGATGAAATCTTGACGGATTTACAAACGGTTTGGTTTCTTACAAACGTTATTAACGTGGTTATAATTCTGGATACTTGAACATGTTGAAATTGCAGCTTTTCTTTTCGAAAAATGACTTAATTGTGCAGCATAGTTGTGTATCAGTGTACTGACACCAATAACGATTTTATGACTAGCTAGCTAGCTAGTCTTTTGTCTAAATTACATCTTTGTGGATGTAGTTGTGGTTGTAGTTATTAGCTGGTTAATAACAAGAAGCTGTGAGTGTGGTTGTAGTTATTAGCCTAGCTGGCTAATAACAAGAAGAAGCTTTGAGTGAGACCTAGCTAGCTAGTAGCAGCTACAGTTTAGCTGCTACCAGCAATTTTACGTCAGTGGGAGAGGCAGAATTGCTCTTTCTTTTCAATATAACTTAAGTTGCACATGATTTCCAATAGGTTTGGTTTGTTAAAACATCTTACATTATGATACAGGAAATTGCTGGCTTTACAAGGAAGATGCCAGACTTTTATGCAGCCTACGGATGCTCAAATCGCCATAGTCTCAAAACGAGAGCCCATGGGATCACCTTTCACCTGTAAGATATGACAATATTATGATTATATTTGGGATAATCCTTAGTTACTTTGTGAATTTATGCACAATACAGGTCCTGTTACACAGGAACAGCGGGGCTATGACATACTAGTATTACAAGATTGTTGTTGACCCAAGGCTTTTTAGAAGTTTGTTTACACAATCACTGATGTTTCTTTTGGACACCTTTTTTATAACTAGTTTAGTGTGGTTGTCTTATTCTAAAGTACATACATGCACACATACATACATACAATTACCCAAAACATGATAATTTAGGTGTGTATTTTTGTCCTTACCCTTAATGTTGAAAGAAGGAAAAAAAGGGTTGGAAATGTTGACAATAATCTATATATCTGGGTACATGTCTCATGTTTTTAAAGTTTCCCAAAAATGGAAAGATGAGGAGGCAGTGGGAACTTGCCCTAAGAAGGGACGGTTTAGTTGCCTCTGACAGGACACTTCAGGAGTGAGGACTTTGACAGAATGTCTGGCTTAGAGATGGTGTTGTGCCAACCGTTTTCAACTTTCCAGCTCATCTTCAAAGGGTATGTGTATCATTGACCAACAATAATTCAAGGTGTATAAGACTGATATATCAATATGTGATTAAATGTCACTTTAGTTTTTGTTTCTGCAAGTTATATAATGTGTTGTTTATTACAGCACATTTTAGACACTCAAAACTTCTTATGTTTATTTAAGCTGGTAGCAACAAGAAGCACAACCACATCTAGAAGAACAGAAGACAACCTGCCAATGGACTTGTCTCAGGATGCACCTCAACCTGATGTTGTGAGTATTTGCATGTGGAATGTCACAAACAAATGAGAGCATCATATGGCTTGTTATATTAAATCCTTTATCTTGGTGGTACCCAGAAAGGTCTATGATGGTGTTAGTAGTCTAAGAGCCCAATATTATTTGAGGTGGCACTCTGTGTAAAAAGTTTGAGAACTACTGGCTATCTCACTTGCTCTGTCACTCATACACTTGAATGAATAAACTTGTGTGAACATTGAAACTACAACCAGGGGTAGGCAACCTTTACAATCAAAAGAGCCATTTTTGTCCAGAGCCACAAAACATATTTTTGCCTTATGCCTTAAGTAGACAAGCCTATACAATTTCTTAAAAGTATGCTGTTGTTTTCTGTTGGAGAATATGAGAACCTAAAATGTATGCAGGCTCACAGAATTGAAGTGAGATTGAATTGTTAAAAAAGTAACTCATTAATTTCCATATTACTATTATTTATATATTTGGATATTTTGGCAAAACAACAGGGAGCCACTGGAGAGGAGTGTGAGCTGCAAGCACCAGCCTGGTGACAGACGCTGCATCTGCCATCAAGGACCAGAGCTACCACCTGCTGACTTTAAAAAAAATGGCGGTCTGGTGATTCCATCAGAAGGCACAGTGAGGGCCATCAGGGCAGCAGAGTGGGTCATTCATCAGTCATCAGCAAATACCAGACGATCACAGCCCATCAAACTGCTAGAGGTCGTGTACATTGTACGGAAGAGGAGGGGGTCAGAGGATGTGTTTGGGCTCGGGGAGCACATCGGCGACATGCAGTATGGCAAAGACAGCCACCACCATACGCGGTTGACATTAGTTGTGTCCCTGTTTTTTAAGCTAATGCTGCACTACATCGCTAAAATGACTAACCTTAGCTTACAGAGCAACAACATGCGACAGAAGCTCAATAAAACCATCCTTTTCAAAGGGCATTAGCCCAAGCTCTGTTTTTTGGGTCATTTTGTATGTCTGTGCTCCATGTGTATACCTCCACAGTAGTGTTGTTCTCTCTACAGGGTGGGGATTTCAACATGCAGCATTTCTTTATGTATAATTGTAAAGGGAACTCTTGTACCTATTTTTTATTGCAAATAAATGTCACTTTTATAATAGTTTAAACGTGTTTAAAATAACTATGTAATAATTCAAATGCTTTTATTATATTAATAATATTTCTATTATAAAAGGATATATATCTCATGTTGCCATTCTGTACACAGTTTTAGTAGCCTATTGATTTAACATCAATAACAAATACCTTGTGCGTGTGTGTATTCATTGTAAGTAAGTAAAGTTTATTTTTAGATCACATTTACCCACAGCTTGCACTGACCAAAGTGCTGTATATAGAGCATTAGCTAAATAATAATACAATAAATAAATACACATGCTCTATGATTTAAGCTAAGACCACATCAAGAGACAAACACTTAATTACAGACATAACAGGGTAAGACAATTAAAACAGGGAAGGCTAATGTAAATAGGTGTCTTCTGAGCCTGATTTTGAATACTGTAATTGAAGGGGCATTTCTGATGTCAGGTGGCCAGCAACAGAAAAGGTACCTATATGTTCTGTTTAATGTTATTTTCATATAGAAGTCCATGGTTATAATTATTCTTAAGTATGTCATAACTACATCTCTGACGTGTATAACAAACCAAACCGTTTGAAAATCGTAAGAAATTGAACAAGTTATGGTTATTTAAAAAGTACATGCACCATTAAAACACAATGTTATGAGTGAGCGAGCTGACTGTGGCAAGATGGCCGCCAGGTGCGGACATCGACCTCCATTGGCCAGCAGCGCGGACGAGACATCTAGGCTTTATATATATCTATGGTTAGCACAGTATAGGTAGCTAGCTAGCTAGTTGAGTCTGCACGTGCCATGCGTTTTCTTCAGAAGGCTAGCTACAACTAAGCTTACTTTAGCCACAGTTATATTACATAGTTTAACATTAGACTAACTTGTATAACTACAACACTTTTCGCACCTTGTAGGCATACATTAATTTGGAGACAGGTCTTAAAATAAAATATTTTACTGCTCAAGTCAATTCAGTTAACGTTACAATATGTGTTAAAATATTTGACGTTAGGCCCTAGCTAATTGTCGAAAAAAATTCAGGTATTTTCAGGGCTAATGTTTATTTTTCTTTTACTTTATTCAAAATCAGCGACCAGGTAATAGGCTACCACAAAGACAGTGAAAATGTGTTAGTCAAGACTGCGTTCAGCCGCGGGGGAGGGGAGCTCACAGGGGCAGGTACTCCCCAGTGGTCGAAAGCTTAGCGGGGAGCGGGGCGCGATAATTGCCGGCTGAAGCCGATGGCCACTGCCGAACGGCGATTGTGGCTGCGGACTATGACGGGTCGGGCAGCATCGGTAGCTATACATCCAGTTTAGCTTTAGCACTTCAGCTACTCAGCACACACACACACACAAACACACACACAGTCAGTCACACACACAGACACACACATACAAACACACACACGCAGACACACACACACACACACAAACACACACACACATCCAAACACATCCAAACCTACACACACACACACTGACTCACATGCACGCACACACACACACACACACACACACACACACACACACACACACACACACACACACACACACACACACACACACACACACACACACACACACACACACATCCAAACACATCCAAACACATCCAAACCTACACACACACACTCACTCTCACACACACACTCACACACACACACACACACACATACACACACGTAGACCTACAACACAAACACAGACACATACACACACACACACACACAAAAATTCACACAAATACACAAACACACTGACACACACACACACACACACACACACACATACATATGCAGACAGATACACACACGTCACAGAGATCAAAGCATGTTTACAAACAGTCATTAGCTCGTAACCATAACAACACATTCACAGACACTAAAGTCAAATACTACAGGAGACCCAGGTTCAAATCCCACTGCTGCACATTAATCAATTTATCTCTGAGGATAATGTTATCTATTTTCTTTTCTTCATGTTTTCTCTATCTCACACACATACACACACATGCACAAGTGTATGCAACAGACCTGTCTGGTAGTAATACAAAGAATTCATACTTTCAGCCTTTTTAGTCAATGTATTTGAATTTCCAGCAATTTGAAGTCGCTGTCTTTCTCTTCCTCTCTCTCTCTATCACTCTCTCTCTCTCCCTGTCTCTTTTCTCTTTCTTTCTCTCTCTCTTTTTGTCCCTCTCTCTCCCTTTCTCCCTCTCTTTCCCTCTCCCTCTCTCTCTGTCTCTCTCTCCCTCCCCCTCTCTCGCTATCTCTCTCCTTTCCTCTACCCTTTACCTCTCTTCCTCTCTCGGTATTTGAGCTCTTACCTTTTTCAGTTTTTTCAGCAGTGCACTGCTATCCATTTGATTCAAACAATGTTTCATATTTCTGCATTTTCATCAATGTCTCTCACAGCATTTTTAAGTCTTCCATAATTATTCATGATTTTGAAAGCCATTCAGTTCAGCATCAGCTTTTCAAAAAGCCTTTTAATATTGCACACATTTTATACATTAATGGTGTTTTTCAACTGTTTTAAATGAAATTCGTGTCCATTCAAACTTTTCCACCTATTCTCACTACTTCAGCTTCTTCTTACGGATTTAAGCTATTCATCCACTTTAGCTTTAGCAATTTAGCTATTCAGCATTCCCACGCATTTTCTGCAGGAAATGCATGTTCTAGTGTTATTCTGTTCTTTATTAGTGGGAATGCTGATTCAGCATTCCCAACTATTGTTATTCTGTTATTTATTTCAGTGGGAATGCTGATTCAGCATTCCCAACTATTGTTATGTTCTTTATTTTTCTTCTTCTTATTAGTGGGAATGCTGATTCAGCATTCCCAACTATTGTTATTCTGTTCTTTATTTTTCTTCTTATTATTATTATTCCGTACGTTTTTTGGCTCTCCGTAACTTCTGCATACTTTCAGCTATTTAAACCATTCAACTTTTACAATCTTCAGCTCTTTCAGCAGACGATGGGACTTCTTCAACTTTTATTCTACTATTTATACTTTTTTAAATATTAAGCTTTTAAGCATTTTATTTTAACATTAAAGTCAATGAGAGCAAGCTTCAAATCCTTCAAATCTTCTTCCGCTCCCAAAAGTTTCAGCTCCTTCATACTTTCACCTACAGACACCAAACAAACTTTAAAATGTTCACAAACAATTTAGCTATTGGGCTTTGGCTTTTCAGATTGATATCTTTTACAGTGTTTGTGAAAAAGCTGTTAAAGTTTAGTGATCTTTTCAGGATTTTGTGCTACATACAGTGATGATGTCACAAGTTAACAGTGCGAAGCTTTGTAAGAATCATCTCAAATCTTTCTCTATGAATTGCTCTCACACCCACAATTTTAACTTCACATGCACAATTTATACATCAAAACGTAGGTATTTTTGTCTAGTTACAGCCAATGTGCCCAGGTAAGCTGTAGGATTTATAGTTTTTGAATTATCTGCCTCAGAGCGGCATGACTGTTGCTAAGTCTCTCATTCAGCGTAATGTTATTTATTCTCATTGTTTCTTGAGCCAAACTCAAACAGAGAGTACTTTGAAACTGCGATTTCACTGCGAGTTCGTAATTAAACATCAAAGGAAGGCTTGATTACAGCTGACGGAACACCTGCTGCTCCTCCTTATAGCATGACTCAGCACTTTTTCACAGACAATGAAATTACAATCGCTCTCATTCAATTCAGTTTAGAATCAGCTTTACATTTTTTTTTAAATGTTCCACATACTTTTTACGTTAGTGGTGTTCAACTTTTTAACGAAATTCATGTTAATTAAAACCATTCATACTTTTCCACCTATTCTCACTACTTCAACTTCTTACGGATTTAAGCTGTTCATCCAGTTTAGCTGTAGCACTTTAGCTATTCAGCACACACACACACACACAAGACACAGACACACACACACACAAGACACAGACACACACACACACACACACACACACTCGCGAGACACACACACACATACAGACAGTCAATCAGTCTCTCACACACACACACACACACACACACACATCCAAACCTACACACCCACACATTCACTCTCACACAAACACACACACACACACACACAGACACACACGCAGACCTACAATCAAACACAAATACAGACACATACACACACACATACACACAGACACACACACATACACACAGACACACATTCACACAAACACACTGACACACACACACACACAAACACACACACATAAATATGCAGACAGATACACACATCACAGAGATCAAAGCATGTTTACAAACAGTCATTAGCTCGTAACCATAACAATTTATACATCAAAACGTAGGTATTTTGTCATAACCTGGCTCAAGGGCCATGACAAAAGACGGAGCGAGGCATAGTAAATGATCAAAATTAATTTATTTATAACAAAAGGATAAACTAAACATAGTTCTGGTAATGTGCAAAGTATGTCTAACTTAAATAAACTCAAAACAAGATGTGGCAGGCAGGAACATCAGGCCATGGTAGGTGTCAAGGTGGTAGTCCAGAGAGAGTGTAGTCTGACCAGGTGGAGCTTTATCAGCTCCCAGCTCCCAGGTGCACCAAATCTGCAATCAACTCACAACAAAGATAGGCAATACCAAAGAGGTATCACTCCTACAGAAAGATCACACAGGGACCCTCACACCTCCCCCCATAAAGCCGGTGGCCCAACGGCAAAACCAGCTACCACATCCAGCCGTCACAACCAAACATTACTCAGAAAAAGGAAGTGATACCAAAATCACCAAAACATAATACACAGACTTATACCAAGCAGAAAGAAACCGTTGACCTCCAAATGGCGCCAGGACGACTGCTCACCCCCGTCCCATCTTGAGCAAAACCAGGTACCTGGGAAGCAAAAGAAGAGAACAGGCACACAAAAACAAAACAAAAGATGGCAACATCGACCTAGAGCAGAGGGGCACGTGACAACGCATCAGCTATTACATTGTCCACTCCTTTAATATGTCTTATCTCGAGCGCGTATGCTTGCAAAAACAACGACCACCTCATGAGCCTCTGATTAGGACATTTAAGTGACTGCAAGAAAGTCAGCGGATTGTGATCCGTGTAGACAACAAGGGGCCTCCCACCAACGTACACCTCAAAATGCTGCAAAGACCAAACGAGCGCTAGCGCTTCTTTCTCAATCACTGAATAATTCAGCTGATAATGATTGAATTTCTTTGAAAAGAAACTTACTGGTCTCACCAGTCCCTGACCATCCTCCTGCAGCAAAACAGCACCTGCCCCAACCTGACTTGCATCCACTTGGATCATGAAAGGCTTATCAAACTGCGGTGCTATCAAAACAGGTAACGAACATAACAAAGACTTGATGTTCTCAAAGGCTTGCTGACACTCATCAGACCACAAAAACTTTGCATTGGCTTTCAACAACTCCGTCAGAGGAAAAACAACTGTAGAGAAGTTTTAAGAAAAGCTCCTGTAGTATCCGACGAGACCCAAAAAACGTTGTAACTCTTTTTTAGTAGTAGGCACAGGAAAATGTTCTACTGCCCTAACTTTGGCCTGGACCGGAGCTACACGGCCCTGCCCCACCACACGTCCCAAATACGTCACAGTGGCCCTCGCAAACTCACACTTGGCCAAATTGACAGTCAGTCTCGCCTCAGACAACCTGTCAAACAATGCCCGAATGCGTTCAAGATGAGCGTGCCACGTTTCACTATATATAACGAGATCATCTAGGTAAACAGAACAACCGTCTAGCCCAGACACAACACGATTCATCAATCGTTGAAATGTGGCCGGCGCGTTCCTCAAACCAAACGGCATGACTCTATAAGAATAGAGTCCAGACGGTGTAACAAAATGCTGAGACCTCCTGAGCACGCGCAGACAACGGAACCTGCCAATATCTCTTAAGCAAGTCAAACTTGCTAACAAACTTGGCAGAACCAACCTGGTCTATACAGTCGTCCATCCGCGGCAGCAGAAAGGAATCCGGTTTAGTTACTGAGTTTACCTTTCTGAAGTCTGTACAAAACCTAGGTGATTTATCAGGCTTCGGAACCAAAATACACGGAGAGGACCAACTAGAAAATGATGGGAGAGCAATATTATTTTCCAGCATGTAAGCAACTTCAGAGTCCAGATGTTCAAGTTTCTCTGGAGACATACGGTAAAAACGCTGTTTAATTGGTTGTGCATCTCCAACATCAACATCATGTTCGATCCAATTTGTGCATGTAGGAACATCGCCAAACAGACACAGATATTTCTGTATCAGAACAGACAACTCATCACGCTTAGACTCATTCAAATGCCCCAACAGACCATCAAGGTTACAAAGTGTCTCAGAATTTTTTAGACGACCATACAACAAACTGTCATCTGGTTCCGGCACTCCATCAACGCCCTGTGAGTCAGACACCGAACCCACAAGCAAAACAGGATGTACCTCGTCACTCACAGAATGGCTTACATCAGCCCCACGTCTATAATAGGGCTTGAGAAGGTTGACATGACATAACTGTGTTGACTTTTTCCGACCTGGTGTAGCAATGACGTAATTGAGGTCAGACTTACGTTCAACAACTGTATAAGGACCAGCATATTTAGCCTGAAACGGCGAGCTCACAACAGGCAACAGAGCCAGAACTTGATGCCCAGGACTAAACTCCTGATGTCCCGCATGGCGATCATAGAAATTCTTCATTTTACTCTGTGACACTTTCAAGTTCTCCCGTGCCATTTCACCTGCAGCAAACAAACGATGCCTAAAGCCATTTACATAACCCACCAAATCTCTCGGTGGATCAGCCTCCACTAAGCCATCCTTTAAAACAGCCAAGGGCCCACGCACTGTGTCCAAAAACCAAGTCATTAGGACTAAACCCAGTACTCTCCTGAACAGCTTCTCTTGCAGCCAGTATAAGCCAAGGAAGACCCCCCTCCCAGTCCCTATCCAACTCTGTGCAGTATGCACGCAGGAGAGACTTAAGAGTCTGATGGAACCTTTCCAAGGCTCCCTGACTCTGTGCATGATAGGCTGATGACTGGTTATGACGGACATTCAACAACTTCAAAACCTCACCAAACATGCGTGAAGAGAAGTTGGACCCCTGATCGCTCTGGATCACCTTTGGAATGCCAAAGACCGAAATAAACTGACTTAGTGCTTTCACCACCGCCTTAGTGGTAATAGCCCTTAACGGATAAGCAGCAGGATACCGAGTACTTTGACACATCACAGTTAGTAGATACTTACAGCCAGACTTTGAGCACGGCAACGGACCCACACAGTCCACAATAAGATGCTCAAATGGTTCATTTACAACCAGAATAGGTTGTAATGGAGCAGGCGTAACACACTGATTGGGCTTACCCGTTAGTTGACACACATGACATGTCTTAATGTAAGCTGCAACATCTTTCTTCACCCGCGGCCAAAAAAAATGCTTCAAGATGTTAAGATAAGTCTTTCTCACACCAAAGTGCCCACTCTCATCATGAGCGACCTTTAAGACAAAAGGACGAAATCTAGTCGGTACCACCAACTGAATGACAGCATCTCCAACAAAATCAGTACCCAGAGTCAACCACTTCCTAAACAACAAGCCATTGTGTACAAAATACCCATGTGCTACACTGGTGATCTCCTTAGTAGATGCAACACAATCAAACAATACTGTAAGGGAAGAGTCACCCTGCTGTTCCTGTACCAATTCAGTCAATGACACTGTCAAGTTGTGTGTGTTTTTGACCAACCACAGCTCTGCCCAAACTTGAAAAACTGCTTTATCCTTGATGAACGCAAAGGACAACTCAAAACTGTTCACTATGATTATTTATTTCCATAAGGGTGGAACAGAATAGGTTGATAACCTATAAAATACACAAAAAAAAAATCATGAATTAGTTACAAATAAATCGCAGTTTCACTTTCTCAAAATAAGCATAAATAAATGTTACTGAATCCTCAAACCAAACCCAACATTCATTTAGTCATTTAGATTAACCTGGGATCTTTACAAGTTAATAATTAACATATCAATATCATAATTAAACGTACTTAATGATTCAACAATACACATGTTTGGAGTAATGTTACTGTCAAGTTCTATGTTCACATAATAAAGTCTTCACTATTTAATTTAAATTGTATGTTACAACCAAACAAAAAGTCATATAGAAGAATGAATTCAACACATTTCAACACATTCAATCACATTCTGTCCTACCAGTTGCGTCTTTGGATGATCAGGAGCTGTGGTCATTAGCATCTCTTTTCAGGAATGAGTGAGAGCCAAGTAAGCTCTTACCAAATATTTCAATGCCATGCACATGCACTGCTTGTGGGTGCACAGGTCAATATGGTCCCAAGAGCACTTCCTGGAAGTTGGTTTCAACAGCTTGGGTTGCATTGTTGCCCCCTGCAGTTTGGGAGTGCTTTGAGTGCCCTGTGTGAATTTAGGCTTGAGTGCTCAGTATAGCTTGTAATCATGAATTGACACAACACCTCCCACTTGACCTCCTGGTTCTTCAACCCAAGGAGGTCACACAGTACTGTGATGTGTTGGATTTAGTTACTCTATTCTTGATCCTGTTGCTGCTACTCTTCAACTGGAAGCAAGACAACTATCCGTCTGACATCCCTGTGAAGAACTGTTGCAGGTATCTTGATTGAATGTTTTTTCATCTTTTTAGTGGGCTTCACAGTTGCGACTGAGTAGCTGGGGAAGGATCGGAGATATACATCCCTCACAATTCCCTTCTTGTCAGTGTTAACGTCAATAACTCTGGCAAGCCTGAACTGACCTCTCAAGGCGTTCTGGTCAGCCATCCAGACGACATCTCCAATTACCACATTCCTGTGAGAGGTTAGCCGGACAAACAGGTTTGGTCCGGCTAACTGACTCCATTTCCTCCAGAATCGGTCAACTTCTGTTTGGATGGTTCTTAATCTCTTGTAGGAGTAGCCTTCAAAGTCAAAGGTCCCTGGATCTCCTCTGGGTCCGGTTCTTCCGAGTAGAAGTGAATTTGGGCTAATGTATTCTACACAGTCCTCTCTGCTCTGAGTCCTGGCATCAATAGGCCGTTCATTGGCGAGGTTGGAAGCCATATCAAGGAAAGTTTGAAATTCACCCCATGTGAAGGCTCCATTACCTCCCAGACTGTGTAAAGCCCGCTTCACAGTCCGGACAGCAGCTTCAGCAGCTCCGTTTCTGTGAGGTGAGTCTGCTGGATGGATCCTCCAGCTCCATTCTGTGCCATGCTTGGAAACTTCGTTTTCAAGCTTTGATTTCTCCAGTCGGACCAGAAACATGTAGAGCTCTTTGAGGGCAGGTCTGGCTCCGACAAAGTTTTTCCCAGGATCCGACCACAATTTCCTTGGATGCCCTCTAAGTGCCGTGAATCTTTGGTAGGCTAACAGGAAGCCTTCAGCTGACTGGTCGCTGACAAGGTCTGTGTGCATAGCTCTTGACACCATGCAGCAAAAGACAATTCCCCACACCTTAAGTTTCACCTTCTTTTTCACCTCATCCTGCACTTCATAAGGTCCAAATAAGTCCACTGTTGTTTACTCAAATGGATTGGCTGGTGTTATTCTCTCCGATGGAAGGTCACTCATGATCTGTTGGCATCTTCGGGCCTTACGTTTCCTGCATGTCACACAGTTATCAACGATCTTCTGAGCTAGTTTCCGGCCTCTTACCACCCATGCTTTCCTTCTCATTCGGAGGAGTGTGCCTGCGATATCTTCATGATTTGTCTTGTGGGCTTCTTGAGCTAGAAGAGTGGATACCCATGATGTGCAGGGCAAGATTGGTACTGCAGTCTTTTCTTCATTAAAGATTTGCAATCTTCCTCCACAGAGCAAAAGTCCAGTGTTTTCCTCTTTGACCACAGCAAGCCTGCTGAGTGTGGTGTCTGGCAAGGTTACATCCTTTTGAGCCGCAAGGAAGAGATCCCTGAGTGCATCTTCACACTCCATGATGGTAAGTGTAGCTTCCTTGACTCTGGACTTGATCTCAAGAGCTGAAGGAATTTCCTTCTTCTTTGGCTTGCTTGTGGTGGTGGTCTTGGCCAGCATTTCTTTCCACTTTGTGGCAGCTCTCCACACCCAGGCAATGACTCTTGTCAACCTGGTTAAACTGCTGAACTTACTGATGTTAAGGATCTTCCCCACTGAAGAACCAGAAGGTGGTCTCCGGACTTGGATTTGGTGCCCTCTTCCGCTAGGGCTGCTTTGCAGGTCTTTATTTTTGTCAGAGGTTGGAGATGTTGGTATTGTAGTGGCATGTGGAGCATGTTGGGTTTTTTTTCCCACCTGCGCTCGAGTCAGTGCTGCTGTAAAACTTTTCCTTTGGAGCTTGTTTATACCTTCTTTGGCATCTGCAGCGACTTCTTTGGCTGACTTTGTCGGCCAATCCTCTACAGGTCGTTTCAGAAACTCTGGGCCATTTTGCCACACAGAGTTCTCTTTGAGGTCCTCTGGGGTTGCTCCTCTTGTCGTGAGGTCAGCAATGTTTTGCTCACCTGGAATCCATCTCCAGTCCTCAACTGATGTGGACTTCTGGATCTCTCCCACTCTGTTTGCAAAAAAGGTCTGGTACCCACAACTGTCCCTTTGGATTGCACCCAGCACAGTTTGACTATCTAGCAGATGGAGCCAACGTTCTACTTGCATCCGACTGTGCTTTTCAATGTATTTCCTGAGTCTTGCAGCGAACACAGCACCACAGACCTCAGCCTTCACTGGTTCTCCCTTTTGGTCAAGTGGTGTAAGCTTGGCTTTGGACTCAACAAGTCGGACCAGGATGCCTTGCTCGGTCTCCCACCTGAAGTATGCCACAGCTCCATAACTCTGGTCGCTCCCATCTGAGAATGTTATTCCCCAGGGTTCTCCAATCCTTTTGACTGGTGTTAGGCTCCTATGGAAGGTAATTTGGTTGAGGCGTGTATATTCCTCAAACAGGTGGATTGCTTCTTCTCTCAGTTTCTCAGACAGAGGTGTGTCCCATGTGTCTCTTGTTAGAGTTTTGCCTCCAGTTTCTTGAAATGCTTTTCTGACTAAAATGGCTCCTTTCTGTTTGGCAGGTGTTGCAAGGCCTGTTGGGTCATACAAACTAGCTACTTGGCTAAGCAGTTGTCTTCTAGTCAGTGGATTTGGAGTTTTCCTTCTCACTTCCTCTCCAACGAGATTTTGACTGATCCTCATCTTCTTTTTTCTCTTTGAGAAGTTTATTGAGGTCATGAGGTACAGTTTGTCTGATTCGACTAAATAACCAACTCCAAGGGCTTTGTTGTCTCCTCTCAATTGGTTGGGGAGGATGAAGACTTCATCTGACGATGCTGGATGTTCTGATGTAGATGTTTGCCTCCCACTTTGGCCTGATCGGACCCACGGCTTGAGGAAGAATCCACCTGCCTTCAGAATTTCTTCGACTTTTTTGGTGGTTCCGTCTAGCTTTTCCAGGTCATTATGGGATGTCAGGATGTCATCTACGTAGGAATCCTCTTCAAGGACTCTCCGTTCCTCTTTCAGATGAGTGAACATGGGCAACTTCGCTGTCTCTCTCATGGCTAGTTGTGCGATGCACCCTGCTGGTCTATCGCCAATGTTGACCCTGGTGATGGCATATTCCTCAATTTCTCCATCTTCACTGTCTCTCCAGAGAAATCTATGGAGGTGCATCTTCAGGTCTTCAAGCCACACAGAATTGTACATCTTTTTTATGTCGCCGAGAGCAGCATGGATTCCTCTCCTGAACCTTAGCAGTACTGCTCGAATGGGATTTAGTACATCGGGCCCTTTCAGGAGAAGGTCATTCATGCTGCTTCCTCTAAACCTCTGGTTGCTGTTCCATACCAGTCGGACAGGTGTTGTTACAGAGTGTGGGTTTGGTGCTATCAAGTGACTGACATACCAAACTGGACCTTTCCAGTCGGTAATGGTCTTTCTACTGAGTTTCTTTGCTGCCTTCCTTTCCACCATCTCATGGACTTGAGTTGTGTATGCTGCACGCCAATCTGGTTCTCTCTTGAGTTGTTTCTCCATCCTCAGAAATGTGGCTTCCACTGCACTTCTGTTGTTGGGCAGGGAACTTGGATCTTCAATCCAAGGGTATTTTGTGTCCCAGTGAGGCTCCTGGCTATGCGCATCTGACTCCACATAACTGAGACCTTGCCTGATTATCTCAAGCTCTCTTTCTTCACTAAGAGTCATGTCTTTGCCTCCTGGTTGACAGTTACCACAACGACATCCTCCACACATGGGTTCGCAGGCCGCACCAATGCTGTCCCACTTCCACCAGTCCAAGAACTCTCTGCCAATAACAGTGGTTTTGGTTTCAGCTCTAGATTCTTGCATCTCAGCAATTTCTTGATACTTTACTGCTGTGATTCTCATTGATCGTGCAAAATGAGTTTCAGAATTGTGCAGGGCCATGTCCACTACTTCACAGAGGTCTGGATGTGCTCCACCAACGGTCTTTCCTTAAGGGCTTTCCCACAGGACAAGATCTCCTACTACCTTTACTCTTTGTGGAGCAAGTCTTCCTTCACGGTGGCTTATGAGAAGCTCAACATGTTCTGGTCTGTGAAGATCTTCCAGGTTGGTATCGGGGAAGAACTTCTTGAGTTGGTGTGCTTTGATTACTCTGTGAACTTTTGCAATTTCATCCAACCCATAACAGATCAGCTCATGAGCTCTCTCCGTGCCTCTTGGTGTCTTGACTCTTACCTTGAGTAAGTATCTTTTGGTATTTACCTTCATGGCCATGCCTCCAACTCCATGGACGACGAGCGTGATCCTTTCACTTCGAAGCTTCAGTCTCCTGGCAGCTATGTGAGTGATGTAGTTGGTGTCTGATTTTCTGCCCTTTGTTAGCGGTTACTTCGAGAAGCATAAGAATAACTGGTAATTCACGTGTGCTTGAGTCCATCATTCCAGGAAGGCTTCTTCCAGTGCAGTGTGATTTTGCAGCCATGTTGGTGAAAGCTTTCCTGAATTCTTCTGCCATGTCCGGGGTAAGATCACATATTAATCTCTCTTGCTCCTCTGTGAATGTTTGCCTCCTGGTGCTGGGTTTTTCCACTTTCACATATTCTTTCCCCTTGACCCCTCCTTTAAGGCAGAGAAAGAAATGGTGATTCGAGGAGCTTCCTCTTCTGCAGTCTCTGTTTCTGCACAGGTAAGTGTCCGTACATTCATCATCCTCTCCATGACATCTGAGGCATCTTCTGCATGCTCCCAGTCTTTCGACAGCATTCAGCTTCTCACCAGGCTTTAGTTCTTTGAACTGCTTACAAAAGAAGATCTTCTCACGGTGCTTTTCATCTCCACACACAACACATCCTCCTTTTCTCGTGGACCTTGTGGAGGCATACCGCTTCTCTGGGTACGTAGCTTTCTTTTCAGGTTTTTCACTTACACCCAACTGGTCTAGTTTCTCTAGAATGTCCTCTTGTGTCTTTAAGAATTTTAGAAGGCTGTCAAAGTGATTGTCAGGTGTGACTCCATTTCTGGGATTGACCATGAATGTCAGCCAGTCCCTCTTCATGTTATCCGGCAGCTTGCTCTCTATGGATCTGATGACAAGGGGATTTTTTATGGCTCTGCTGCTTTCGAGCTCCGTGAGGTCATTCAGGGCCTTTTCCACAGCTTGAATTAGGTCAATTACCTTCCTTGGTTGGTGTGACTTTAAAGGAGGGATCCTCTCCAGGTCCTCAATTATCTCCAAGGCAATTGTTGGCTTGTTTCCATACCTGTTTTGGAGTACTCTAAACATGTCTTCAGCATTGTTATATGTTGACAGGCGCAGGTCTCTACATATTCTCTCGTCCACACTGTCAAGGAGTTGAAACTTCTTCATTTCCACTGAACCAGTCGGCTCTCCCTGCTTTTGCAGACTCTCCCAGTCTTTCCTCCATCTGTGGAAATTCCTCCTAAACCCAGTGAATTTAGGTAGACTGGTTGGCTTTATTCTCACCACTGGTTGTGGAACTGCTATTTGTTGAGGTTCTGTAAGTCTTCTTTCCTCTTCTGCAATTTTCTGTGCGGTGAGGAATCCTGCTCTTTTGGCCTCGAGGTTACTGCCGAATATTTTCAGATCTTTTACTCTGCCTTTCAGGTCTGCGGTCTCATCGTGTGGGATCCATTTTTCCCAATCTTTCAGGCTTTCACTTGCATCATGGATTAGCTTCTTCGCTCTTTCCAGCTGTAGTTCATAGCCGTCTCTGTTGATAGCAGTGACGGGGATTTCTTTGGCTCTGTCACAGGCTTTCTCCGCTTCTTGGATTGCAAAGTCTACCTCCTCTTTACCATATCTTGGCCAGAGGTTGAATTGGACTGCCTCACGGATGTCCTCCAGTTTCATGTCGCACTCTTCAATTGTCCTTTCAAGATCAGCCTGCTGGTGCTTGTCGAGCTTGACCTCTTCATCTTCCTTAGTTCCCGCTTCAGCCAGTAGGCCAGCCGGGTAGTCATCATTTGTATCACTGACATTTCTCGCCAGGGAACTGAGCTTGCTGAACTCCTCTTGTAGTTCATGCTTAATCATACCAGCTGCAGCTTTGCTCAGGTAGTTTGCTTGCTTGGTGAAAGCAGATTTAGCTAAGGTCCGCTCTTGCTTCAGTTGCTTGACTGTTTTCCTAAGAGTTTCCTTTGCCATGGTGAAGAGTTTACAGTCAATTCTTCCTTTGCGTCGACAGCTTGACTTCAGGCCTTTGATCCTTGTTCTCACTGCCGCGCTGGTTATCAACTGTCAAGTTGTGTGTGTTTTTGACCAACCACAGCTCTGCCCAAACTTGAAAAACTGCTTTATCCTTGATGAACGCAAAGGACAACTCAAAACTGTTCACTTTGATTATTTATTTCCATAAGGGTGGAACAGAATAGGTTGATAACCTATAAAATACACAAACAAAAATCATGAATTAGTTACAAATAAATCGCAATTTCACTTTCTCAAAATAAGCATATATAAATGTTACTGAATCCTCAAACCAAACCCAACATTCATTTAGTCATTTAGATTAACCTGGGATCTTTACAAGTTAATAATTAACATATCAATATCATAATTAAACTTACTTAATGATTCAACAATACACATGTTTGGAGTAATGTTACTGTCAAGTTCTATGTTCACATAATAAAGTCTTCACTATTTAATTTAAATTGTATGTTACAACCAAACAAAAAGTCATATAGAAGAATGAATTCAACACATTTCAACACATTCAATCACATTCTGTCCTACCAGTTGCGTCTTTGGATGATCAGGAGCTGTGGTCATTAGCATCTCTTTTCAGGAATGAGTGAGAGCCAAGTAAGCTCTTAACAAACATTTCAATGCCATGCACATGCACTGCTTGTGGGTGCACAGGTCAATATGGTCCCAAGAGCACTTCCTGGAAGTTGGTTTCAACAGCTTGGGTTGCATTGTTGCCCCCTGCAGTTTGGGAGTGCTTTGAGTGTCCTGTGTGAACTTAGGCTTGAGTGCTCAGTATAGCTTGTAATCATGAATTGACACAACAGACACAGATAGCGGAAAGTCTGACAGTGATGGAGCCAGAAATTCAACCTCACCCCCATCATGTTCCCTCACAGACTCAGCGTTACTCATAGCTCGTGTACTTACACAGGCCGAGAAAACTCTAGGCAATTTAGCAGCAATATGATCAACAACCGACCCAACTGGGCAAGATGTAACAACCGGCAAAGGGGAAGAATCAGCCCAAACACGGCCACCAGCCAGCCCGTTACCCAGAATGAAATGAATTCCCTCAATGGGCAACGCCGGACGCACACCAACAGCCACCTCGCCCTTCACCAGCTCACAATCCAGGACCAACCTATGTAATGGTATGGGCAAAACAGTTAAACCCATACCACGACTAAGGATACAGTCACCCGTATCAGTGTCTTCTGAAAACGGTAGCACAGACCCCACAATGTAAGAGTCAAAGGCCCCCGTGTCCCTAAGGATTGTTACTGGCACCTTAGTCCCACTTCCTACCAGTGACACAAAGCCATCTTTAATAAAAGGAGCATAGGCTGCCAAGACATCCGGTTCAAGCTCTGAAGTAAGCAACTCCGATACACAGTCCACAATAACCGGTGCAGCAGCTGCCACAGGCTTAACCTTCGATACCCCAGGTTTGTTTGTAAAATGCAAGAGTGGACAATCAGCCTTCCAGTGACCTTTTTCATGACAGTAGTTACAGTTAGAGTGGACAGCATTGCCTTGCGATGCCGCCTCCGACATTGGCGCACCAACTCTCCAAGAACGCTCACGTGTTGTAGCCCGCTCTATAAAACCTCCTTGATGAAGTAACAAGTACTCATCTGCCGACGCAGCCGCAACCGCCGCTGTAACACATTGCTTCTCACTAACATATGTTGCAATGTAACCATGAAGCATATCCTTAAACTGCTCCAAAACCACAAGATCACACAGACCCTCAAAAGTAGTGACCTCCAGCGCAGCCAACCAACGTTTAAAATGACCAGTCAGGTCCCGAGCAAACTCCATATAAGTTTGACCACTACGTCTCTCCCAGGACCTGAAACGTTGGCGATATGCCTCTGGCACCAACTCATATGCTTTCAACACAGCAGACTTGATAGTCGCATAGGCTGAGCTATCCTTTGTATTCAATGATGAATAAGCTTCCTGCGCACGCCCCGTCAGCACACATTGAAGCATCAACGCGCAATCTTCATCAGGCCAACCCCTAGCCATAGCGACACGCTCAAACAACAAGAAAAATGTATCAGGATCTTCCTCATTAAACGGTGGCAGTAGCCGCAAGTTATTAACATCAAAGGAACGCACAGCTCCAGACAACTGCCCGCTCTGAGCTCCACTGGACCCCGTACCGTCAGACCCTAAAGACAAACGGCGCCCCTCCAGATCTAATTTGGCCTGCTCCATTTCTTGCCGAATCCTCTCCACCTCAATCTGCTTCTTCATTAGCAATTCATGTTTACATCTGTCATGCTCAAGCTGAAGCAACAAAAGCTCCCTCTGTTGATCAAACGATAAGCCTTGAGCCTGAACAAATGCACTCGCGGAAACCGTGGAGACTGGAGAACCATCATCCATATCCACAGCCAACACACCTTTCTCTCTCAACTCAGACTTCAAAACTACCCTTATATTCTCCTTAAGGCGTTTATCACTTACCACCACCGAAAAATGTTCCGCAATCTTAAGGAACTGCTCCTTAGTACAACGCTCCAACGCCTCCTCAGACGGAGCCGCAATAAAAGCATCACACTCCGCCATGACAACAAACTACAACAGGCAAAACAAAACTACAGCAACAGACCCAGCAAAACGGTGCAACATCCCCGTGCGCATTAAGAGGACTAACCCCCACCTGGCATGGAGCTTCCCCGCTATCTAGATCAACCCAGCTAACTAACTCAACCCTAGTCTTCATGCAGCTACTTGTGGTGGGTACTTACGCACTAACGACCGCTGGCTACGGAGAGCAACTAGCACGGACCACGGACATGCTCCCAAGCCAAAAGCTTCACCCACGTTCGCCACAACACTATCAAGTAACAAGCCCAACACTATCAAGTAACAAGCCCAAAAACGGACCGTCGCTACAGCCTACAAGAGAAAACTCCACCCACAACAACCAACAGCACGCACACGAGGACCCACACCAGCCACTCTGATCACTTGTCACCCATAGCTCTAACAAACAACCTACAAAAGCCCAAAAACAAGCCCTCACCACCCCGCTCAACCAGCCAAACCAACATACAGCACCACTACACTACCAAACAAACAAACAAGCAAGCAATAACCAAAGCACACAAAAGAAACTTCTTACCAGTCCAACGGGCTGCCACGCTCCCAACAAACTAAATCACAGCATACGCTAACCGAACACAAAAACCGGCACGAGCCCCCATTTTGTCATAACCTGGCTCAAGGGCCATGACAAAAGACGGAGCGAGGCATAGTAAATGATCAAAATTAATTTATTTATAATAAAAGGACAAACTAAACATAGTTCTGGTAATGTCAAATCAAATCAAATCAAATCAAACTTTATTGTCACATACACATACAAGTACATGTCGTGAAATTTCATCTCTGCATTTAACCCATCCCTCCTTCTACAGGGAGCAGTGGGCAGCTATAACAGCGCCCGGGGACATAAGATAATACAAACAACACTGGAAGAATACAGCATAACAAGAGGAAGGGTGGTGGGGGGAGGGAAAAAAAAAGGGGCGACTCCTGACCTATGCTCCATATTAGAGTACACATTAGGAGCTGGAAAAAAAAACCCTCTATGCATACACAACATAGACAAAACAGCAAGACATCACTTGCAATTGGGGGTGGGGGTAAGGGGAGGTGGAAATGGTCCAGTACGTCAAACGGCCAATTGGACCTGCAGCCCACGCCCACTTGTCACGGCGGGCAGGCGCTGGTCACAGACCCCTTGTCAGACTGGGGGTAAAAAGCTAAGAAGGCGTGGGACGGGGTATAGGGGTGGAGAGGGGGCCTGGAGAGAGTCAACTTAGACAGGCACCTAATCATTGCGCCTCAAGTCCACAGGATGTCATCGCGTGCACACAGCAAGATTGCCATGGAGACAGCCTTGAACAGGCCCTAAGCAAAGAAAACAATCAGCAGGTGTTTGAGGGAAGTTCGGGTAGGAGACAAGAGAGTCTCTAAGCATTAATCTTCAGGGGAGTTGTTGATCATAGCAGTGGCCTTGGCCAAGGCTGCTGCTGCGTAGGGAGGCCGAATATGATAAGATTGTTATGACTTCTTCGTGCGAGCAGGCTGCAATCTTTTTCCACAGCTCACTCTGTTTGTCCATTCTGATCAATCATTCTCTGCAAAACGGTGAATTTCTCCAAGATAGTATCCAATTTTCGGCTCACCTCCATGTTGTTATCCATAATGCGGTTCATAGTCCCAGCCTGAATGCTGACCGCTCTGCCCACCGTTTCAATCATACCACGTAGCTTTGTGGGGCTGTGAACAGCTGACGTGATGTAGATAATTTTTCGATAAAGCAAGCCAAAGCCCAATCCAATCAGCAAGAGGCCAGTTATCATGGTTCCGAATAGGTAGACATCTTCTATGTCTTCGACCGAGAGAGCTGCCAGGCACACGACCCTCCAAACCTCCCACGAGTCCATCGTGTAGCCAGCCAAGAACGTCCCAGCCGGGCAAACAGGTTCCCCAGAACCCGAGCTTCTCGTTGAGAAGATTGTGTCAATTGCGTTGAGAGACCAGCTTATCAAATCCATAATTTAGGGTTTTGTAGAGCAGTGCAAAGAGAGTCTCTTAAAAAGTTAGACACAGACAAGACGAGACGAGAGAAGCGAAGCAGGGAAGGAGAGGGAGGAGAGGTGAAATGCGACCGCCTTCGTTGAGAGCCAAAAGAGAAGATGTGCAAAGTATGTCTAACTTAAATAAACTCAAAACAAGATGTGGCAGGCAGGAACATCAGGCCATGGTAGGTGTCAAGGTGGTAGTCCAGAGAGAGTGTAGTCTAACCAGGTGGAGCTTTATCAGCTCCCAGCTCCCAGGTGCACCAAATCTGCAATCAACTCACAACAAAGATAGGCAATACCAAAGAGGTATCACTCCTACTCGCACGCTCATACACCCGCACACACAGACACACACACACACACACACACACACACACACACACATCCAAACCTACACACACACACACACACTCACTCACATGCAGACACACACTCACATACACACACACACACACACACTCACACATACACAAAGTCAGTCTCACTCACACACACACAGACACGCAGACCTACAATCAAACACAAATACAGACACATACACACACACAAACACAAACACAAACACACACACACACACTCGCACGCTCATATGCCCGTACACACACGTACACACACACACACACACACACACACATCCAAACACATCCAAACCTACACACACACTCACATGCAGACACACACTCACACACACACACACACACACTCACACATACACACAGTCAGTCTCACTCACACACAGACACACATGCAGACCTACAATCAAATGCAGACACACTCACACACACACACACACTCACACATACACACAGTCAGTCTCACTCACACACACACAGGCACACATGCAGACCTACAATCAAACACAAATACACACACACCCACACACACACACACACACACACACACACAGGTTTACACACACACACTCGGACGCTCATAAAGATGCACACACACACACACACACACACACACACACACACACACACACACACACACACACACACACACACACACACACACACACACACACACACACACACATCCAAACACACACACACACACATCCAAACACACACACACACATCCAAACACATCCAAACCTACACACACTCACACACACACACTCACACATACACAAAGTCAGTCTCACTCACACACACAGACACGCAGACCTACAATCAAACACAAATAAAGACACATACACACACACACACACACATTCACACAAATACACAAACACACTGACACACACACACACACACATACATATGCAGACAGATACACACACACACGTCACGGAGATCAAAGCATGTTTACAAACAGTCATTAGCTCGTAACCATAACAACACATTCACAGACACTAAAGTTAAATACTACAGGAGACCCGGGTTCAACTCCCACTGCTGCACATTAATCAATTTATCTCTGATGATAATGTTCTCTATTTTCTTTTCTTTATGTTTACTCTATCTCACACACACATACACACACACACACACATGCACAATTGTATGCAACAGACCTGTCTGGTAGTAATACAAAGAATTCATACTTTCAGCCTTTTTAGTCAATGTATTTGAACTTCAAGCAATTGGAAGTCGCTGTCTTTCTCTTCCTCTCTCTCTCTATCTCTCTCTCTCTCCCTGTCTCTTTTCTCTTTCTTTCTCTCTCTCTTTTTGTCCCTCTCTCCCTTTCTCCCTCTCTTTCCCTCTCCCTCTCTCTCTCTCTCTCTCTCTCCCTCCCCCTCTCTCTCTCCTTTCCCTGTCCCCCTCTCTTCCTCTCTCTGTATTTGAGCTCTTACCTTTTTTCAGCTTTTCCAGCAGTGCACTGCTATCCATTTGAGATTTTTCAAACAATGTTTCGTATTTCTGCATTTCTCTCAAAGTATTTTTAAGTCTTCCATAATTATTCATGATTTTGAAAGCCATTCAATTCAGTTCAGCATCAGCTTTTCAAAAAGCCTTTTAATATTGCACACATTTTATACATTAGTGGTGTTTTTCAACTGTTTTTAATGAAATTCGTGTCCATTCAAACTTTTCCACCTATTCTCAATACTTCAGCTTCTACTTACGGATTCAAGCTATTCATCCACTTTAGCTTTAGCAATTTAGCTATTCAGCATTCCCACGCATTTTCTGCAGGAAATGCATTTTCTAGTTTTCTTCTTATTAGTGGGAATGCTTATACAGCATTCCCAACTATTGTTATTCTGTTCTTTCTTTTTTAGTGGGAATGCTTATACAGCATTCCCAACTATTGTTATTAGTGGGAATGCTTATACAGCATTCCCACTATTGTTATTCTGTTCTTTATTTAGTGGGAATGCTTATACAGCATTCCCAACTATTGTTATTCTGTTCTTTCTTTAGTGGGAATGCTTATACAGCATTCCCAACTATTGTTATTCTGTTCTTTATTTTTTCTTATTATTCCGTACGTTTTTTGGCTCTGCGCAACTTCTGCATACTTTCAGCTATTTAAACCATTCAACTTTTAAAATCTTCAGCTCTTTCAGCAGATGATGGGACTTCTTCAACTTTTTTTCTACTATTTATACTTTTTTAAATATTAAGCTTTTAAGCATTTTATTTTAACATTAAAGTCAATGAGAGCAAGCTTCAAATCCTTCAAATCTTCTTCCGCTCCCAAAAGTTTCAGCTCCTTCATACTTTCACCTACAGACACCAAACAAACTTTAAAATGTTCACAAACAATTCGGCTATTGGGCTTGTGCTTTTCAGATTGATATCTTTTACAGTTTTTGTGAAAAAGCTGTTCAAGTTTATTGATTTTTTCAGGATGTTTTTGCTTTTTCAATGTGTGTGTATGCAGCTCCCTTAGAGTGTTGATGTCCCAGCTAGAGTGCGTAGCTCTGTAACAATGATCTTAAATCTTTCTCTATGAATTGCTCTCACACCCACAATTTTAACTTCACATGCACAATTTATACATCATTAGTAGGTATTTTTGTCTAGTTTCAGGCAATTTGCTCAGTTGTGCGATACGACTTATACTTTTGGCTCTGTGAGCTTCCAAATGACAAGAGTTCTGATTTTCTCGCCATTCACACCCTATATTAAAAATCCTCTCCAGGTCACAGCAAAATGGACAGCAAACCCCTTTTTGAAATCGCTGGTGTGCCCACATTTTTCACTTTATCCATATACATTTTACATGATTTCGTTCAGGAAGGTCTTGTGGTCGTCATGATTTCGTCACTTGACTGATACCGCCTTTCATTTTGGCAGTATGAGCGTTTGTTTCGGAGGTCGTTCAGTGGCTGTGGATACCAGCAGTGTCTCAGTTTGAGCAGCTGCAGCTCGTTACAGAGATCAAAGCATGTTTACAAACAGTCATTGGTAGTAACCATAACGACACGTTCACAGACACTAAAGTTAAATACTACAGGTGTGTACACTATACATGATTGTTATATAGTGCAGAAGACATGAAAGCATCTCTCCCTCTCTCTGTCTGTCTGCCTTTCTTACCCATCTCTCCCTCTGTCTGTCTGTTTGCCTTTCTTACCCATCTCTCCCTCTGTCTGTCTGTTTGCCTTTCTTACCCATCTCTCCCTCTGTCTGTCTGTCTGTCTGTCTGCCTTTCTTACCCATCTCTCCCTCTGTCTGTCTGTCTGTCTGTCTGTCTGTCTGCCTTTCTTACCCATCTCTCCCTCTGTCTGTCTGTCTGCCTTTCTTACCCATCTCTCCCTCTGTCTGTCTGTCTTTCTTACCCATCTCTCCCTCTGTCTGTCTGCCTTTCTTACCCATCTCTCCCTCTGTCTGTCTGCCTTTCTTACCCATCTCTCCCTCTGTCTGTCTGTCTGTCTGTCTGTCTGCCTTTCTTACCCATCTCTCCCTCTGTCTGTCTGTCTGTCTGTCTGTCTGTCTGTCTTTCTTACCCATCTCTCCCTCTGTCTGTCTTTCTTTCTTACCCATCTCTCCCTCTGTCTGTCTGCCTTTCTTACCCATCTCTCCCTCTGTCTGTCTGTCTGTCTGTCTGTCTGTCTTTCTTACCCATCTCTCCCTCTGTCTGTCTGCCTTTCTTACCCATCTCTCCCTCTGTCTGTCTGTCTTTCTTACCCATCTCTCCCTCTGTCTGTCTGCCTTTCTTACCCATCTCTCCCTCTGTCTGTCTGCCTTTCTTACCCATCTCTCCCTCTGTCTGTCTGTCTGTCTTTCTTACCCATCTCTCCCTCTGTCTGTCTGCCTTTCTTACCCATCTCTCCCTCTGTCTGTCTGTCTGTCTGTCTGTCTGTCTGTCTGTCTTTCTTACCCATCTCTCCCTCTGTCTGTCTGTCTTTCTTACCCATCTCTCCCTCTGTCTGCCTTTCTTACCCATCTCTCCCTCTGTCTGTCTGCCTTTCTTACCCATCTCTCCCTCTGTCTGTCTGCCTTTCTTACCCATCTCTCCCTCTGTCTGTCTGCCTTTCTTACCCATCTCTCCCTCTGTCTGTCTGCCTTTCTTACCCATCTCTCCCTCTGTCTGTCTGTCTGTCTGTCTGTCTCTCTTACACGTTTCTCTCTCTGTTGGTCTGTCTGCTTCTCTTACCCGTCTCTCTTTCTGTCTGTCTGTCTCTGTCTCTTTCTGTCTTGCTGTCTCGCTGTCTGGCTGTCTCTCTTTTCGACTCTCTCTGTCTGTCTGTCTGTCTGTCTGTCTGTCTGTCTGTCTGTCTGTCTGTCTGTCTGTCTGTCTGCTTCTCTTACCAGTCTCTCTCTCTCTGTCTGTCCGTACTACTTTTCCAACTATTCTCATCACTTCAACTTGTTCTTACAGATTTAAGCTATTCATCCAGCTTAGCTTTAGCAATTCAGCTTTTCGAAAAACCTCTTAATATGGCACACATTGTATACATTCGTGGTGTCAATTATATGCAACAGACCTGTCTGGTAGTAATACAAAGAATTCATACTTTCAGCCTTTTTAGTCAATGTATTTGAACTTCCAGCAATTGGAAGTCGCTGTCTTTCTCTTCCTCTCTCTCTCTCTCTCTCTCTCCCTGTCTCTTTTCTCTTTCTTTCTCTCTCTTTTTGTCCCTCTCTCCCTTTCTCCCTCTCTTTCCCTCTCCCTCTCTCTCTGTCTCTCTCTCCCTCCCCCTCTCTCTCGCCATCTCTCTCCTTTCCCTGTCCCCCTCTCTTCCTCTCTCTGTATTTGAGCTCTTAACTTTTTTCAGTTTTTCCAGCAGTGCACTGCTATCCATTTGAGATTTTTCAAACAATGTTTCGTATTTCTGCATTTCTCTCAAAGCATTTTTAAGTCTTCCATAATTATTCATGATTTTGAAAGCCATTCAATTCAGTTCAGCATCAGCTTTTCAAAAAGCCTTTTAATATTGCACACATTTTATACATTAGTGGTGTTTTTCAACTGTTTTTAATGAAATTCGTGTCCATTCAAACTTTTCAACCTATTCTCACTACTTCAGCTTCTACTTACGGATTTAAGCTATTCATCCACTTTAGCTTTAGCAATTTAGCTATTCAGCATTCCCACGCATTTTCTGCAGGAAATGCATTTTCTAGTTAGTGGGAATGCTTATACAGCATTCCCAACTATTGTTATTCTGTTCTTTCTTTTTAGTGGGAATGCTTATACAGCATTCCCAACTATTGTTATTCTGTTCTTTATTTTTTAGTGGGAATGCTTATACAGCATTCCCACTATTGTTATTCTGTTCTTTATTTTTTCTTATTATTATTCCGTACGTTTTTTGGCTCTCCGTAACTTCTGCATACTTTCAGCTATTTAAGCCATTCAACTTTTAAAATCTTCAGCTCTTTCAGCAGACGATGGGACTTCTTCAACTTTTTTTCTACTATTTATACTTTTTTAAATATTAAGCTTTTAAGCATTTTATTTTAACATTAAAGTCAATGAGAGCAAGCTTCAAATCCTTCAAATCTTCTTCCGCTCCCAAAAGTTTCAGCTCCTTCATACTTTCACCTACAGACACCAAACAAACTTTAAAATGTTCAAAAACAATTCAGCTATTAGGCTATTGCTTTTCAGGTTGATATCTTTTACAGTTTTTGTGAAAAAGCTGTTCAAGTTTATTGATTTTTTCAGGATGTTTTTGCTTTTTCAATGTGTGTGTATGCAGCTCCCTTAGAGTGTTGATGTCCCAGCTAGAGTGCGTAGCTCTGTAACAATGATCTTAAATCTTTCTCTATGAATTGCTCTCACACCCACAATTTTAACTTCACATGCACAATTTATACATCAAAACGTAGGTATTTTTGTCTAGTTTCAGGCAATTTGCTCAGTTGTGCGATACGACTTATACTTTTGGCTCTGTGAGCTTCCAAATGACAAGAGTTCTGAATCATTGTCCATTGACAGCAATGCAAAAGTTACTCCACTTTCCAAAGCAAAATGGACAGCAAACCACTTTTTGAAATCGCCGGTGTGGCCACATTTTTCACCTTATCCAAATAAATTTTGCATGATTTCGTTCAGGAAGGCCTCGTGGTCGTCATGATTTCGTCACTTGACTGATACCGCCTTTCATTTTGGCAGTATGAGCGTTTGTTTCGGAGGTCGTTCAGTGGCTGTGGATACCAGCAGTGTCTCAGTTTGAGCAGCTGCAGCTCGTTACAGAGATCAAAGCATGTTTACAAACAGTCATTGGTAGTAACCATAACAACACGTTCACAGACACTAAAGTTAAATACTACAGGTGTGTACACTATACATGATTGTTATATAGTGCAGAAGACATGAAAGCATCTCTCCCTCTCTCTGTCTGTCTGCATTTCTTACCCATCTCTCCCTCTGTCTGTCTGTTTGCCTTTCTTACCCATCTCTCCCTCTGTCTGTCTGTCTGTCTGTCTGTCTTTCTTACCCATCTCTCCCTCTGTCTGTCTGTCTTTCTTACCCATCTCTCCCTCTGTCTGTCTGTCTTTCTTACCCATCTCTCCCTCTGTCTGTCTGCCTTTCTTACCCATCTCTCCCTCTGTCTGTCTGCCTTTCTTACCCATCTCTCCCTCTGTCTGTCTGTCTGTCTGCCTTTCTTACCCATCTCTCCCTCTTTCTGTCTGTCTGTCTGTCTGTCTTTCTTACCCATCTCTCCCTCTGTCTGTCTGTCTTTCTTACCCATCTCTCCCTCTGTCTGTCTGCCTTTCTTACCCATCTCTCCCTCTGTCTGTCTGCCTTTCTTACCCATCTCTCCCTCTGTCTGTCTGTCTGTCTGTCTGTCTGTCTTTCTTACCCATCTCTCCCTCTGTCTGTCTGCCTTTCTTACCCATCTCTCCCTCTGTCTGTCTGCCTTTCTTACCCATCTCTCCCTCTGTCTGTCTGTCTGTCTGTCTGTCTGTCTGCCTTTCTTACCCATCTCTCCCTCTGTCTGTCTGTCTGTCTGTCTGTCTTTCTTACCCATCTCTCCCTCTGTCTGTCTGTCTGTCTTTCTTACCCATCTCTCCCTCTGTCTGTCTGCCTTTCTTACCCATCTCTCCCTCTGTCTGTCTGCCTTTCTTACCCATCTCTCCCTCTGTCTGTCTGTCTGTCTGTCTGTCTGTCTGTCTGTCTGTCTGTCTGTCTGTCTGTCTGTCTGTCTGTCTGTCTGTCTTTCTTACCCATCTCTCCCTCTGTCTGTCTGCCTTTCTTACCCATCTCTCCCTCTGTCTGTCTGTCTGTCTGTCTGTCTTTCTTACCCATCTCTCCCTCTGTCTGTCTGTCTGTCTTTCTTGCCCATCTCTGCCTCTGTCTGTCTGCCTTTCTTACCCATCTCTCCCTCTGTCTGTCTGCCTTTCTTACCCATCTCTCCCTCTGTCTGTCTGCCTTTCTTACCCATCTCTCCCTCTGTCTGTCTGCCTTTCTTACCCATCTCTCCCTCTGTCTGTCTGTCTTTCTTACCCATCTCTCCCTCTGTCTGTCTGCCTTTCTTACACATCTCTCCCTCTGTCTGTCTGCCTTTCTTACCCATCTCTCCCTCTGTCTGTCTGTATGTCTGTCTGTCTGTCTGTCTGCCTTTCTTACCCATCTCTCCCTCTGTCTGTCTGTCTGTCTGTCTGTCTGTCTGTCTTTCTTACCCATCTCTCCCTCTGTCTGTCTGTCTTTCTTACCCATCTCTCCCTCTGTCTGTCTGTCTTTCTTACCCATCTCTCCCTCTGTCTGTCTGCCTTTCTTACCCATCTCTCCCTCTGTCTGTCTGTCTGTCTGTCTGTCTGTCTGTCTGTCTGTCTGTCTGTCTTTCTTACCCATCTCTCCCTCTGTCTGTCTGCCTTTCTTACCCATCTCTCCCTCTGTCTGTCTGTCTGTCTGTCTGTCTGTCTGTCTTTCTTACCCATCTCTCCCTCTGTCTGTCTGTCTGTCTTTCTTACCCATCTCTCCCTCTGTCTGTCTGCCTTTCTTACCCATCTCTCCCTCTGTCTGTCTGCCTTTCTTACCCATCTCTCCCTCTGTCTGTCTGTCTGTCTGTCTGTCTGTCTTTCTTACCCATCTCTCCCTCTGTCTGTCTGTCTGCCTTTCTTACCCATCTCTCCCTCTGTCTGTCTGCCTTTCTTACCCATCTCTCCCTCTGTCTGTCTGTCTGTCTGTCTGTCTGTCTGTCTGTCTGTCTGTCTGTCTTTCTTACCCATCTCTCCCTCTGTCTGTCTGTCTTTCTTACCCATCTCTCCCTCTGTCTGTCTGTCTGTCTGTCTGTCTTTCTTACCCATCTCTCCCTCTGTCTGTCTGTCTGTCTTTCTTACCCATCTCTCCCTCTGTCTGTCTGCCTTTCTTACCCATCTCTCCCTCTGTCTGTCTGCCTTTCTTACCCATCTCTCCCTCTGTCTGTCTGCCTTTCTTACCCATCTCTCCCTCTGTCTGTCTGCCTTTCTTACCCATCTCTCCCTCTGTCTGTCTGTCTTTCTTACCCATCTCTCCCTCTGTCTGTCTGCCTTTCTTACACATCTCTCCCTCTGTCTGTCTGCCTTTCTTACCCATCTCTCCCTCTGTCTGTCTGTATGTCTGTCTGTCTGTCTGTCTGTCTGCCTTTCTTACCCATCTCTCCCTCTGTCTGTCTGTCTGTCTGTCTGTCTTTCTTACCCATCTCTCCCTCTGTCTGTCTGTCTTTCTTACCCATCTCTCCCTCTGTCTGTCTGCCTTTCTTACCCATCTCTCCCTCTGTCTGTCTGCCTTTCTTACCCATCTCTCCCTCTGTCTGTCTGCCTTTCTTACCCATCTCTCCCTCTGTCTGTCTGCCTTTCTTACCCATCTCTCCCTCTGTCCGTCTGCCTTTCTTACCCATCTCTCCCTCTGTCTGTCTGTCTGTCTGTCTGTCTGTCTCTCTTACACGTTTCTCTCTCTGTTGGTCTGTCTGCTTCTCTTACCCGTCTCTCTTTCTGTCTGTCTGTCTCTGTCTCTTTCTGTCTTGCTGTCTCGCTGTCTGGCTGTCTCTCTTTTCGACTCTCTCTTTCTGTCTGTCTGTCTGTCTGTCTGTCTGTCTGTCTGCTTCTCTTACCAGTCTCTCTCTCTCTGTCTGTCCGTACTACTTTTCCAACTATTCTCATCACTTCAACTTGTTCTTACAGATTTAAGCTATTCATCCAGCTTAGCTTTAGCAATTCAGCTTTTCGAAAAACCTCTTAATATGGCACACATTGTATACATTCGTGGTATTTTTCAACTGTTTTTAATGAAATTCATGTCCATTCAAAGTTTTCAACCTGTTCTCACTACTTCAGCTTCTTCTTGCGGATTTAAGCTATTCATCCACTTTAGCTTTAGCAATTTAGCTATTCAGCATTCCCACGCATTTTCTGCAGGAAATGCATTTTCTAGTTAGTGGGAATGCTTATACAGCATTCCCAACTATTGTTATTCTGTTCTTTATTAGTGGGAATGCTTATACAGCATTCCCAACTATTGTTATTCTGTTCTTTATTTTTTCTTATTATTCCGTACGTTTTTTGGCTTTCCGTAACTTCTGCATACTTTCAGCTATTTAAGCCATTCAACTTTTAAAATGTTCAGCTCTTTCAGCAGACGATGGGACTTCTTCAACTTTTTTTCTACTATTTATACTTTTTTAAATATTAAGCTTTTAAGCATTTTATTTTAACATTAAAGTCAATGAGAGCAAGCTTCAAATCCTTCAAATCTTCTTCCGCTCCCAAAAGTTTCAGCTCCTTCATACTTTCACCTACAGACACCAAACAAACTTTAAAATGTTCAAAAACAATTCAGCTATTAGGCTATTGCTTTTCAGGTTGATATCTTTTACAGTTTTTGTGAAAAAGCTGTTCAAGTTTATTGATTTTTTCAGGATGTTTTTGCTTTTTCAATGTGTGTGTATGCAGCTCCCTTAGAGTGTTAATGTCCCAGCTAGAGTGCGTAGCTCTGTAACAATGATCTTAAATCTTTCTCTATGAATTGCTCTCACACCCACAATTTTAACTTCACATGCACAATTTATACATCAAAACGTAGGTATTTTTGTCTAGTTTCAGGCAATTTGCTCAGTTGTGCGATACGACTTATACTTTTGGCTCTGTGAGCTTCCAAATGACAAGAGTTCTGAATCATTGTCCATTGACAGCAATGCAAAAGTTACTCCACTTTCCAAAGCAAAATGGACAGCAAACCACTTTTTGAAATCGCCGGTGTGGCCACATTTTTCACCTTATCCATATAAATTTTACATGATTTCGTTCAGGAAGGCCTCGTGGTCGTCATGATTTCGTCACTTGACTGATACCGCCTTTCATTTTGGCAGTATGAGCGTTTGTTTCGGAGGTCGTTCAGTGGCTGTGGATACCAGCAGTGTCTCAGTTTGAGCAGCTGCAGCTCGTTACAGAGATCAAAGCATGTTTACAAACAGTCATTGGTAGTAACCATAACAACACGTTCACAGACACTAAAGTTAAATACTACAGGTGTGTACACTATACATGATTGTTATATAGTGCAGAAGACATGAAAGCAGCTGTCTGTCTGTCTCCTATTTTGCTGTCTGTCTGTCTGTCTGTCTGTCTGTCTGTCTCCTATTTTGCTGTCTGTCTGTCTGTCTGTCTGTCTCTCTTATACGTCTTTCTGTCTGTCTGTCTGTCTCTCTTATACGTCTTTCTGTCTGTCTGTCTGTCTGTCTCTCTTATACGTCTTTCTCTCTCTGTCTGTCTGTCTCTCTTATACGTCTTTCTGTCTGTCTGTCTGTCTGTCTGTCTCTCTTATACGTCTTTCTGTCTGTCTGTCTGTCTGTCTCTCTTATACGTCTTTCTGTCTGTCTGTCTGTCTCTCTTATACGTCTTTCTGTCTCCTATTTTGCTGTCTGTCTGTCTCCTATTTTGCTGTCTGTCTGTCTCCTATTTTGCTGTCTGTCTGTCTGTCTGTCTGTCTGTCTCTCTTATACGTCTTTCTGTCTGTCTGTCTGTCTCTCTTATACGTCTTTCTGTCTGTCTGTCTGTCTCTCTTATATGTCTTTCTGTCTGTCTGTCTGTCTCTCTTATACGTCTTTCTGTCTGTCTGTCTGTCTCTCTTATACGTCTTTCTGTCTCCTAATTTGCTGTCTGTCTGTCTCTCTTATACGTCTTTCTGTCTCCTATTTTGCTGTCTGTCTGTCTCCTATTTTGCTGTCTGTCTGTCTGTCTGTCTGTCTGTCTCTCTTATACGTCTGTCTGTCTGTCTGTCGGTCTCTCTTATACGTCTGTCTGTCTGTCTGTCTGTCTCTCTTATACGTCTTTCTGTCTGTCTGTCTGTCTCTCTTATACGTCTTTCTGTCTGTCTGTCTGTCTCTCTTATACGTCTTTCTGTCTGTCTGTCTGTCTGTCTCTCTTATACGTCTTTCTGTCTCCTATTTTGCTGTCTGTCTGTCTGTCTCTCTTATACGTCTTTCAGTCTCCTATTTTGCTGTCTGTCTGTCTCCTATTTTGCTGTCTGTCTGTCTGTCTGTCTATCTTATACGTCTGTCTGTCTGTCTGTCTGTCTGTCTCTCTTATACGTCTGTCTGTCTGTCTGTCTGTCTGTCTGTCTCTCTTATACGTCTTTCTGTCTGTCTGTCTTTCTCTCTTATACGTCTTTCTGTCTGTCTGTCTGTATCTCTTATACGTCTTTCTGTCTGTCTGTCTGTCTCTCTTATACGTCTTTCTGTCTCCTATTTTGCTGTCTGTCTGTCTGTCTCTCTTATACGTCTTTCTGTCTCCTATTTTGCTGTCTGTCTGTCTCTCTTATACGTCTTTCTGTCTCCTATTTTGCTGTCTGTCTGTCTCTCTTATACGTCTTTCTGTCTCCTATTTTGCTGTCTGTCTTTCTGTCTCCTATTTTGCTGTCTGTCTGTCTGTCTGTCTCTCTTATACGTCTGTCTGTCTGTCCGTCTGTCTCTCTTATACGTCTGTCTGTCTGTCTGTCTCTCTTATACGTCTTTCTGTCTCCTATTTTGCTGTCTGTCTGTCTGTCTGTCTGTCTTTCTGTCTGTCTGTCTGTCTCTCTTATACGTCTTTCTGTCTGTCTGTCTGTCTCTCTTATACGTCTTTCTGTCTGTCTGTCTGTCTCTCTTATACGTCTTTCTGTCTGTCTCTCTTATACGTCTTTCTGTCTCCTATTTTGCTGTCTGTCTGTCTGTCTGTCTTGCTGTCTGTCTGTCTGTCTGTCTGTCTTTCTGTCTTGCTGTCTGTCTGTCTGTCTGTCTTTCTGTCTTGCTGTCTGTCTGTCTGTCTCTCTTATACGTCTTTCTGTCTGTCTGTCTGTCTGTCTGTCTGTCTCTCTTATACTTCTTTCTGTCTGTCTGTCTGTCTGTCTCTCTTATACGTCTTTCTGTCTGTCTGTCTTTCTGTCTTTCTGTCTCCTATTTTGCTGTCTGTCTGTCTGTCTGTCTCTCTTATATGTCTTTCTGTCTGTCTGTCTGTCTCTCTTATACGTCTTTCTGTCTGTCTGTCTGTCTCTCTTATACGTCTTTCTGTCTCCTAATTTGCTGTCTGTCTGTCTCTCTTATACGTCTTTCTGTCTCCTATTTTGCTGTCTGTCTGTCTCCTATTTTGCTGTCTGTCTGTCTGTCTGTCTGTCTGTCTCTCTTATACGTCTGTCTGTCTGTCTGTCTGTCTCTCTTATACGTCTGTCTGTCTGTCTGTCTGTCTCTCTTATACGTCTTTCTGTCTGTCTGTCTGTCTCTCTTATACGTCTTTCTGTCTGTCTGTCTGTCTCTCTTATACGTCTTTCTGTCTGTCAGTCTGTCTGTCTCTCTTATACGTCTTTCTGTCTCCTATTTTGCTGTCTGTCTGTCTGTCTCTCTTATACGTCTTTCAGTCTCCTATTTTGCTGTCTGTCTGTCTCCTATTTTGCTGTCTGTCTGTCTGTCTGTCTATCTTATACGTATTTCTGTCTGTCTGTCTGTCTGTCTCTCTTATACGTCTTTCTGTCTGTCTGTCTGTCTCTCTTATATGTCTTTCTGTCTGTCTGTCTGTCTCTCTTATACGTCTTTCTGTCTGTCTGTCTGTCTCTCTTATACGTCTTTCTGTCTCCTAATTTGCTGTCTGTCTGTCTCTCTTAAACGTCTTTCTGTCTCCTATTTTGCTGTCTGTCTGTCTCCTATTTTGCTGTCTGTCTGTCTGTCTGTCTCTCTTATACGTCTGTCTGTCTGTCTGTCTGTCTGTCTCTCTTATACGTCTGTCTGTCTGTCTGTCTGTCTCTCTTATACGTCTTTCTGTCTGTCTGTCTGTCTCTCTTATACGTCTTTCTGTCTCCTATTTTGCTGTCTGTCTGTCTGTCTCTCTTATACGTCTTTCTGTCTCCTATTTTGCTGTCTGTCTGTCTCCTATTTTGCTGTGTGTCTGTCTGTCTGTCTCTTATACGTCTGTCTGTCTGTCTGTCTGTCTCTCTTATACGTCTGTCTGTCTGTCTGTCTGTCTGTCTCTCTTATATGTCTTTCTGTCTGTCTGTCTTTCTCTCTTATACGTCTTTCTGTCTGTCTGTCTGTATCTCTTATACGTCTTTCTGTCTGTCTGTCTGTCTCTCTTATACGTCTTTCTGTCTCCTATTTTGCTGTCTGTCTGTCTCTCTTATACGTCTTTCTGTCTCCTATTTTGCTGTCTGTCTGTCTCTCTTATACGTCTTTCTGTCTCCTATTTTGCTGTCTGTCTTTCTGTCTCCTATTTTGCTGTCTGTCTGTCTGTCTGTCTGTCTCTCTTATACGTCTGTCTGTCTGTCTGTCTCTCTTATACATCTGTCTGTCTGTCTGTCTCTCTTATACGTCTTTCTGTCTCCTATTTTGCTGTCTGTCTGTCTGTCTGTCTTTCTGTCTGTCTGTCTCATACGTCTTTCTGTCTGTCTGTCTGTCTCTCTTATACGTCTTTCTGTCTGTCTGTCTGTCTGTCTCTCTTATACGTCTTTCTGTCTGTCTGTCTGTCTCTCTTATACGTCTTTCTGTCTGTCTCTCTTATACGTCTTTCTGTCTCCTATTTTGCTGTCTGTCTGTCTGTCTGTCTGTCTTGCTGTCTGTCTGTCTGTCTGTCTTTCTGTCTTGCTGTCTGTCTGTCTGTCTGTCTTTCTGTCTTGCTGTCTGTCTGTCTGTCTCTCTTATACGTCTTTCTGTCTGTCTGTCTGTCTGTCTGTCTCTCTTATACGTCTTTCTGTCTGTCTGTCTGTCTGTCTCTCTTATACGTCTTTCTGTCTGTCTGTCTTTCTGTCTTTCTGTCTCCTATTTTGCTGTCTGTCTGTCTGTCTTTCTGTCTCCTATTTTGCTGTCTGTCTGTCTGTCTGTCTGTCTGTCTGTCTGTCTGTCTGTCTGTCTGTCTCTCTTATACGTCTGTCTGTCTCTCTGTCTCTCTTATACGTCTGTCTGTCTGTCTGTCTCTGTCTCTCTGTCTGTCTGTCTGTCTGTCTGTCTGTCACATACACACTCACACATACACACAGTCAGTCTCACTCACACACACACAGGCACACATGCAGACCTACAATCAAACACAAATACACACACACCCACACACACACACACACACACACACACACACACACACAGGTTTACACACACACACTCGGACGCTCAGAAAGATGCACACACACACACACACACACACACACACACACACACACACACACACACACACACACACACACACACACACACACACACACACACACACAAACACACATCCAAACACACACACACATCCAAACACATCCAAACCTACACACACACACTCACACACACACACACATACATTCACACATACACAAAGTCAGTCTCACTCACACAAACAGACACGCAGACCTACAATCAAACACAAATACAGACACATACACATACACACACACACACACACACACACACACACATTCACACAAATACAAATATACACAAACACACTGACACACACACACACATACATATGCAGACAGACACACACACACGTCACAGAGATCAAAGCATGTTTAGAAACAGTCATTAGCTCGTAACCATAACAACACATTCACAGACACTACAGTTAAATACTACATGAGAACCGGGTTCAACTCCCACTGCTGCACATTATTCAATTCATCTCTGATGGTAATGTTCTCTATTTTCTTTTCTTTATGTTTTCTCTATCTCACACACACATACACACACACATGCACAATTATATGCAACAGACCTGTCTGGTAGTAATACAAAGAATTCATACTTTCAGCCTTTTTAGTCAATGTATTTGAACTTCCAGCAATTGGAAGTCGCTGTCTTTCTCTTCCTCTCTCTCTCTCTCTCTCCCTGTCTCTCTTCTCTTTCTTTCTCTCTCTTTTTGTCCCTCTCTCCCTTTCTCCCTCTCTTTCCCTCTCCCTCTCTCTCTGTCTCTCTCTCCCTCCCCCTCTCTCTCGCCATCTCTCTCCTTTCCCTGTCCCCCTCTCTTCCTCTCTCTGTATTTGAGCTCTTACCTTTTTTCAGTTTTTCCAGCAGTGCACTGCTATCCATTTGAGATTTTTCAAACAATGTTTCGTATTTCTGCATTTCTCTCAAAGCATTTTTAAGTCTTCCATAATTATTCATGATTTTGAAAGCCATTCAATTCAGTTCAGCATCAGCTTTTCAAAAAGCCTTTTAATATTGCACACATTTTATACATTAGCGGTGTTTTTCAACTGTTTTTAATGAAATTCGTGTCCATTCAAACTTTTCAACCTATTCTCACTACTTCAGCTTCTACTTACGGATTTAAGCTATTCATCCACTTTAGCTTTAGCAATTTAGCTATTCAGCATTCCCACGCATTTTCTGCAGGAAATGCATTTTCTAGTTAGTGGGAATGCTTATACAGCATTCCCAACTATTGTTATTCTGTTCTTTATTAGTGGGAATGCTTATACAGCATTCCCAACTATTGTTATTCTGTTCTTTATTTTTTCTTCTTCTTATTATTCCGTACGTTTTTTGGCTCTGCGCAACTTCTGCATACTTTCAGCTATTTAAACCATTCAACTTTTAAAATCTTCAGCTCTTTCAGCAGATGATGGGACTTCTTCAACTTTTTTTCTACTATTTATACTTTTTTAAATATTAAGCTTTTAAGCATTTTATTTTAACATTAAAGTCAATGAGAGCAAGCTTCAAATCCTTCAAATCTTCTTCCGCTCCCAAAAGTTTCAGCTCCTTCATACTTTCACCTAC
>CM042430.1:622500-680000 GCA_023631565.1 Gymnocephalus cernua
CTGCTGCACATTATTCAATTCATCTCTGATGATAATGTTCTCTATTTTCTTTTCTTTATGTATATGTTTTCTCTATCTCACACACACATACACACACACATGCACAATTATATGCAACAGACCTGTCTGGTAGTAATACAAAGAATTCATACTTTCAGCCTTTTTAGTCAATGTATTTGAACTTCCAGCAATTGGAAGTCGCTGTCTTTCTCTTCCTCTCTTTCTCTATCTCTCTCTCTCTCCCTGTCTCTTTTCTCTTTCTTTCTCTCTCTCTTTTTGTCCCTCTCTCCCTTTCTCCCTCTCTTTCCCTCTCCCTCTCTCTCTGTCTCTCTCTCCCTCCCCCTCTCTCTCGCCATCTCTCTCCTTTCCCTGTCCCCCTCTCTTCCTCTCTCTGTATTTGAGCTCTTATCTTTTTTCAGTTTTTCCAGCAGTGCACTGCTATCCATTTGAGATTTTTCAAACAATGTTTCGTATTTCTGCATTTCTATCAAAGCATTTTTAAGTCTTCCATAATTATTCATGATTTTTAAAGCCATTCAATTCAGTTCAGCATCAGCTTTTCAAAAAGCCTTTTAATATTGCACACATTTTATACATAAGTGGTGTTTTTCAACTGTTTTTAATGAAATTCGTGCCCATTCAAACTTTTCCACCTATTCTCACTACTTCAGCTTTTACGTACGGATTTAAGCTATTCATCCACTTTAGCTTTAGCAATTTAGCTATTCAGCATTCCCACGCATTTTCTGCAGGAAATGCATTTTCTAGTTTTTCTTATTATTCCGTACGTTTTTTGGCTCTCCGTAACTTCTGCATACTTTCAGCTATTTAAGCCATTCAACTTTTAAAGTCTTCAGCTCTTTCAGCAGATGATGGGACTTCTTCAACTTTTTTTCTACTATTTATACTTTTTTAAATATTAAGCTTTTAAGCATTTTATTTTAACATTAAAGTCAATGAGAGCAAGCTTCAAATCCTTCAAATCTTCTTCTGCTCCCAAAAGTTTCAGCTCCTTCATACTTTTACCTACAGACACCAAACAAACTTTAAAATGTTCAAAAACAATTCAGCTATTAGGCTATTGCTTTTCAGGTTGATATCTTTTACAGTTTTTGTGAAAAAGCTGTTCAAGTTTATTGATTTTTTCAGGATGTTTTTGCTTTTTCAATGTGTGTGTATGCAGCTCCCTTAGAGTGTTGATGTCCCAGCTAGAGTGCGTAGCTCTGTAACAATGATCTTAAATCTTTCTCTATGAATTGCTCTCACACCCACAATTTTAACTTCACATGCACAATTTATACATCAAAACGTAGGTATTTTTGTCTAGTTTCAGGCAATTTGCTCAGTTGTGCGATACGACTTATACTTTTGGCTCTGTGAGCTTCCAAATGACAAGAGTTCTGAATCATTGTCCATTGACAGCAATGCAAAAGTTACTCCACTTTCCAAAGCAAAATGGACAGCAAACCACTTTTTGAAATCGCCGGTGTGGCCACATTTTTCACCTTATCCATATAAATTTTACATGATTTCGTTCAGGAAGGCCTCGTGGTCGTCATGATTTCGTCACTTGACTGATACCGCCTTTCATTTTGGCAGTATGAGCGTTTGTTTCGGAGGTCGTTCAGTGGCTATTGATACCAGCAGTGTCTCAGTTTGAGCAGCTGCAGCTCGTTACAGAGATCAAAGCTAGTTTACAAACAGTCATTGGTAGTAACCATAACAACACATTCACAGACACTAAAGTTAAATACTACAGGTGTGTACACTATACATGATTGTTATATAGTGCAGAAGACATGAAAGCAGCTGTCTGTCTGTCTCCTATTTTGCTGTCTGTCTGTCTGTCTGTCTGTCTGTCTGTCTCTCTTATACGTCTTTCTGTCTGTCTGTCTGTCTCTCTTATACGTCTTTCTGTCTGTCTGTCTGTCTGTCTCTCTTATACGTCTTTCTCTCTCTGTCTGTCTGTCTCTCTTATACGTCTTTCTGTCTGTCTGTCTGTCTCTCTTATACGTTTTTCTGTCTGTCTGTCTGTCTGTCTCTCTTATACGTCTTTCTGTCTGTCTGTCTGTCTCTCTTATACGTCTTTCTGTCTGTCTGTCTGTCTCTCTTATATGTCTTTCTGTCTGTCTGTCTGTCTCTCTTATACGTCTTTCTGTCTGTCTGTCTGTCTGTCTCTCTTATACGTCTTTCTGTCTCCTATTTTGCTGTCTGTCTGTCTCCTATTTTGCTGTCTGTCTGTCTGTCTGTCTCTCTTATACGTCTTTCTGTCTGTCTGTCTGTCTCTCTTATACGTCTGTCTGTCTGTCTGTCTGTCTCTCTTATACGTCTTTCTGTCTGTCTGTCTGTCTCTCTTATACGTCTTTCTGTCTGTCTGTCTGTCTCTCTTATACGTCTTTCTGTCTGTCTGTCTGTCTCTCTTATACGTCTTTCTGTCTCCTATTTTGCTGTCTGTCTGTCTGTCTCTCTTATACGTCTTTCTGTCTCCTATTTTGCTGTCTGTCTGTCTCCTATTTTGCTGTCTGTCTGTCTGTCTGTCTCTCTTATACGTCTGTCTGTCTGTCTGTCTGTCTGTCTCTCTTATACGTCTGTCTGTCTGTCTGTCTGTCTGCCTGTCTGTCTCTCTTATACGTCTTTCTGTCTGTCTGTCTTTCTCTCTTATACGTCTTTCTGTCTGTCTGTCTGTATCTCTTATACGTCTTTCTGTCTCCTATTTTGCTGTCTGTCTGTCTGTCTCTCTTATACGTCTTTCTGTCTCCTATTTTGCTGTCTGTCTGTCTCTCTTATACGTCTTTCTGTCTCCTATTTTGCTGTCTGTCTTTCTGTCTCCTATTTTGCTGTCTGTCTGTCTGTCTGTCTCTCTTATACGTCTGTCTGTCTGTCTGTCTCTCTTATATGTCTGTCTGTCTGTCTGTCTCTCTTATACGTCTTTCTGTCTCCTATTTTGCTGTCTGTCTGTCTGTCTGTCTTTCTGTCTGTCTGTCTCTCTTATACGTCTTTCTGTCTGTCTGTCTGTCTCTCTTATACGTCTTTCTGTCTGTCTGTCTGTCTCTCTTATACGTCTTTCTGTCTGTCTCTCTTATACGTCTTTCTGTCTCCTATTTTGCTGTCTGTCTGTCTGTCTATCTGTCTTTCTGTCTTGCTGTCTGTCTGTCTGTCTGTCTTTCTGTCTTGCTGTCTGTCTGTCTGTCTCTCTTATACGTCTTTCTGTCTGTCTGTCTCTCTTATACGTCTTTCTGTCTGTCTGTCTGTCTGTCTCTCTTATACGTCTTTCTGTCTGTCTGTCTGTCTGTCTGTCTCTCTTATACGTCTTTCTGTCTGTCTGTCTTTCTGTCTTTCTGTATCCTATTTTGCTGTCTGTCTGTCTGTCTGTCTGTCTGTCTCTCTTATACGTCTGTCTGTCTCTCTGTCTCTCTGTCTGTCTGTCTGTCTGTCTCTCTTATACGTCTTTCTGTCTGTCTGTCTGTCTGTCTCTCTTATACGTCTTTCTGTCTGTCTGTCTGTCTCTCTTATACGTCTTTCTGTCTGTCTCTCTTATACGTCTTTCTGTCTCCTATTTTGCTGTCTGTCTGTCTGTCTGTCTGTCTTGCTGTCTGTCTGTCTGTCTGTCTTTCTGTCTTGCTGTCTGTCTGTCTTTCTGTCTTGCTGTCTGTCTGTCTGTCTCTCTTATACGTCTTTCTGTCTGTCTGTCTGTCTGTCTGTCTGTCTCTCTTATACGTCTTTCTGTCTGTCTGTCTGTCTGTCTCTCTTATACGTCTTTCTGTCTGTCTGTCTTTCTGTCTTTCTGTCTCCTATTTTGCTGTCTGTCTGTCTGTCTTTCTGTCTCCTATTTTGCTGTCTGTCTGTCTGTCTGTCTGTCTGTCTGTCTGTCTGTCTCTCTTATACGTCTGTCTGTCTCTCTGTCTCTCTTATACGTCTGTCTGTCTGTCTGTCTCTCTGTCTCTCTGTCTGTCTGTCTGTCTGTCTGTCTGTCACATACACACTCACACATACACACAGTCAGTCTCACTCACACACAGACACACATGCAGACCTACAATCAAATGCAGACACACACTCACACACACACACACTCACACATACACACAGTCAGTCTCACTCACACACACACAGGCACACATGCAGACCTACAATCAAACACAAATACACACACACCCACACACACACACACACACACACACAGGTTTACACACACACACTCGGACGCTCAGAAAGATGCACACACACACACACACACACACACACACACACACACACACACACACACACACACACACACACACAAACACACATCCAAACACACACACACACACACATCCAAACACATCCAAACCTACACACACACACTCACACACACACACACATACATTCACACATACACAAAGTCAGTCTCACTCACACAAACAGACACGCAGACCTACAATCAAACACAAATACAGACACATACACATACACACACACACACACACACATTCACACAAATACAAATATACACAAACACACTGACACACACACACACATACATATGCAGACAGATACACACACACGTCACAGAGATCAAAGCATGTTTAGAAACAGTCATTAGCTCGTAACCATAACAACACATTCACAGACACTACAGTTAAATACTACATGAGAACCGGGTTCAACTCCCACTGCTGCACATTATTCAATTCATCTCTGATGGTAATGTTCTCTATTTTCTTTTCTTTATGTTTTCTCTATCTCACACACACATACACACACACATGCACAATTATATGCAACAGACCTGTCTGGTAGTAATACAAAGAATTCATACTTTCAGCCTTTTTAGTCAATGTATTTGAACTTCCAGCAATTGGAAGTCGCTGTCTTTCTCTTCCTCTCTCTCTCTCTCTCTCCCTGTCTCTTTTCTCTTTCTTTCTCTCTCTTTTTGTCCCTCTCTCCCTTTCTCCCTCTCTTTCCCTCTCCCTCTCTCTCTGTCTCTCTCTCCCTCCCCCTCTCTCTCGCCATCTCTCTCCTTTCCCTGTCCCCCTCTCTTCCTCTCTCTGTATTTGAGCTCTTACCTTTTTTCAGTTTTTCCAGCAGTGCACTGCTATCCATTTGAGATTTTTCAAACAATGTTTTGTATTTCTGCATTTCTCTCAAAGCATTTTTAAGTCTTCCATAATTATTCATGATTTTGAAAGCCATTCAATTCAGTTCAGCATCAGCTTTTCAAAAAGCCTTTTAATATTGCACACATTTTATACATTAGCGGTGTTTTTCAACTGTTTTTAATGAAATTCGTGTCCATTCAAACTTTTCAACCTATTCTCACTACTTCAGCTTCTACTTACGGATTTAAGCTATTCATCCACTTTAGCTTTAGCAATTTAGCTATTCAGCATTCCCACGCATTTTCTGCAGGAAATGCATTTTCTAGTTTTTTCTTATTATTCCGTACGTTTTTTGGCTTTCCGTAACTTCTGCATACTTTCAGCTATTTAAGCCATTCAACTTTTAAAATGTTCAGCTCTTTCAGCAGACGATGGGACTTCTTCAACTTTTTTTCTACTATTTATACTTTTTTAAATATTAAGCTTTTAAGCATTTTATTTTAACATTAAAGTCAATGAGAGCAAGCTTCAAATCCTTCAAATCTTCTTCCGCTCCCAAAAGTTTCAGCTCCTTCATACTTTCACCTACAGACACCAAACAAACTTTAAAATGTTCAAAAACAATTCAGCTATTAGGCTATTGCTTTTCAGGTTGATATCTTTTACAGTTTTTGTGAAAAAGCTGTTCAAGTTTATTGATTTTTTCAGGATGTTTTTGCTTTTTCAATGTGTGTGTATGCAGCTCCCTTAGAGTGTTAATGTCCCAGCTAGAGTGCGTAGCTCTGTAACAATGATCTTAAATCTTTCTCTATGAATTGCTCTCACACCCACAATTTTAACTTCACATGCACAATTTATACATCAAAACGTAGGTATTTTTGTCTAGTTTCAGGCAATTTGCTCAGTTGTGCGATACGACTTATACTTTTGGCTCTGTGAGCTTCCAAATGACAAGAGTTCTGAATCATTGTCCATTGACAGCAATGCAAAAGTTACTCCACTTTCCAAAGCAAAATGGACAGCAAACCACTTTTTGAAATCGCCGGTGTGGCCACATTTTTCACCTTATCCATATAAATTTTACATGATTTCGTTCAGGAAGGCCTCGTGGTCGTCATGATTTCGTCACTTGACTGATACCGCCTTTCATTTTGGCAGTATGAGCGTTTGTTTCGGAGGTCGTTCAGTGGCTGTGGATACCAGCAGTGTCTCAGTTTGAGCAGCTGCAGCTCGTTACAGAGATCAAAGCATGTTTACAAACAGTCATTGGTAGTAACCATAACAACACGTTCACAGACACTAAAGTTAAATACTACAGGTGTGTACACTATACATGATTGTTATATAGTGCAGAAGACATGAAAGCAGCTGTCTGTCTGTCTCCTATTTTGCTGTCTGTCTGTCTGTCTGTCTGTCTCCTATTTTGCTGTCTGTCTGTCTGTCTGTCTGTCTCTCTTATACGTCTTTCTGTCTGTCTGTCTGTCTCTCTTATACGTCTTTCTGTCTGTCTGTCTGTCTGTCTGTCTCTCTTATACGTCTTTCTCTCTCTGTCTGTCTGTCTCTCTTATACGTCTTTCTGTCTGTCTGTCTGTCTGTCTGTCTCTCTTATACGTCTTTCTGTCTGTCTGTCTGTCTGTCTCTCTTATACGTCTTTCTGTCTGTCTGTCTGTCTCTCTTATACGTCTTTCTGTCTCCTATTTTGCTGTCTGTCTGTCTCCTATTTTGCTGTCTGTCTGTCTCCTATTTTGCTGTCTGTCTGTCTGTCTGTCTGTCTGTCTCTCTTATACGTCTTTCTGTCTGTCTGTCTGTCTCTCTTATACGTCTTTCTGTCTGTCTGTCTGTCTCTCTTATATGTCTTTCTGTCTGTCTGTCTGTCTCTCTTATACGTCTTTCTGTCTGTCTGTCTGTCTCTCTTATACGTCTTTCTGTCTCCTAATTTGCTGTCTGTCTGTCTCTCTTATACGTCTTTCTGTCTCCTATTTTGCTGTCTGTCTGTCTCCTATTTTGCTGTCTGTCTGTCTGTCTGTCTGTCTGTCTCTCTTATACGTCTGTCTGTCTGTCTGTCGGTCTCTCTTATACGTCTGTCTGTCTGTCTGTCTGTCTCTCTTATACGTCTTTCTGTCTGTCTGTCTGTCTCTCTTATACGTCTTTCTGTCTGTCTGTCTGTCTGTCTCTCTTATACGTCTTTCTGTCTGTCTGTCTGTCTGTCTCTCTTATACGTCTTTCTGTCTCCTATTTTGCTGTCTGTCTGTCTGTCTCTCTTATACGTCTTTCAGTCTCCTATTTTGCTGTCTGTCTGTCTCCTATTTTGCTGTCTGTCTGTCTGTCTGTCTATCTTATACGTCTGTCTGTCTGTCTGTCTGTCTGTCTCTCTTATACGTCTGTCTGTCTGTCTGTCTGTCTGTCTGTCTCTCTTATACGTCTTTCTGTCTGTCTGTCTTTCTCTCTTATACGTCTTTCTGTCTGTCTGTCTGTATCTCTTATACGTCTTTCTGTCTGTCTGTCTGTCTCTCTTATACGTCTTTCTGTCTCCTATTTTGCTGTCTGTCTGTCTGTCTCTCTTATACGTCTTTCTGTCTCCTATTTTGCTGTCTGTCTGTCTCTCTTATACGTCTTTCTGTCTCCTATTTTGCTGTCTGTCTGTCTCTCTTATACGTCTTTCTGTCTCCTATTTTGCTGTCTGTCTTTCTGTCTCCTATTTTGCTGTCTGTCTGTCTGTCTGTCTCTCTTATACGTCTGTCTGTCTGTCCGTCTGTCTCTCTTATACGTCTGTCTGTCTGTCTGTCTCTCTTATACGTCTTTCTGTCTCCTATTTTGCTGTCTGTCTGTCTGTCTGTCTGTCTTTCTGTCTGTCTGTCTGTCTCTCTTATACGTCTTTCTGTCTGTCTGTCTGTCTCTCTTATACGTCTTTCTGTCTGTCTGTCTGTCTCTCTTATACGTCTTTCTGTCTGTCTCTCTTATACGTCTTTCTGTCTCCTATTTTGCTGTCTGTCTGTCTGTCTGTCTTGCTGTCTGTCTGTCTGTCTGTCTGTCTTTCTGTCTTGCTGTCTGTCTGTCTGTCTGTCTTTCTGTCTTGCTGTCTGTCTGTCTGTCTCTCTTATACGTCTTTCTGTCTGTCTGTCTGTCTGTCTGTCTCTCTTATACTTCTTTCTGTCTGTCTGTCTGTCTGTCTCTCTTATACGTCTTTCTGTCTGTCTGTCTTTCTGTCTTTCTGTCTCCTATTTTGCTGTCTGTCTGTCTGTCTGTCTCTCTTATATGTCTTTCTGTCTGTCTGTCTGTCTCTCTTATACGTCTTTCTGTCTGTCTGTCTGTCTCTCTTATACGTCTTTCTGTCTCCTAATTTGCTGTCTGTCTGTCTCTCTTATACGTCTTTCTGTCTCCTATTTTGCTGTCTGTCTGTCTCCTATTTTGCTGTCTGTCTGTCTGTCTGTCTGTCTGTCTGTCTCTCTTATACGTCTGTCTGTCTGTCTGTCTGTCTCTCTTATACGTCTGTCTGTCTGTCTGTCTGTCTCTCTTATACGTCTTTCTGTCTGTCTGTCTGTCTCTCTTATACGTCTTTCTGTCTGTCTGTCTGTCTCTCTTATACGTCTTTCTGTCTGTCAGTCTGTCTGTCTCTCTTATACGTCTTTCTGTCTCCTATTTTGCTGTCTGTCTGTCTGTCTCTCTTATACGTCTTTCAGTCTCCTATTTTGCTGTCTGTCTGTCTCCTATTTTGCTGTCTGTCTGTCTGTCTGTCTATCTTATACGTCTTTCTGTCTGTCTGTCTGTCTGTCTCTCTTATACGTCTTTCTGTCTGTCTGTCTGTCTCTCTTATATGTCTTTCTGTCTGTCTGTCTGTCTCTCTTATACGTCTTTCTGTCTGTCTGTCTGTCTCTCTTATACGTCTTTCTGTCTCCTAATTTGCTGTCTGTCTGTCTCTCTTAAACGTCTTTCTGTCTCCTATTTTGCTGTCTGTCTGTCTCCTATTTTGCTGTCTGTCTGTCTGTCTGTCTCTCTTATACGTCTGTCTGTCTGTCTGTCTGTCTGTCTCTCTTATACGTCTGTCTGTCTGTCTGTCTGTCTCTCTTATACGTCTTTCTGTCTGTCTGTCTGTCTCTCTTATACGTCTTTCTGTCTCCTATTTTGCTGTCTGTCTGTCTGTCTCTCTTATACGTCTTTCTGTCTCCTATTTTGCTGTCTGTCTGTCTCCTATTTTGCTGTGTGTCTGTCTGTCTGTCTCTTATACGTCTGTCTGTCTGTCTGTCTGTCTCTCTTATACGTCTGTCTGTCTGTCTGTCTGTCTGTCTCTCTTATATGTCTTTCTGTCTGTCTGTCTTTCTCTCTTATACGTCTTTCTGTCTGTCTGTCTGTATCTCTTATACGTCTTTCTGTCTGTCTGTCTGTCTCTCTTATACGTCTTTCTGTCTCCTATTTTGCTGTCTGTCTGTCTCTCTTATACGTCTTTCTGTCTCCTATTTTGCTGTCTGTCTGTCTCTCTTATACGTCTTTCTGTCTCCTATTTTGCTGTCTGTCTTTCTGTCTCCTATTTTGCTGTCTGTCTGTCTGTCTGTCTGTCTCTCTTATACGTCTGTCTGTCTGTCTGTCTCTCTTATACATCTGTCTGTCTGTCTGTCTCTCTTATACGTCTTTCTGTCTCCTATTTTGCTGTCTGTCTGTCTGTCTGTCTTTCTGTCTGTCTGTCTCATACGTCTTTCTGTCTGTCTGTCTGTCTCTCTTATACGTCTTTCTGTCTGTCTGTCTGTCTGTCTCTCTTATACGTCTTTCTGTCTGTCTGTCTGTCTCTCTTATACGTCTTTCTGTCTGTCTCTCTTATACGTCTTTCTGTCTCCTATTTTGCTGTCTGTCTGTCTGTCTGTCTGTCTTGCTGTCTGTCTGTCTGTCTGTCTTTCTGTCTTGCTGTCTGTCTGTCTGTCTGTCTTTCTGTCTTGCTGTCTGTCTGTCTGTCTCTCTTATACGTCTTTCTGTCTGTCTGTCTGTCTGTCTGTCTCTCTTATACGTCTTTCTGTCTGTCTGTCTGTCTGTCTCTCTTATACGTCTTTCTGTCTGTCTGTCTTTCTGTCTTTCTGTCTCCTATTTTGCTGTCTGTCTGTCTGTCTTTCTGTCTCCTATTTTGCTGTCTGTCTGTCTGTCTGTCTGTCTGTCTGTCTGTCTGTCTGTCTGTCTGTCTCTCTTATACGTCTGTCTGTCTCTCTGTCTCTCTTATACGTCTGTCTGTCTGTCTGTCTCTGTCTCTCTGTCTGTCTGTCTGTCTGTCTGTCTGTCACATACACACTCACACATACACACAGTCAGTCTCACTCACACACACACAGGCACACATGCAGACCTACAATCAAACACAAATACACACACACCCACACACACACACACACACACACACACACACACACACAGGTTTACACACACACACTCGGACGCTCAGAAAGATGCACACACACACACACACACACACACACACACACACACACACACACACACACACACACACACACACAAACACACATCCAAACACACACACACATCCAAACACATCCAAACCTACACACACACACTCACACACACACACACATACATTCACACATACACAAAGTCAGTCTCACTCACACAAACAGACACGCAGACCTACAATCAAACACAAATACAGACACATACACATACACACACACACACACACACACACACACACACACACACATTCACACAAATACAAATATACACAAACACACTGACACACACACACACATACATATGCAGACAGACACACACACACGTCACAGAGATCAAAGCATGTTTAGAAACAGTCATTAGCTCGTAACCATAACAACACATTCACAGACACTACAGTTAAATACTACATGAGAACCGGGTTCAACTCCCACTGCTGCACATTATTCAATTCATCTCTGATGGTAATGTTCTCTATTTTCTTTTCTTTATGTTTTCTCTATCTCACACACACATACACACACACATGCACAATTATATGCAACAGACCTGTCTGGTAGTAATACAAAGAATTCATACTTTCAGCCTTTTTAGTCAATGTATTTGAACTTCCAGCAATTGGAAGTCGCTGTCTTTCTCTTCCTCTCTCTCTCTCTCTCTCCCTGTCTCTCTTCTCTTTCTTTCTCTCTCTTTTTGTCCCTCTCTCCCTTTCTCCCTCTCTTTCCCTCTCCCTCTCTCTCTGTCTCTCTCTCCCTCCCCCTCTCTCTCGCCATCTCTCTCCTTTCCCTGTCCCCCTCTCTTCCTCTCTCTGTATTTGAGCTCTTACCTTTTTTCAGTTTTTCCAGCAGTGCACTGCTATCCATTTGAGATTTTTCAAACAATGTTTCGTATTTCTGCATTTCTCTCAAAGCATTTTTAAGTCTTCCATAATTATTCATGATTTTGAAAGCCATTCAATTCAGTTCAGCATCAGCTTTTCAAAAAGCCTTTTAATATTGCACACATTTTATACATTAGCGGTGTTTTTCAACTGTTTTTAATGAAATTCGTGTCCATTCAAACTTTTCAACCTATTCTCACTACTTCAGCTTCTACTTACGGATTTAAGCTATTCATCCACTTTAGCTTTAGCAATTTAGCTATTCAGCATTCCCACGCATTTTCTGCAGGAAATGCATTTTCTAGTTAGTGGGAATGCTTATACAGCATTCCCAACTATTGTTATTCTGTTCTTTATTAGTGGGAATGCTTATACAGCATTCCCAACTATTGTTATTCTGTTCTTTATTTTTTCTTCTTCTTATTATTCCGTACGTTTTTTGGCTCTGCGCAACTTCTGCATACTTTCAGCTATTTAAACCATTCAACTTTTAAAATCTTCAGCTCTTTCAGCAGATGATGGGACTTCTTCAACTTTTTTTCTACTATTTATACTTTTTTAAATATTAAGCTTTTAAGCATTTTATTTTAACATTAAAGTCAATGAGAGCAAGCTTCAAATCCTTCAAATCTTCTTCCGCTCCCAAAAGTTTCAGCTCCTTCATACTTTCACCTACAGACACCAAACAAACTTTAAAATGTTCACAAACAATTCGGCTATTGGGCTTGTGCTTTTCAGATTGATATCTTTTACAGTTTTTGTGAAAAAGCTGTTCAAGTTTATTGATTTTTTCAGGATGTTTTTGCTTTTTCAATGTGTGTGTATGCAGCTCCCTTAGAGTGTTGATGTCCCAGCTAGAGTGCGTAGCTCTGTAACAATGATCTTAAATCTTTCTCTATGAATTGCTCTCACACCCACAATTTTAACTTCACATGCACAATTTATACATCAAAACGTAGGTATTTTTGTCTAGTTTCAGGCAATTTGCTCAGTTGTGCGATACGACTTATACTTTTGGCTCTGTGAGCTTCCAAATGACAAGAGTTCTGATTTTCTCGCCATTCACACCCTATATTAAAAATCCTCTCCAGGTCACAGCAAAATGGACAGCAAACCCCTTTTTGAAATCGCTGGTGTGCCCACATTTTTCACTTTATCCATATACATTTTACATGATTTCGTTCAGGAAGGTCTTGTGGTCGTCATGATTTCGTCACTTGACTGATACCGCCTTTCATTTTGGCAGTATGAGCGTTTGTTTCGGAGGTCGTTCAGTGGCTGTGGATACCAGCAGTGTCTCAGTTTGAGCAGCTGCAGCTCGTTACAGAGATCAAAGCATGTTTACAAACAGTCATTGGTAGTAACCATAACAACACATTCACAGACACTAAAGTTAAATACTACAGGTGTGTACACTATACATGATTGTTATATAGTGCAGAAGACATGAAAGCAGCTTTTGTGTGGGAGACCCGGGTTCAAATCCCACTGCTGCACATTAAAAAGTAACTCTGTCTTTCTGTCTGTCTATCTCTCTTATACGTCTGTCTGTCTTTCTGTCTGTCTCTCTTATACGTCTGTCTGTCTGTCTGTCTCTCTTATACGTCTTTCTGTCTGTCTGTCTGTCTCTCTTATACGTCTTTCTGTCTGTCTCTCTTATACGTCTTTCTGTCTGTCTGTCTGTCTCTCTTATACGTCTTTCTGTCTGTCTGTCTGTCTGTCTGTCTCTCTTATACGTCTGTCTGTCTGTCTGTCTGTCTCTCTTATACGTCTGTCTGTCTGTCTGTCTGTCTGTCTCTCTGTCTGTCTGTCTGTCTGTCTGTCTCTCTTATACGTCTTTCTGTCTCCTATTTTGCTGTCTGTCTGTGTGTCTCTCTTATACGTCTTTCTGTCTGTCTGTCTGTCTCTCTTATATGTCTTTCTGTCTGTCTGTCTCTCTTATACGTCTTTCTGTCTGTCTCTCTTATACGTCTTTCTGTCTCCTATTTTGCTGTCTGTCTGTCTTTCTGTCTTGCTGTCTGTCTGTCTGTCTGTCTTTCTGTCTTGCTGTCTGTCTGTCTGTCTTTCTGTCTTGCTGTCTTGCTGTCTGTCTGTCTGTCTGTCTTGCTGTCTGTCTGTCTGTCTTGCTGTCTGTCTGTCTGTCTTTCTGTCTGTCTGTCTTGCTGTCTGTCTGTCTGTCTTGCTGTCTGTCTGTCTGTCTTTCTGTCTTGCTGTCTGTCTGTCTGTCTGTCTGTCTGTCTGTCTTGCTGTCTGTCTGTCTGTCTTGCTGTCTGTCTGTCTGTCTTTCTGTCTTGCTGTCTGTCTGTCTGTCTGTCTTTCTGTCTTGCTGTCTGTCTGTCTCTCTTATACGTCTGTCTGTCTGTCTGTCTGTCTTTCTGTCTCCTATTTTGCTGTCTGTCTGTCTGTCTGTCTCTCTTATACGTCTGTCTGTCTCTCTGTCTCTCTTATACGTCTGTCTGTCTGTCTGTCTCTCTGTCTGTCTATCTGTCACACACACACTCACACATACACACAGTCAGTCTCACTCACACACAGACACACATGCAGACCTACAATCAAATGCAGACACACACTCACACACACACACACACACACACACACACATACACACAGTCAGTCTCACTCACACACACACAGGCACACATGCAGACCTACAATCAAACACAAATACACACACACACCCACACACACACACACACACACACACATACACACACACACACACAGGTTTACACACACACACTCGGACGCTCATACAGATGCACACACACACACACACACACACACACACACACACAAACACACATCCAAACACACACACACACACACACACACACACACACACACACACATCCAAACACATCCAAACCTACACACACACACTCACACACACACACACATACACTCACACATACACAAAGTCAGTCTCACTCACACACACAGACACGCAGACCTACAATCAAACACAAATACAGACACACACACACATTCACACAAATACACAAATACACAAACACACTGACACACACACACACACACACACACACATACATATGCAGACAGATACACACACACGTCACAGAGATCAAAGCATGTTTAGAAACAGTCATTAGCTCGTAACCATAACACATTCACAGACACTACAGTTAAATACTACATGAGAACCGGGTTCAACTCCCACTGCTGCACATTATTCAATTCATCTCTGATGATAATGTTCTCTATTTTCTTTTCTTTATGTATATGTTTTCTCTATCTCACACACACATACACACACACATGCACAATTATATGCAACAGACCTGTCTGGTAGTAATACAAAGAATTCATACTTTCAGCCTTTTTAGTCAATGTATTTGAACTTCCAGCAATTGGAAGTCGCTGTCTTTCTCTTCCTCTCTTTCTCTATCTCTCTCTCTCTCCCTGTCTCTTTTCTCTTTCTTTCTCTCTCTCTTTTTGTCCCTCTCTCCCTTTCTCCCTCTCTTTCCCTCTCCCTCTCTCTCTGTCTCTCTCTCCCTCCCCCTCTCTCTCGCCATCTCTCTCCTTTCCCTGTCCCCCTCTCTTCCTCTCTCTGTATTTGAGCTCTTATCTTTTTTCAGTTTTTCCAGCAGTGCACTGCTATCCATTTGAGATTTTTCAAACAATGTTTCGTATTTCTGCATTTCTATCAAAGCATTTTTAAGTCTTCCATAATTATTCATGATTTTTAAAGCCATTCAATTCAGTTCAGCATCAGCTTTTCAAAAAGCCTTTTAATATTGCACACATTTTATACATAAGTGGTGTTTTTCAACTGTTTTTAATGAAATTCGTGCCCATTCAAACTTTTCCACCTATTCTCACTACTTCAGCTTTTACGTACGGATTTAAGCTATTCATCCACTTTAGCTTTAGCAATTTAGCTATTCAGCATTCCCACGCATTTTCTGCAGGAAATGCATTTTCTAGTTTTTCTTATTATTCCGTACGTTTTTTGGCTCTCCGTAACTTCTGCATACTTTCAGCTATTTAAGCCATTCAACTTTTAAAGTCTTCAGCTCTTTCAGCAGATGATGGGACTTCTTCAACTTTTTTTCTACTATTTATACTTTTTTAAATATTAAGCTTTTAAGCATTTTATTTTAACATTAAAGTCAATGAGAGCAAGCTTCAAATCCTTCAAATCTTCTTCTGCTCCCAAAAGTTTCAGCTCCTTCATACTTTTACCTACAGACACCAAACAAACTTTAAAATGTTCAAAAACAATTCAGCTATTAGGCTATTGCTTTTCAGGTTGATATCTTTTACAGTTTTTGTGAAAAAGCTGTTCAAGTTTATTGATTTTTTCAGGATGTTTTTGCTTTTTCAATGTGTGTGTATGCAGCTCCCTTAGAGTGTTGATGTCCCAGCTAGAGTGCGTAGCTCTGTAACAATGATCTTAAATCTTTCTCTATGAATTGCTCTCACACCCACAATTTTAACTTCACATGCACAATTTATACATCAAAACGTAGGTATTTTTGTCTAGTTTCAGGCAATTTGCTCAGTTGTGCGATACGACTTATACTTTTGGCTCTGTGAGCTTCCAAATGACAAGAGTTCTGAATCATTGTCCATTGACAGCAATGCAAAAGTTACTCCACTTTCCAAAGCAAAATGGACAGCAAACCACTTTTTGAAATCGCCGGTGTGGCCACATTTTTCACCTTATCCATATAAATTTTACATGATTTCGTTCAGGAAGGCCTCGTGGTCGTCATGATTTCGTCACTTGACTGATACCGCCTTTCATTTTGGCAGTATGAGCGTTTGTTTCGGAGGTCGTTCAGTGGCTATTGATACCAGCAGTGTCTCAGTTTGAGCAGCTGCAGCTCGTTACAGAGATCAAAGCTAGTTTACAAACAGTCATTGGTAGTAACCATAACAACACATTCACAGACACTAAAGTTAAATACTACAGGTGTGTACACTATACATGATTGTTATATAGTGCAGAAGACATGAAAGCAGCTGTCTGTCTGTCTCCTATTTTGCTGTCTGTCTGTCTGTCTGTCTGTCTGTCTGTCTCTCTTATACGTCTTTCTGTCTGTCTGTCTGTCTCTCTTATACGTCTTTCTGTCTGTCTGTCTGTCTGTCTCTCTTATACGTCTTTCTCTCTCTGTCTGTCTGTCTCTCTTATACGTCTTTCTGTCTGTCTGTCTGTCTCTCTTATACGTTTTTCTGTCTGTCTGTCTGTCTGTCTCTCTTATACGTCTTTCTGTCTGTCTGTCTGTCTCTCTTATACGTCTTTCTGTCTGTCTGTCTGTCTCTCTTATATGTCTTTCTGTCTGTCTGTCTGTCTCTCTTATACGTCTTTCTGTCTGTCTGTCTGTCTGTCTCTCTTATACGTCTTTCTGTCTCCTATTTTGCTGTCTGTCTGTCTCCTATTTTGCTGTCTGTCTGTCTGTCTGTCTCTCTTATACGTCTTTCTGTCTGTCTGTCTGTCTCTCTTATACGTCTGTCTGTCTGTCTGTCTGTCTCTCTTATACGTCTTTCTGTCTGTCTGTCTGTCTCTCTTATACGTCTTTCTGTCTGTCTGTCTGTCTCTCTTATACGTCTTTCTGTCTGTCTGTCTGTCTCTCTTATACGTCTTTCTGTCTCCTATTTTGCTGTCTGTCTGTCTGTCTCTCTTATACGTCTTTCTGTCTCCTATTTTGCTGTCTGTCTGTCTCCTATTTTGCTGTCTGTCTGTCTGTCTGTCTCTCTTATACGTCTGTCTGTCTGTCTGTCTGTCTGTCTCTCTTATACGTCTGTCTGTCTGTCTGTCTGTCTGCCTGTCTGTCTCTCTTATACGTCTTTCTGTCTGTCTGTCTTTCTCTCTTATACGTCTTTCTGTCTGTCTGTCTGTATCTCTTATACGTCTTTCTGTCTCCTATTTTGCTGTCTGTCTGTCTGTCTCTCTTATACGTCTTTCTGTCTCCTATTTTGCTGTCTGTCTGTCTCTCTTATACGTCTTTCTGTCTCCTATTTTGCTGTCTGTCTTTCTGTCTCCTATTTTGCTGTCTGTCTGTCTGTCTGTCTCTCTTATACGTCTGTCTGTCTGTCTGTCTCTCTTATATGTCTGTCTGTCTGTCTGTCTCTCTTATACGTCTTTCTGTCTCCTATTTTGCTGTCTGTCTGTCTGTCTGTCTTTCTGTCTGTCTGTCTCTCTTATACGTCTTTCTGTCTGTCTGTCTGTCTCTCTTATACGTCTTTCTGTCTGTCTGTCTGTCTCTCTTATACGTCTTTCTGTCTGTCTCTCTTATACGTCTTTCTGTCTCCTATTTTGCTGTCTGTCTGTCTGTCTATCTGTCTTTCTGTCTTGCTGTCTGTCTGTCTGTCTGTCTTTCTGTCTTGCTGTCTGTCTGTCTGTCTCTCTTATACGTCTTTCTGTCTGTCTGTCTCTCTTATACGTCTTTCTGTCTGTCTGTCTGTCTGTCTCTCTTATACGTCTTTCTGTCTGTCTGTCTGTCTGTCTGTCTCTCTTATACGTCTTTCTGTCTGTCTGTCTTTCTGTCTTTCTGTATCCTATTTTGCTGTCTGTCTGTCTGTCTGTCTGTCTGTCTCTCTTATACGTCTGTCTGTCTCTCTGTCTCTCTGTCTGTCTGTCTGTCTGTCTCTCTTATACGTCTTTCTGTCTGTCTGTCTGTCTGTCTCTCTTATACGTCTTTCTGTCTGTCTGTGTGTCTCTCTTATACGTCTTTCTGTCTGTCTCTCTTATACGTCTTTCTGTCTCCTATTTTGCTGTCTGTCTGTCTGTCTGTCTGTCTTGCTGTCTGTCTGTCTGTCTGTCTTTCTGTCTTGCTGTCTGTCTGTCTTTCTGTCTTGCTGTCTGTCTGTCTGTCTCTCTTATACGTCTTTCTGTCTGTCTGTCTGTCTGTCTGTCTGTCTCTCTTATACGTCTTTCTGTCTGTCTGTCTGTCTGTCTCTCTTATACGTCTTTCTGTCTGTCTGTCTTTCTGTCTTTCTGTCTCCTATTTTGCTGTCTGTCTGTCTGTCTTTCTGTCTCCTATTTTGCTGTCTGTCTGTCTGTCTGTCTGTCTGTCTGTCTGTCTGTCTCTCTTATACGTCTGTCTGTCTCTCTGTCTCTCTTATACGTCTGTCTGTCTGTCTGTCTCTCTGTCTCTCTGTCTGTCTGTCTGTCTGTCTGTCTGTCACATACACACTCACACATACACACAGTCAGTCTCACTCACACACAGACACACATGCAGACCTACAATCAAATGCAGACACACACTCACACACACACACACTCACACATACACACAGTCAGTCTCACTCACACACACACAGGCACACATGCAGACCTACAATCAAACACAAATACACACACACCCACACACACACACACACACACACACAGGTTTACACACACACACTCGGACGCTCAGAAAGATGCACACACACACACACACACACACACACACACACACACACACACACACACACACACACACAAACACACATCCAAACACACACACACACACACATCCAAACACATCCAAACCTACACACACACACTCACACACACACACACATACATTCACACATACACAAAGTCAGTCTCACTCACACAAACAGACACGCAGACCTACAATCAAACACAAATACAGACACATACACATACACACACACACACACACACATTCACACAAATACAAATATACACAAACACACTGACACACACACACACATACATATGCAGACAGATACACACACACGTCACAGAGATCAAAGCATGTTTAGAAACAGTCATTAGCTCGTAACCATAACAACACATTCACAGACACTACAGTTAAATACTACATGAGAACCGGGTTCAACTCCCACTGCTGCACATTATTCAATTCATCTCTGATGGTAATGTTCTCTATTTTCTTTTCTTTATGTTTTCTCTATCTCACACACACATACACACACACATGCACAATTATATGCAACAGACCTGTCTGGTAGTAATACAAAGAATTCATACTTTCAGCCTTTTTAGTCAATGTATTTGAACTTCCAGCAATTGGAAGTCGCTGTCTTTCTCTTCCTCTCTCTCTCTCTCTCTCCCTGTCTCTTTTCTCTTTCTTTCTCTCTCTTTTTGTCCCTCTCTCCCTTTCTCCCTCTCTTTCCCTCTCCCTCTCTCTCTGTCTCTCTCTCCCTCCCCCTCTCTCTCGCCATCTCTCTCCTTTCCCTGTCCCCCTCTCTTCCTCTCTCTGTATTTGAGCTCTTACCTTTTTTCAGTTTTTCCAGCAGTGCACTGCTATCCATTTGAGATTTTTCAAACAATGTTTTGTATTTCTGCATTTCTCTCAAAGCATTTTTAAGTCTTCCATAATTATTCATGATTTTGAAAGCCATTCAATTCAGTTCAGCATCAGCTTTTCAAAAAGCCTTTTAATATTGCACACATTTTATACATTAGCGGTGTTTTTCAACTGTTTTTAATGAAATTCGTGTCCATTCAAACTTTTCAACCTATTCTCACTACTTCAGCTTCTACTTACGGATTTAAGCTATTCATCCACTTTAGCTTTAGCAATTTAGCTATTCAGCATTCCCACGCATTTTCTGCAGGAAATGCATTTTCTAGTTTTTTCTTATTATTCCGTACGTTTTTTGGCTTTCCGTAACTTCTGCATACTTTCAGCTATTTAAGCCATTCAACTTTTAAAATGTTCAGCTCTTTCAGCAGACGATGGGACTTCTTCAACTTTTTTTCTACTATTTATACTTTTTTAAATATTAAGCTTTTAAGCATTTTATTTTAACATTAAAGTCAATGAGAGCAAGCTTCAAATCCTTCAAATCTTCTTCCGCTCCCAAAAGTTTCAGCTCCTTCATACTTTCACCTACAGACACCAAACAAACTTTAAAATGTTCAAAAACAATTCAGCTATTAGGCTATTGCTTTTCAGGTTGATATCTTTTACAGTTTTTGTGAAAAAGCTGTTCAAGTTTATTGATTTTTTCAGGATGTTTTTGCTTTTTCAATGTGTGTGTATGCAGCTCCCTTAGAGTGTTAATGTCCCAGCTAGAGTGCGTAGCTCTGTAACAATGATCTTAAATCTTTCTCTATGAATTGCTCTCACACCCACAATTTTAACTTCACATGCACAATTTATACATCAAAACGTAGGTATTTTTGTCTAGTTTCAGGCAATTTGCTCAGTTGTGCGATACGACTTATACTTTTGGCTCTGTGAGCTTCCAAATGACAAGAGTTCTGAATCATTGTCCATTGACAGCAATGCAAAAGTTACTCCACTTTCCAAAGCAAAATGGACAGCAAACCACTTTTTGAAATCGCCGGTGTGGCCACATTTTTCACCTTATCCATATAAATTTTACATGATTTCGTTCAGGAAGGCCTCGTGGTCGTCATGATTTCGTCACTTGACTGATACCGCCTTTCATTTTGGCAGTATGAGCGTTTGTTTCGGAGGTCGTTCAGTGGCTGTGGATACCAGCAGTGTCTCAGTTTGAGCAGCTGCAGCTCGTTACAGAGATCAAAGCATGTTTACAAACAGTCATTGGTAGTAACCATAACAACACGTTCACAGACACTAAAGTTAAATACTACAGGTGTGTACACTATACATGATTGTTATATAGTGCAGAAGACATGAAAGCAGCTGTCTGTCTGTCTCCTATTTTGCTGTCTGTCTGTCTGTCTGTCTGTCTCCTATTTTGCTGTCTGTCTGTCTGTCTGTCTGTCTCTCTTATACGTCTTTCTGTCTGTCTGTCTGTCTCTCTTATACGTCTTTCTGTCTGTCTGTCTGTCTGTCTGTCTCTCTTATACGTCTTTCTCTCTCTGTCTGTCTGTCTCTCTTATACGTCTTTCTGTCTGTCTGTCTGTCTGTCTGTCTCTCTTATACGTCTTTCTGTCTGTCTGTCTGTCTGTCTCTCTTATACGTCTTTCTGTCTGTCTGTCTGTCTCTCTTATACGTCTTTCTGTCTCCTATTTTGCTGTCTGTCTGTCTCCTATTTTGCTGTCTGTCTGTCTCCTATTTTGCTGTCTGTCTGTCTGTCTGTCTGTCTGTCTCTCTTATACGTCTTTCTGTCTGTCTGTCTGTCTCTCTTATACGTCTTTCTGTCTGTCTGTCTGTCTCTCTTATATGTCTTTCTGTCTGTCTGTCTGTCTCTCTTATACGTCTTTCTGTCTGTCTGTCTGTCTCTCTTATACGTCTTTCTGTCTCCTAATTTGCTGTCTGTCTGTCTCTCTTATACGTCTTTCTGTCTCCTATTTTGCTGTCTGTCTGTCTCCTATTTTGCTGTCTGTCTGTCTGTCTGTCTGTCTGTCTCTCTTATACGTCTGTCTGTCTGTCTGTCGGTCTCTCTTATACGTCTGTCTGTCTGTCTGTCTGTCTCTCTTATACGTCTTTCTGTCTGTCTGTCTGTCTCTCTTATACGTCTTTCTGTCTGTCTGTCTGTCTGTCTCTCTTATACGTCTTTCTGTCTGTCTGTCTGTCTGTCTCTCTTATACGTCTTTCTGTCTCCTATTTTGCTGTCTGTCTGTCTGTCTCTCTTATACGTCTTTCAGTCTCCTATTTTGCTGTCTGTCTGTCTCCTATTTTGCTGTCTGTCTGTCTGTCTGTCTATCTTATACGTCTGTCTGTCTGTCTGTCTGTCTGTCTCTCTTATACGTCTGTCTGTCTGTCTGTCTGTCTGTCTGTCTCTCTTATACGTCTTTCTGTCTGTCTGTCTTTCTCTCTTATACGTCTTTCTGTCTGTCTGTCTGTATCTCTTATACGTCTTTCTGTCTGTCTGTCTGTCTCTCTTATACGTCTTTCTGTCTCCTATTTTGCTGTCTGTCTGTCTGTCTCTCTTATACGTCTTTCTGTCTCCTATTTTGCTGTCTGTCTGTCTCTCTTATACGTCTTTCTGTCTCCTATTTTGCTGTCTGTCTGTCTCTCTTATACGTCTTTCTGTCTCCTATTTTGCTGTCTGTCTTTCTGTCTCCTATTTTGCTGTCTGTCTGTCTGTCTGTCTCTCTTATACGTCTGTCTGTCTGTCCGTCTGTCTCTCTTATACGTCTGTCTGTCTGTCTGTCTCTCTTATACGTCTTTCTGTCTCCTATTTTGCTGTCTGTCTGTCTGTCTGTCTGTCTTTCTGTCTGTCTGTCTGTCTCTCTTATACGTCTTTCTGTCTGTCTGTCTGTCTCTCTTATACGTCTTTCTGTCTGTCTGTCTGTCTCTCTTATACGTCTTTCTGTCTGTCTCTCTTATACGTCTTTCTGTCTCCTATTTTGCTGTCTGTCTGTCTGTCTGTCTTGCTGTCTGTCTGTCTGTCTGTCTGTCTTTCTGTCTTGCTGTCTGTCTGTCTGTCTGTCTTTCTGTCTTGCTGTCTGTCTGTCTGTCTCTCTTATACGTCTTTCTGTCTGTCTGTCTGTCTGTCTGTCTCTCTTATACTTCTTTCTGTCTGTCTGTCTGTCTGTCTCTCTTATACGTCTTTCTGTCTGTCTGTCTTTCTGTCTTTCTGTCTCCTATTTTGCTGTCTGTCTGTCTGTCTGTCTCTCTTATATGTCTTTCTGTCTGTCTGTCTGTCTCTCTTATACGTCTTTCTGTCTGTCTGTCTGTCTCTCTTATACGTCTTTCTGTCTCCTAATTTGCTGTCTGTCTGTCTCTCTTATACGTCTTTCTGTCTCCTATTTTGCTGTCTGTCTGTCTCCTATTTTGCTGTCTGTCTGTCTGTCTGTCTGTCTGTCTGTCTCTCTTATACGTCTGTCTGTCTGTCTGTCTGTCTCTCTTATACGTCTGTCTGTCTGTCTGTCTGTCTCTCTTATACGTCTTTCTGTCTGTCTGTCTGTCTCTCTTATACGTCTTTCTGTCTGTCTGTCTGTCTCTCTTATACGTCTTTCTGTCTGTCAGTCTGTCTGTCTCTCTTATACGTCTTTCTGTCTCCTATTTTGCTGTCTGTCTGTCTGTCTCTCTTATACGTCTTTCAGTCTCCTATTTTGCTGTCTGTCTGTCTCCTATTTTGCTGTCTGTCTGTCTGTCTGTCTATCTTATACGTCTTTCTGTCTGTCTGTCTGTCTGTCTCTCTTATACGTCTTTCTGTCTGTCTGTCTGTCTCTCTTATATGTCTTTCTGTCTGTCTGTCTGTCTCTCTTATACGTCTTTCTGTCTGTCTGTCTGTCTCTCTTATACGTCTTTCTGTCTCCTAATTTGCTGTCTGTCTGTCTCTCTTAAACGTCTTTCTGTCTCCTATTTTGCTGTCTGTCTGTCTCCTATTTTGCTGTCTGTCTGTCTGTCTGTCTCTCTTATACGTCTGTCTGTCTGTCTGTCTGTCTGTCTCTCTTATACGTCTGTCTGTCTGTCTGTCTGTCTCTCTTATACGTCTTTCTGTCTGTCTGTCTGTCTCTCTTATACGTCTTTCTGTCTCCTATTTTGCTGTCTGTCTGTCTGTCTCTCTTATACGTCTTTCTGTCTCCTATTTTGCTGTCTGTCTGTCTCCTATTTTGCTGTGTGTCTGTCTGTCTGTCTCTTATACGTCTGTCTGTCTGTCTGTCTGTCTCTCTTATACGTCTGTCTGTCTGTCTGTCTGTCTGTCTCTCTTATATGTCTTTCTGTCTGTCTGTCTTTCTCTCTTATACGTCTTTCTGTCTGTCTGTCTGTATCTCTTATACGTCTTTCTGTCTGTCTGTCTGTCTCTCTTATACGTCTTTCTGTCTCCTATTTTGCTGTCTGTCTGTCTCTCTTATACGTCTTTCTGTCTCCTATTTTGCTGTCTGTCTGTCTCTCTTATACGTCTTTCTGTCTCCTATTTTGCTGTCTGTCTTTCTGTCTCCTATTTTGCTGTCTGTCTGTCTGTCTGTCTGTCTCTCTTATACGTCTGTCTGTCTGTCTGTCTCTCTTATACATCTGTCTGTCTGTCTGTCTCTCTTATACGTCTTTCTGTCTCCTATTTTGCTGTCTGTCTGTCTGTCTGTCTTTCTGTCTGTCTGTCTCATACGTCTTTCTGTCTGTCTGTCTGTCTCTCTTATACGTCTTTCTGTCTGTCTGTCTGTCTGTCTCTCTTATACGTCTTTCTGTCTGTCTGTCTGTCTCTCTTATACGTCTTTCTGTCTGTCTCTCTTATACGTCTTTCTGTCTCCTATTTTGCTGTCTGTCTGTCTGTCTGTCTGTCTTGCTGTCTGTCTGTCTGTCTGTCTTTCTGTCTTGCTGTCTGTCTGTCTGTCTGTCTTTCTGTCTTGCTGTCTGTCTGTCTGTCTCTCTTATACGTCTTTCTGTCTGTCTGTCTGTCTGTCTGTCTCTCTTATACGTCTTTCTGTCTGTCTGTCTGTCTGTCTCTCTTATACGTCTTTCTGTCTGTCTGTCTTTCTGTCTTTCTGTCTCCTATTTTGCTGTCTGTCTGTCTGTCTTTCTGTCTCCTATTTTGCTGTCTGTCTGTCTGTCTGTCTGTCTGTCTGTCTGTCTGTCTGTCTCTCTTATACGTCTGTCTGTCTCTCTGTCTCTCTTATACGTCTGTCTGTCTGTCTGTCTCTGTCTCTCTGTCTGTCTGTCTGTCTGTCTGTCTGTCACATACACACTCACACATACACACAGTCAGTCTCACTCACACACACACAGGCACACATGCAGACCTACAATCAAACACAAATACACACACACCCACACACACACACACACACACACACACACACACACACAGGTTTACACACACACACTCGGACGCTCAGAAAGATGCACACACACACACACACACACACACACACACACACACACACACACACACACACACACACACAAACACACATCCAAACACACACACACATCCAAACACATCCAAACCTACACACACACACTCACACACACACACACATACATTCACACATACACAAAGTCAGTCTCACTCACACAAACAGACACGCAGACCTACAATCAAACACAAATACAGACACATACACATACACACACACACACACACACACACACACACACACACACACACATTCACACAAATACAAATATACACAAACACACTGACACACACACACACATACATATGCAGACAGACACACACACACGTCACAGAGATCAAAGCATGTTTAGAAACAGTCATTAGCTCGTAACCATAACAACACATTCACAGACACTACAGTTAAATACTACATGAGAACCGGGTTCAACTCCCACTGCTGCACATTATTCAATTCATCTCTGATGGTAATGTTCTCTATTTTCTTTTCTTTATGTTTTCTCTATCTCACACACACATACACACACACATGCACAATTATATGCAACAGACCTGTCTGGTAGTAATACAAAGAATTCATACTTTCAGCCTTTTTAGTCAATGTATTTGAACTTCCAGCAATTGGAAGTCGCTGTCTTTCTCTTCCTCTCTCTCTCTCTCTCTCCCTGTCTCTCTTCTCTTTCTTTCTCTCTCTTTTTGTCCCTCTCTCCCTTTCTCCCTCTCTTTCCCTCTCCCTCTCTCTCTGTCTCTCTCTCCCTCCCCCTCTCTCTCGCCATCTCTCTCCTTTCCCTGTCCCCCTCTCTTCCTCTCTCTGTATTTGAGCTCTTACCTTTTTTCAGTTTTTCCAGCAGTGCACTGCTATCCATTTGAGATTTTTCAAACAATGTTTCGTATTTCTGCATTTCTCTCAAAGCATTTTTAAGTCTTCCATAATTATTCATGATTTTGAAAGCCATTCAATTCAGTTCAGCATCAGCTTTTCAAAAAGCCTTTTAATATTGCACACATTTTATACATTAGCGGTGTTTTTCAACTGTTTTTAATGAAATTCGTGTCCATTCAAACTTTTCAACCTATTCTCACTACTTCAGCTTCTACTTACGGATTTAAGCTATTCATCCACTTTAGCTTTAGCAATTTAGCTATTCAGCATTCCCACGCATTTTCTGCAGGAAATGCATTTTCTAGTTTTTTCTTATTATTCCGTACGTTTTTTGGCTTTCCGTAACTTCTGCATACTTTCAGCTATTTAAGCCATTCAACTTTTAAAATGTTCAGCTCTTTCAGCAGACGATGGGACTTCTTCAACTTTTTTTCTACTATTTATACTTTTTTAAATATTAAGCTTTTAAGCATTTTATTTTAACATTAAAGTCAATGAGAGCAAGCTTCAAATCCTTCAAATCTTCTTCCGCTCCCAAAAGTTTCAGCTCCTTCATACTTTCACCTACAGACACCAAACAAACTTTAAAATGTTCAAAAACAATTCAGCTATTAGGCTATTGCTTTTCAGGTTGATATCTTTTACAGTTTTTGTGAAAAAGCTGTTCAAGTTTATTGATTTTTTCAGGATGTTTTTGCTTTTTCAATGTGTGTGTATGCAGCTCCCTTAGAGTGTTAATGTCCCAGCTAGAGTGCGTAGCTCTGTAACAATGATCTTAAATCTTTCTCTATGAATTGCTCTCACACCCACAATTTTAACTTCACATGCACAATTTATACATCAAAACGTAGGTATTTTTGTCTAGTTTCAGGCAATTTGCTCAGTTGTGCGATACGACTTATACTTTTGGCTCTGTGAGCTTCCAAATGACAAGAGTTCTGAATCATTGTCCATTGACAGCAATGCAAAAGTTACTCCACTTTCCAAAGCAAAATGGACAGCAAACCACTTTTTGAAATCGCCGGTGTGGCCACATTTTTCACCTTATCCATATAAATTTTACATGATTTCGTTCAGGAAGGCCTCGTGGTCGTCATGATTTCGTCACTTGACTGATACCGCCTTTCATTTTGGCAGTATGAGCGTTTGTTTCGGAGGTCGTTCAGTGGCTGTGGATACCAGCAGTGTCTCAGTTTGAGCAGCTGCAGCTCGTTACAGAGATCAAAGCATGTTTACAAACAGTCATTGGTAGTAACCATAACAACACGTTCACAGACACTAAAGTTAAATACTACAGGTGTGTACACTATACATGATTGTTATATAGTGCAGAAGACATGAAAGCATCTCTCCCTCTCTCTGTCTGTCTGCCTTTCTTACCCATCTCTCCCTCTGTCTGTCTGTTTGCCTTTCTTACCCATCTCTCCCTCTGTCTGTCTGCCTTTCTTACCCATCTCTCCCTCTGTCTGTCTGTCTGTCTGTCTGTCTGCCTTTCTTACCCATCTCTCCCTCTGTCTGTCTGTCTGTCTGTCTGTCTTTCTTACCCATCTCTCCCTCTGTCTGTCTGTCTTTCTTACCCATCTCTCCCTCTGTCTGTCTGTCTTTCTTACCCATCTCTCCCTCTGTCTGTCTGCCTTTCTTACCCATCTCTCCCTCTGTCTGTCTGCCTTTCTTACCCATCTCTCCCTCTGTCTGTCTGTCTGTCTGTCAGTCTTTCTTACCCATCTCTCCCTCTGTCTGTCTGCCTTTCTTACCCATCTCTCCCTCTGTCTGTCTGTCTGTCTGTCTGTCTTTCTTACCCATCTCTCCCTCTGTCTGTCTGTCTGTCTGTCTGCCTTTCTTACCCATCTCTCCCTCTGTCTGTCTGCCTTTCTTACCCATCTCTCCCTCTGTCTGTCTGCCTTTCTTACCCATCTCTCCCTCTGTCTGTCTGTCTGTCTGTCTGTCTGTCTGTCTCTCTTACACGTTTCTCTCTCTGTTGGTCTGTCTGCTTCTCTTACCCGTCTCTCTTTCTGTCTGTCTGTCTCTGTCTCTTTCTGTCTTGCTGTCTCGCTGTCTGGCTGTCTCTCTTTTTGACTCTCTCTTTCTGTCTGTCTGTCTGTCTGTCTGTCTGTCTGTCTGTCTGTCTGTCTGTCTGTCTGTCTGTCTGTCTGTCTGTCTGTCTGTCTGCTTCTCTTACCAGTCTCTCTCTCTCTGTCTGTCCGTACTACTTTTCCAACTATTCTCATCACTTCAACTTGTTCTTACAGATTTAAGCTATTCATCCAGCTTAGCTTTAGCAATTCAGCTTTTCGAAAAACCTCTTAATATGGCACACATTGTATACATTCGTAGTGTTTTTCAACTATTTTTAATGAAATTCATGTCCATTCAAAGTTTTCAACCTGTTCTCACTACTTCAGCTTGCGGATTTAAGCTATTCATCCACTTTAGCTTTAGCAATTTAGCTATTCAGCATTCCCACGCATTTTCTGCAGGAAATGCATTTTCTAGTTCTTCTTATTATTATTCCGTACGTTTTTTGGCTCTCCCTAACTTCTGCATACTTTCAGCTATTTAAACCATTCAACTTTTAAAGTCTTCAGCTCTTTCAGCAGATGATGGGACTTCTTCAACTTTTTTTCTTCTATTTATACTTTTTTAAATATTAAGCTTTTAAGCATTTTATTTTAACATTAAAGTCAATGAGAGCAAGCTTCAAATCCTTCAAATCTTCTTCCGCTCCCAAAAGTTTCTGCTCCTTCATACTTTCACCTACAGACACCAAACAAACTTTAAAATGTTCAAAAACAATTCAGCTATTAGGCTATTGCTTTTCAGGTTGATATCTTTTACAGTTTTTGTAAAAAAGCTGTTCAAGTTTATTGATTTTTTCAGGATGTTTTTGCTTTTTCAATGTGTGTGTATGCAGCTCCCTTAGAGTGTTGATGTCCCAGCTAGAGTGCGTAGCTCTGTAACAATGATCTTAAATCTTTCTCTATGAATTGCTCTCACACCCACAATTTTAACTTCACATGCACAATTTATACATCAAAACGTAGGTATTTTTGTCTAGTTTCAGGCAATTTGCTCAGTTGTGCGATACGACTTATACTTTTGGCTCTGTGAGCTTCCAAATGACAAGAGTTCTGAATCATTGTCCATTGACAGCAATGCAAAAGTTACTCAACTTTCCAAAGCAAAATGGACAGCAAACCACTTTTTGAAATCGCCGGTGTGGCCACATTTTTCACCTTATCCATATAAATTTTACATGATTTCGTTCAGGAAGGCCTCGTGGTCGTCATGATTTCGTCACTTGACTGATACCGCCTTTCATTTTGGCAGTATGAGCGTTTGTTTCGGAGGTCGTTCAGTGGCTGTGGATACCAGCAGTGTCTCAGTTTGAGCAGCTGCAGCTCGTTACAGAGATCAAAGCATGTTTACAAACAGTCATTGGTAGTAACCATAACAACACATTCACAGACACTAAAGTTAAATACTACAGGTGTGTACACTATACATGATTGTTATATAGTGCAGAAGACATGAAAGCATCTCTCCCTCTCTCTGTCTGTCTGCCTTTCTTACCCATCTCTCCCTCTGTCTGTCTGTTTGCCTTTCTTACCCATCTCTCCCTCTGTCTGTCTGTCTGTCTGTCTGTCTGTCTGTCTGTCTGCCTTTCTTACCCATCTCTCCCTCTGTCTGTCTGTCTGTCTGTCTGTCTGTCTGCCTTTCTTACCCATCTCTCCCTCTGTCTGTCTGTCTGTCTGTCTGTCTGCCTTTCTTACCCATCTCTCCCTCTGTCTGTCTGTCTGTCTGTCTGCCTTTCTTACCCATCTCTCCCTCTGTCTGTCTGTCTGTCTGTCTGTCTGTCTGTCTGTCTGTCTGTCTGTCTGCCTTTCTTACCCATCTCTCCCTCTGTCTGTCTGTCTGTCTGTCTGTCTGCCTTTCTTACCCATCTCTCCCTCTGTCTGTCTGTCTGTCTGTCTGTCTGTCTGTCTGCCTTTCTTACCCATCTCTCCCTCTGTCTGTCTGTCTGTCTGTCTGTCTGTCTGCCTTTCTTACCCATCTCTCCCTCTGTCTGTCTGTCTGTCTGTCTGTCTGTCTGCCTTTCTTACCCATCTCTCCCTCTGTCTGTCTGTCTGTCTGTCTGTCTGTCTGTCTGTCTGTCTGTCTGTCTGTCTGTCTGCCTTTCTTACCCATCTCTCCCTCTGTCTGTCTGTCTGTCTGTCTGTCTGTCTGTCTGTCTGCCTTTCTTACCCATCTCTCCCTCTGTCTGTCTGTCTGTCTGTCTGTCTGCCTTTCTTACCCATCTCTCCCTCTGTCTGTCTGTCTGTCTGTCTGTCTTTCTTACCCATCTCTCCCTCTGTCTGTCTGTCTGTCTGTCTGTCTGTCTGTCTGTCTGTCTGCCTTTCTTACCCATCTCTCCCTCTGTCTGTCTGTCTGTCTGTCTGCCTTTCTTACCCATCTCTCCCTCTGTCTGTCTGTCTGTCTGTCTGTCTTTCTTACCCATCTCTCCCTCTGTCTGTCTGTCTGTCTGTCTGTCTGTCTGTCTTTCTTACCCATCTCTCCCTCTGTCTGTCTGTCTGTCTGTCTGTCTGTCTGTCTGTCTGTCTGCCTTTCTTACCCATCTCTCCCTCTGTCTGTCTGTCTGTCTGTCTTTCTTACCCATCTCTCCCTCTGTCTGTCTGTCTGTCTGTCTGTCTGTCTGCCTTTCTTACCCATCTCTCCCTCTGTCTGTCTGTCTGTCTGTCTGTCTGCCTTTCTTACCCATCTCTCCCTCTGTCTGTCTGTCTGCCTTTCTTACCCATCTCTCCCTCTGTCTGTCTGTCTGTCTGTCTGTCTGCCTTTCTTACCCATCTCTCCCTCTGTCTGTCTGTCTGTCTGTCTTTCTTACCCATCTCTCCCTCTGTCTGTCTGTCTGTCTGTCTGTCTGTCTGCCTTTCTTACCCATCTCTCCCTCTGTCTGTCTGTCTGTCTGTCTGTCTGTCTGTCTGTCTGCCTTTCTTACCCATCTCTCCCTCTGTCTGTCTGTCTGTCTGTCTTTCTTACCCATCTCTCCCTCTGTCTGTCTGTCTGTCTGTCTGTCTGTCTGTCTGTCTTTCTTACCCATCTCTCCCTCTGTCTGTCTGTCTGTCTGTCTGTCTGTCTGTCTGTCTGCCTTTCTTACCCATCTCTCCCTCTGTCTGTCTGTCTGTCTGTCTTTCTTACCCATCTCTCCCTCTGTCTGTCTGTCTGTCTGTCTGTCTGTCTGTCTGTCTGTCTGTCTTTCTTACCCATCTCTCCCTCTGTCTGTCTGTCTGTCTGTCTGCCTTTCTTACCCATCTCTCCCTCTGTCTGTCTGTCTGTCTGTCTGTCTGCCTTTCTTACCCATCTCTCCCTCTGTCTGTCTGTCTGTCTTTCTTACCCATCTCTCCCTCTGTCTGTCTGTCTGTCTGTCTTTCTTACCCATCTCTCCCTCTGTCTGTCTGTCTGTCTGTCTGTCTTTCTTACCCATCTCTCCCTCTGTCTGTCTGTCTGTCTGTCTTTCTTACCCATCTCTCCCTCTGTCTGTCTGTCTGTCTGTCTTTCTTACCCATCTCTCCCTCTGTCTGTCTGTCTGTCTGTCTTTCTTACCCATCTCTCCCTCTGTCTGTCTGTCTGTCTGTCTGTCTGTCTGTCTGTCTGTCTTTCTTACCCATCTCTCCCTCTGTCTGTCTGTCTGTCTGTCTGTCTGTCTGTCTGTCTGCCTTTCTTACCCATCTCTCCCTCTGTCTGTCTGTCTGTCTGTCTGTCTGCCTTTCTTACCCATCTCTCCCTCTGTCTGTCTGTCTGTCTTTCTTACCCATCTCTCCCTCTGTCTGTCTGTCTGTCTGTCTTTCTTACCCATCTCTCCCTCTGTCTGTCTGTCTGTCTGTCTTTCTTACCCATCTCTCCCTCTGTCTGTCTGTCTGTCTGTCTTTCTTACCCATCTCTCCCTCTGTCTGTCTGTCTGTCTGTCTTTCTTACCCATCTCTCCCTCTGTCTGTCTGTCTGTCTTTCTTACCCATCTCTCCCTCTGTCTGTCTGCCTTTCTTACCCATCTCTCCCTCTGTCTGTCTGCCTTTCTTACCCATCTCTCCCTCTGTCTGTCTGCCTTTCTTACCCATCTCTCCCTCTGTCTGTCTGTCTGTCTGTCTGTCTGTCTGTCTGTCTGTCTGTCTCTTACACGTTTCTCTCTCTGTTGGTCTGTCTGCTTCTCTTACCCGTCTCTCTTTCTGTCTGTCTGTCTCTGTCTCTTTCTGTCTTGCTGTCTCGCTGTCTGGCTGTCTCTCTTTTCGACTCTCTCTTTCTGTCTATCTGTCTGTCTGTCTGTCTGTCTGTCTGTCTGTCTGTCTGTCTGCTTCTCTTACCAGTCTCTCTCTCTCTGTCTGTCCGTACTACTTTTCCAACTATTCTCATCACTTCAAGTTGTTCTTACAGATTTAAGCTATTCATCCAGCTTAGCTTTAGCAATTCAGCTTTTCGAAAAACCTCTTAATATGGCACACATTGTATACATTCGTGGTGTTTTTCAACTGTTTTTAATGAAATTCGTGTCCATTCAAAGTTTTCAACCTGTTCTCACTACTTCAGCTTCTTCTTGCGGATTTAAGCTATTCATCCACTTTAGCTTTAGCAATTTAGCTATTCAGCATTCCCACGCATTTTCTGCAGGAAATGCATTTTCTAGTTAGTGGGAATGCTTATACAGCATTCCCAACTATTGTTATTCTGTTCTTTCTTTTTTAGTGGGAATGCTTATACAGCATTCCCAACTATTGTTATTCTGTTCTTTATTTTTAGTGGGAATGCTTATACAGCATTCCCAACTATTGTTATTCTGTTCTTTATTTTTCTTCTTATTATTCCGTACGTTTTTTGGCTCTGCGCAACTTCTGCATACTTTCAGCTATTTAAACCATTCAAATTTTAAAATATTCAGCTCTTTCAGCAGACGATGGGACTTCTTCAACTTTTTTTCTACTATTTATAATTTTTTAAATATTAAGCTTTTAAGCATTTTATTTTAACATTAAAGTCAATGAGAGCAAGCTTCAAATCCTTCAAATCTTCTTCCGCTCCCAAAAGTTTCAGCTCCTTCATACTTTCACCTACAGACACCAAACAAACTTTAAAATGTTCACAAATAATTCGGCTATTGGGCTTGTGCTTTTCAGGTTGATATCTTTTACAGTTTTTGTAAAAAAGCTGTTCAAGTTTATTGATTTTTTCAGGATGTTTTTGCTTTTTCAATGTGTGTGTATGCAGCTCCCTTAGAGTGTTGATGTCCCAGCTAGAGTGCGTAGCTCTGTAACAATGATCTTAAATCTTTCTCTATGAATTGCTCTCACACCCACAATTTTAACTTCACATGCACAATTTATACATCAAAACGTAGGTATTTTTGTCTAGTTTCAGGCAATTTGCTCAGTTGTGCGATACGACTTATACTTTTGGCTCTGTGAGCTTCCAAATGACAAGAGTTCTGAATCATTGTCCATTGACAGCAATGCAAAAGTTACTCAACTTTCCAAAGCAAAATGGACAGCAAACCACTTTTTGAAATCGCCGGTGTGGCCACATTTTTCACCTTATCCATATAAATTTTACATGATTTCGTTCAGGAAGGCCTCGTGGTCGTCATGATTTCGTCACTTGACTGATACCGCCTTTCATTTTGGCAGTATGAGCGTTTGTTTCGGAGGTCGTTCAGTGCCTGTGGATACCAGCAGTGTCTCAGTTTGAGCAGCTGCAGCTCGTTACAGAGATCAAAGCATGTTTACAAACAGTCATTGGTAGTAACCATAACAACACATTCACAGACACTAAAGTTAAATACTACAGGTGTGTACACTATACATGATTGTTATATAGTGCAGAAGACATGAAAGCATCTCTCCCTCTCTCTGTCTGTCTGCCTTTCTTACCCATCTCTCCCTCTGTCTGTCTGTTTGCCTTTCTTACCCATCTCTCCCTTTGTCTGTCTGTTTGCCTTTCTTACCCATCTCTCCCTCTTACCCATCTCTCCCTCTGTCTGTCTGTCTGTCTGTCTGTCTGTCTGCCTTTCTTACCCATCTCTCCCTCTGTCTGTCTGTCTGTCTGCCTTTCTTACCCATCTCTCCCTCTGTCTGTCTGTCTGTCTGTCTGTCTGTCTGTCTGTCTGTCTGTCTGTCTGTCTGCCTTTCTTACCCATCTCTCCCTCTGTCTGTCTGTCTGCCTTTCTTACCCATCTCTCCCTCTGTCTGTCTGTCTGTCTGTCTGCCTTTCTTACCCATCTCTCCCTCTGTCTGTCTGTCTGTCTGTCTGTCTTTCTTACCCATCTCTCCCTCTGTCTGTCTGTCTTTCTTACCCATCTCTCCCTCCGTCTGTCTGTCTTTCTTACCCATCTCTCCCTCTGTCTGTCTGCCTTTCTTACCCATCTCTCCCTCTGTCTGTCTGCCTTTCTTACCCATCTCTCCCTCTGTCTGTCTGTCTTTCTTACCCATCTCTCCCTCTGTCTGTCTGCCTTTCTTACCCATCTCTCCCTCTGTCTGTCTGTCTGTCTGTCTGTCTTTCTTACCCATCTCTCCCTCTGTCTGTCTGTCTTTCTTACCCATCTCTCCCTCTGTCTGTCTGTCTGTCTGTCTGTCTGTCTGTCTGTCTGTCTTTCTTACCCATCTCTCCCTCTGTCTGTCTGTCTTTCTTACCCATCTCTCCCTCTGTCTGTCTGCCTTTCTTACCCATCTCTCCCTCTGTCTGTCTGCCTTTCTTACCCATCTCTCCCTCTGTCTGTCTGCCTTTCTTACCCATCTCTCCCTCTGTCTGTCTGCCTTTCTTACCCATCTCTCCCTCTGTCTGTCTGCCTTTCTTACCCATCTCTCCCTCTGTCTGTCTGCCTTTCTTACCCATCTCTCCCTCTGTCTGTCTGTCTGTCTGTCTGTCTGTCTGTCTCTCTTACACGTTTCTCTCTCTGTTGGTCTGTCTGCTTCTCTTACCCGTCTCTCTTTCTGTCTGTCTGTCTCTGTCTCTTTCTGTCTTGCTGTCTCGCTGTCTGGCTGTCTCTCTTTTCGACTCTCTCTTTCTGTCTGTCTGTCTGTCTGTCTGTCTGTCTGTCTGTCTGTCTGTCTGCTTCTCTTACCAGTCTCTCTCTCTCTGTCTGTCCGTACTACTTTTCCAACTATTCTCATCACTTCAACTTGTTCTTACAGATTTAAGCTATTCATCCAGCTTAGCTTTAGCAATTCAGCTTTTCGAAAAACCTCTTAATATGGCACACATTGTATACATTAGTGGTGTTTTTCAACTGTTTTTAATGAAATTCGTGTCCATTCAAACTTTTCAACCTATTCTCACTACTTCAGCTTCTACTTACGGATTTAAGCTATTCATCCACTTTAGCTTTAGCAATTTAGCTATTCAGCATTCCCACGCATTTTCTGCAGGAAATGCATTTTCTAGTTAGTGGGAATGCTTATACAGCATTCCCAACTATTGTTATCCTGTTCTTTATTTTTTCTTTTTAGTGGGAATGCTTATACAGCATTCCCAACTATTGTTATTCTGTTCTTTATTTTTTCTTCTTATTATTATTCCGTACGTTTTTTGGCTCTCCCTAACTTCTGCATACTTTCAGCTATTTAAACCATTCAACTTTTAAAGTCTTCAGCTCTTTCAGCAGATGATGGGACTTCTTCAACTTTTTTTCTTCTATTTATACTTTTTTAAATATTAAGCTTTTAAGCATTTTATTTTAACATTAAAGTCAATGAGAGCAAGCTTCAAATCCTTCAAATCTTCTTCCGCTCCCAAAAGTTTCTGCTCCTTCATACTTTCACCTACAGACACCAAACAAACTTTAAAATGTTCAAAAACAATTCAGCTATTAGGCTATTGCTTTTCAGGTTGATATCTTTTACAGTTTTTGTAAAAAAGCTGTTCAAGTTTATTGATTTTTTCAGGATGTTTTTGCTTTTTCAATGTGTGTGTATGCAGCTCCCTTAGAGTGTTGATGTCCCAGCTAGAGTGCGTAGCTCTGTAACAATGATCTTAAATCTTTCTCTATGAATTGCTCTCACACCCACAATTTTAACTTCACATGCACAATTTATACATCAAAACGTAGGTATTTTTGTCTAGTTTCAGGCAATTTGCTCAGTTGTGCGATACGACTTATACTTTTGGCTCTGTGAGCTTCCAAATGACAAGAGTTCTGAATCATTGTCCATTGACAGCAATGCAAAAGTTACTCAACTTTCCAAAGCAAAATGGACAGCAAACCACTTTTTGAAATCGCCGGTGTGGCCACATTTTTCACCTTATCCATATAAATTTTACATGATTTCGTTCAGGAAGGCCTCGTGGTCGTCATGATTTCGTCACTTGACTGATACCGCCTTTCATTTTGGCAGTATGAGCGTTTGTTTCGGAGGTCGTTCAGTGGCTGTGGATACCAGCAGTGTCTCAGTTTGAGCAGCTGCAGCTCGTTACAGAGATCAAAGCATGTTTACAAACAGTCATTCGTAGTAACCATAACAACACATTCACAGACACTAAAGTTAAATACTACAGGTGTGTACACTATACATGATTGTTATATAGTGCAGAAGACATGAAAGCATCTCTCCCTCTCTCTGTCTGTCTGCCTTTCTTACCCATCTCTCCCTCTGTCTGTCTGTTTGCCTTTCTTACCCATCTCTCCCTCTGTCTGTCTGTCTGTCTGTCTGTCTGTCTGTCTGCCTTTCTTACCCATCTCTCCCTCTGTCTGTCTGTCTGTCTGTCTGTCTGTCTGCCTTTCTTACCCATCTCTCCCTCTGTCTGTCTGTCTGTCTGCCTTTCTTACCCATCTCTCCCTCTGTCTGTCTGTCTGTCTGTCTGTCTGTCTGTCTGTCTGCCTTTCTTACCCATCTCTCCCTCTGTCTGTCTGTCTGTCTGTCTGCCTTTCTTACCCATCTCTCCCTCTGTCTGTCTGTCTGTCTGTCTGTCTGTCTGTCTGTCTGTCTGTCTGTCTGTCTGTCTGCCTTTCTTACCCATCTCTCCCTCTGTCTGTCTGTCTGTCTGTCTGTCTGTCTGCCTTTCTTACCCATCTCCAGGGCTGGACTGGGACAAAAAATCGGCCCGGGCATTTTTGGCCCAGGCGGCCCACACCCACCGTGATTGGTCAGACACATTCCCTGCAGACAGTCCTCTTAAAATATGCGTCCATTCTATGATATGAGTTGCCTTGTGTTCTGCGTTCATGTGATAGTTTTGGATCCTTCAAGAGGTCTCAAGACTTATCTGTTGATCTTACACATTCTTAGAGTTATGATTTGTATATTTATGGTATTTTTTATTATTATTATTGATATTTGATATTGTATTGCCATTATTGTTATTATTACTATTTTGCTTAATATTGGCTTAGCAACTTTTAAAAACAGTTTACTGTTAATTTTAACCATTGTAAGATTCATATTTTGTCGCTTTGGACAAAAGTGTCTGCTAACTACAATAACCATAACCATAACCCTTCCCAAAAGCTACAATAAAGCTGGGAGTAGTACATGCCCTGGAAAAGAGAAGCAGTGTACTCACTCACTTTTGATTGGCGACCTGGAGGCCATAGGGTAGCCTACACAATGTCCATACTCAAGTGGAAGTCATTGCCAAAGATAAAGTTTAAAGTATAATTTCAAATTATTTAACAACATTTAAGTATACAAGTGTATTGTCAGTAAAGTCAATCAAAATGTTGCCTTGGCCCACACCAATGAACAAGAAAGATTTACTCTAACAAGGTAACCTTTAAAAGAGTGAGAAACAGAGAGAAATGTCAGCTAACTTAAGGTATAATTCATTTAGCTTAAATCTCTGGGCAATGTAGAGAGACAGCTGTATACATAGTATACATGAGCCTAGTAGAACAGGCTGTATACATAGTATACATGAGCCTAGTAGAACAGGCTGTATACATAGTATACATGAGCCTAGTAGAACAGGCTGTATACATAGTATACATGAGCCTAGTAGAACAGGCTGTACATAGTATACATGAGCCTAGTAGAACAGGCTGTATACATAGTATACATGAGCCTAGTAGAACACAGACTTCAGCTACCCAACAGGCCAACCCTTAAACAGTTAGGTTACCTGACAGCCACTAACTTTAATGTTACTGCCAAACTGCTTGTTGTCATTATGACGTGAGACACACACACACACACACACACACACACAACCTGTTAATTCACGTACTTCTTACCGTCGTCAACTAGGCCTACTCTCTCTTCCACCTGTTCCTCCCTCTCTCCTGTGGCCCTGTCATGGTCGCTCTCCTCCTCGGCCTCTTCCCTGTCATCATGATGTTGTTTCTGCTTCTCTGTATAGCCAGCCACCTCTCCTCCTTCCTCTACTTCAGGTAGCCTAATGCTGATGTTGAAGCAGCTTCTACAGCCCCAAACATGTCAGACATGTTGGCACATTTTGAGGCATTCGCCTGTAGATACTTAATCTTTTTCTGTAATTTCTGTACACACCGCTTGCGTATGGGGTTCCGTGGTCGTTTGTCCATTTTAACGTGGATGCTAAACTTCCAGCATATTATAACGTTTACAGCTCGTGTCTCAGGGCCGGGAGTGGGGAAGGGTGTTCCTGGATTTGATTGAGTTAGGTCTAGCTTAGGACTGTAGTTGATCTGATTCCGGTTTCCAACTTCGCCCCAGTCAGTTAAAACACGGACGGAGACAATTATCGCTCTTGACGCTTTATTACATAAGGCAACAGTACAAAATGGGCGTGTGTAGCTCTGCTATGGCTGTGTATTTGTGTGTGGTTCTGCAAAGAAACAAATAACATTGTGAAGGCTACCATACACAATGCATATGGAGTATACATATAGGCTAGCAAACAACAACAAACCCACTATTAATTACACTATATCAATGTAATGTAACTCCTATACAATACAATAATAATACAATAATGTAGCTAAATACAAACGTGAGCAAGAGCTTCCAACAATCTGCATTATAAATCAACAGCCACGTGCAAAGTAGCTAACAGGTGATTAACACAAACATTGAAATTACCAGCTAACTTACTTAAAGGTAAAAGAACTACAGACCAATACAACAACAGGCCCAAATGGACTGACAACGTAAGCTATGGGACTTACACTTCTCAAAGACGCACACACACGCGAGCTCAACTGATTATCCTCTGGACGCACACAGTCTCTTTTCTCTTTCTCCCACTTTTCTCTCCGTGTGGCGCGTGCGCCCGCTCGCGGTAAGGCGCGTGTCCGCGCTACCCCCCGGCATGCAGCCACAATCAGTCCTGACAGACGGACTTTTGTACAATTACCGAATGGGCCCCTGTCAGTTATCTATGGGCCGGCGCGGCCCAAAAAAATAAAATAATTAAAACAAAGGCCTATAAATTATATCGGCGATTCGGCCCAAAAGTGCGTCGGCCCACCGGGAAAATGCCCGGTATGCCCGATGGCCAGTCCAGCCCTGCCCATCTCTCCCTCTGTCTGTCTGTCTGTCTGTCTGTCTGCCTTTCTTACCCATCTCTCCCTCTGTCTGTCTGTCTGTCTGTCTGTCTGTCTGTCTGCCTTTCTTACCCATCTCTCCCTCTGTCTGTCTGTCTGTCTGTCTGTCTGCCTTTCTTACCCATCTCTCCCTCTGTCTGTCTGTCTGTCTGTCTGTCTGTCTGTCTGTCTGTCTGTCTGTCTGTCTGTCTGTCTGTCTGCCTTTCTTACCCATCTCTCCCTCTGTCTGTCTGTCTGTCTGTCTGTCTGTCTGCCTTTCTTACCCATCTCTCCCTCTGTCTGTCTGTCTGTCTGTCTGTCTGCCTTTCTTACCCATCTCTCCCTCTGTCTGTCTGTCTGTCTGTCTGTCTGTCTGTCTTTCTTACCCATCTCTCCCTCTGTCTGTCTGTCTGTCTGTCTGTCTGTCTGTCTGTCTGTCTGTCTGTCTGCCTTTCTTACCCATCTCTCCCTCTGTCTGTCTGTCTGTCTGTCTGTCTGTCTGCCTTTCTTACCCATCTCTCCCTCTGTCTGTCTGTCTGTCTGTCTGTCTTTCTTACCCATCTCTCCCTCTGTCTGTCTGTCTGTCTGTCTGTCTGTCTGTCTTTCTTACCCATCTCTCCCTCTGTCTGTCTGTCTGTCTGTCTGTCTGTCTGTCTGTCTGTCTGTCTGTCTGTCTGCCTTTCTTACCCATCTCTCCCTCTGTCTGTCTGTCTGTCTGTCTTTCTTACCCATCTCTCCCTCTGTCTGTCTGTCTGTCTGTCTGTCTGTCTGCCTTTCTTACCCATCTCTCCCTCTGTCTGTCTGTCTGTCTGTCTGTCTGTCTGTCTGCCTTTCTTACCCATCTCTCCCTCTGTCTGTCTGTCTGTCTGTCTGTCTGCCTTTCTTACCCATCTCTCCCTCTGTCTGTCTGTCTGTCTGTCTGTCTGCCTTTCTTACCCATCTCTCCCTCTGTCTGTCTGTCTGTCTGTCTGTCTGTCTGTCTTTCTTACCCATCTCTCCCTCTGTCTGTCTGTCTGTCTGTCTGTCTGTCTGCCTTTCTTACCCATCTCTCCCTCTGTCTGTCTGTCTGTCTGTCTGTCTGTCTGTCTGTCTGTCTGCCTTTCTTACCCATCTCTCCCTCTGTCTGTCTGTCTGTCTGTCTTTCTTACCCATCTCTCCCTCTGTCTGTCTGTCTGTCTGTCTGTCTGTCTGTCTGTCTTTCTTACCCATCTCTCCCTCTGTCTGTCTGTCTGTCTGTCTGTCTGTCTGTCTGCCTTTCTTACCCATCTCTCCCTCTGTCTGTCTGTCTGTCTGTCTGTCTTTCTTACCCATCTCCCTCTGTCTGTCTGTCTGTCTGTCTGTCTGTCTGTCTTTCTTACCCATCTCTCCCTCTGTCTGTCTGTCTGTCTGTCTGTCTGTCTGTCTGCCTTTCTTACCCATCTCTCCCTCTGTCTGTCTGTCTGTCTGTCTGTCTGCCTTTCTTACCCATCTCTCCCTCTGTCTGTCTGTCTGTCTTTCTTACCCATCTCTCCCTCTGTCTGTCTGTCTGTCTGTCTTTCTTACCCATCTCTCCCTCTGTCTGTCTGTCTGTCTGTCTGTCTTTCTTACCCATCTCTCCCTCTGTCTGTCTGTCTGTCTGTCTTTCTTACCCATCTCTCCCTCTGTCTGTCTGTCTGTCTGTCTTTCTTACCCATCTCTCCCTCTGTCTGTCTGTCTGTCTGTCTGTCTTTCTTACCCATCTCTCCCTCTGTCTGTCTGTCTGTCTGTCTGTCTGTCTGTCTGTTTGTCTTTCTTACCCATCTCTCCCTCTGTCTGTCTGTCTGTCTGTCTGTCTGTCTGCCTTTCTTACCCATCTCTCCCTCTGTCTGTCTGTCTGTCTGTCTGTCTGCCTTTCTTACCCATCTCTCCCTCTGTCTGTCTGTCTGTCTGTCTTTCTTACCCATCTCTCCCTCTGTCTGTCTGTCTGTCTGTCTTTCTTACCCATCTCTCCCTCTGTCTGTCTGTCTGTCTGTCTTTCTTACCCATCTCTCCCTCTGTCTGTCTGTCTGTCTGTCTTTCTTACCCATCTCTCCCTCTGTCTGTCTGCCTTTCTTACCCATCTCTCCCTCTGTCTGTCTGCCTTTCTTACCCATCTCTCCCTCTGTCTGTCTGTCTGTCTGTCTGTCTGTCTGTCTGTCTGTCTCTCTTACACGTTTCTCTCTCTGTTGGTCTGTCTGCTTCTCTTACCCGTCTCTCTTTCTGTCTGTCTGTCTCTGTCTCTTTCTGTCTTGCTGTCTCGCTGTCTGGCTGTCTCTCTTTTCGACTCTCTCTTTCTGTCTATCTGTCTGTCTGTCTGTCTGTCTGTCTGTCTGTCTGTCTGCTTCTCTTACCAGTCTCTCTCTCTCTGTCTGTCCGTACTACTTTTCCAACTATTCTCATCACTTCAAGTTGTTCTTACAGATTTAAGCTATTCATCCAGCTTAGCTTTAGCAATTCAGCTTTTCGAAAAACCTCTTAATATGGCACACATTGTATACATTCGTGGTGTTTTTCAACTGTTTTTAATGAAATTCGTGTCCATTCAAAGTTTTCAACCTGTTCTCACTACTTCAGCTTCTTCTTGCGGATTTAAGCTATTCATCCACTTTAGCTTTAGCAATTTAGCTATTCAGCATTCCCACGCATTTTCTGCAGGAAATGCATTTTCTAGTTTTTCTTATTATTATTCCGTACGTTTTTTGGCTCTCCGTAACTTCTGCATACTTTCAGCTATTTAAACCATTCAACTTTTAAAATGTTCAGCTCTTTCAGCAGACGATGGGACTTCTTCAACTTTTTTTCTACTATTTATACTTTTTTAAATATTCAGCTTTTAAGCATTTTATTTTAACATTAAAGTCAATGAGAGCAAGCTTCAAATCCTTCAAATCTTCTTCCGCTCCCAAAAGTTTCAGCTCCTTCATACTTTCACCTACAGACACCAAACAAACTTTAAAATGTTCACAAACAATTCGGCTATTGGGCTTGTGCTTTTCAGATTGATATCTTTTACAGTTTTTGTAAAATAGCTGTTAAAGTTTAGTGATATTTTCAGGATGTTTTTGCTTTTTCAATGTGTGTGTATGTAGCTTCTTAGTGTGGAGTCTTCACAGCTTAGAGTGCGAAGCTTTGTAAACATTATCTTAAATCTTTCTCTATGAATTGCTCTCACACCCACAATTTTAACTTCACATGCACAATTTATACATCAAAACGTAGGTATTTTTATCTAGTTTCAGCCAATTTGCTCAGTTGTGCGATACGACTTATACTTTTGGCTCTGTGAGCTTCCAAATGACAAGAGTTCTGAATCTTTGTCCATTGACAGCAATGCAAAAGTTACTCCACTTTCCAAAGCAAAATGACCAGCAAACCACTTTTTGAAATCGCCGGTGTGGCCACATTTTTCACTTTATCCATATAAATTTTACATGATTTTGTTCAGGAAGGCCTCGTGGTCGTCATGATTTCGTCATTTGACTGATACCGCTTTTCATTTTGGCAGTATGAGCGTTTGTTTCGGAGGTCGGTATGCAATGTCTGTAGTTGAGTGCCTTGTCTGACAGGACACTTAACCGCAGCTGGAGCTCGTTACAGAGATCAAAGCATGTTTACAAACAGTCAGTGGTAGTAACCATAACAACACGTTCACAGACACTAAAGTTAAATACTACAGGTGTGTACACTATGCATGATTGTCTGATAGTGCAGATGACATGAAAGCAGCTTTTGTGTGGGAGAGCCGGGTTCAAATCCCACTGCTGCACATTAAAATGCAACTCTTTCTGTCTGTCTCTGCCTCCTTTACCCGTCTCTCTTGCTGTCAGTCTGTCTCTCTTTCTGTCTTTCTCTTTCTGTCTATTTCTCTTATACGTCTGTCTGTCTGGATCTCACTGTCTTCAATGTTTATAATTAGCAGGTGTTTGTAATTAAACATCAAAGGAAGGCTTGATTACAGCTGACGGAACACCTGCTGCTCCTCCTTATAGCATGACTCAGCACTTTTTCACAGACAATGAAATTACAATCACTCTCATTCAATTCAGTTTAGAATCAGCTTTTACATTTTTTTTTAAATATTCCACATACTTTTTACGTTAGTGGTGTTGTTCAACTTTTTAACGAAATTCGTGTTAATTACAACCATTCATACTTTTCCACCTATTCTCACTACTTCAACTTCTTTTTACAGATTTAAGCTGTTCATCCAGTTTAGCTTTAGCAATTTAGCTATTCACCACACACACAAACACACACACACACACACACACACGACATAGACACACACACCCGCGAGACACACACACACCCGCGAGACACACACACACACACACACACACGCGCGCACACACACACACATGCGCACACACACACATACAAACCTACACATACACACACACACACACACTCACACATACACACAGTCAGACACACACACAGACACACACACACACACACACACACACACACACACACACACACACACACATAAATACATATGCAGACAGATACACACACGACACAGAGATCAAAGCATGTTTACAAACAGTCATTAGTAGTAACCATAACAACACGTTCACAGACACTAAAGTTAAATACTACAGGTGTGTGCTATGTACCTGACAGTCTGATGGTGCCTAGGACATGACACGTGGCTCTCGTGTGGGAGAACTGGGTTTGAATCACCCTGCTGCACATTAATCAATGTATCTCTGGGGATAACATTCTCTATTTTCTTTTCTTCTTCTTTGCGTTTTCTCTATCTCTCTCTCTCTCACACACACACACACACACACACACACACACACACACACACACACACACACACACACACATACACATACATCCAAACACGTCCAAACCTACACACACACACACACAGACACACACACACACACACACACACACACACACACACACACACACACACACACACACACACACACACACACATACACATACATCCAAACACGTCCAAACCTACACACACACACACACAGACACACACACACACACACACACACACACACACACACACACACACACACTCACTCATATGCATTTTCAGCAGTGCACTGCTATCCATTTCAGATTTTTCAAACAATGTTTCATATTTCTGCATTTTCATCAATGTCTCTCAAAGAATTTTTAAGTCTTCCATAATTATTCATGATTTTGAAAGCCATTCAATTCAGTTCAGCATGAGCTTTTCAAAAATCCTTTTAATACTGCACACATTTTATACATTAGTGGTGTTTTTCAACTGTTTTTAATGAAATTCGTGTCCATTCAAACTTTTCCACCTATTCTCACTACTTCAGCTTCTTCTTACGGATTTAAGCTATTCATCCACTTTAGCTTTAGCAATTTAGCTATTCAGCATTCCCACGCATTTTCTGCAGGAAATGCATTTTCTAGTTAGTGGGAATGCTTATACAGCATTCCCAACTATTGTTATCCTGTTCTTTATTTTTTCTTTTTTTTCTTATTATTATTCCGTACGTTTTTTGGCTCTCCGTAACTTCTGCATACTTTCAGCTATTTAAACCATTCAACTTTTAAAATGTTCAGCTCTTTCAGCAGACGATGGGACTTCTTCAACTTTTTTTCTACTATTTATACTTTTTTAAATATTCAGCTTTTAAGCATTTTATTTTAACATTAAAGTCAATGAGAGCAAGCTTCAAATCCTTCAAATCTTCTTCCGCTCCCAAAAGTTTCAGCTCCTTCATACTTTCACCTACAGACACCAAACAAACTTTAAAATGTTCACAAACAATTCGGCTATTGGGCTTGTGCTTTTCAGATTGATATCTTTTACAGTTTTTGTAAAATAGCTGTTAAAGTTTAGTGATATTTTCAGGATGTTTTTGCTTTTTCAATGTGTGTGTATGTAGCTTCTTAGTGTGGAGTCTTCACAGCTTAGAGTGCGAAGCTTTGTAAACATTATCTTAAATCTTTCTCTATGAATTGCTCTCACACCCACAATTTTAACTTCACATGCACAATTTATACATCAAAACGTAGGTATTTTTATCTAGTTTCAGCCAATTTGCTCAGTTGTGCGATACGACTTATACTTTTGGCTCTGTGAGCTTCCAAATGACAAGAGTTCTGAATCTTTGTCCATTGACAGCAATGCAAAAGTTACTCCACTTTCCAAAGCAAAATGACCAGCAAACCACTTTTTGAAATCGCCGGTGTGGCCACATTTTTCACTTTATCCATATAAATTTTACATGATTTTGTTCAGGAAGGCCTCGTGGTCGTCATGATTTCGTCATTTGACTGATACCGCTTTTCATTTTGGCAGTATGAGCGTTTGTTTCGGAGGTCGGTATGCAATGTCTGTAGTTGAGTGCCTTGTCTGACAGGACACTTAACCGCAGCTGGAGCTCGTTACAGAGATCAAAGCATGTTTACAAACAGTCAGTGGTAGTAACCATAACAACACGTTCACAGACACTAAAGTTAAATACTACAGGTGTGTACACTATGCATGATTGTCTGATAGTGCAGATGACATGAAAGCAGCTTTTGTGTGGGAGAGCCGGGTTCAAATCCCACTGCTGCACATTAAAATGCAACTCTTTCTGTCTGTCTCTGCCTCCTTTACCCGTCTCTCTTGCTGTCAGTCTGTCTCTCTTTCTGTCTTTCTCTTTCTGTCTATTTCTCTTATACGTCTGTCTGTCTGGATCTCACTGTCTTCAATGTTTATAATTAGCAGGTGTTTGTAATTAAACATCAAAGGAAGGCTTGATTACAGCTGACGGAACACCTGCTGCTCCTCCTTATAGCATGACTCAGCACTTTTTCACAGACAATGAAATTACAATCACTCTCATTCAATTCAGTTTAGAATCAGCTTTTACATTTTTTTTTAAATATTCCACATACTTTTTACGTTAGTGGTGTTGTTCAACTTTTTAACGAAATTCGTGTTAATTACAACCATTCATACTTTTCCACCTATTCTCACTACTTCAACTTCTTTTTACAGATTTAAGCTGTTCATCCAGTTTAGCTTTAGCAATTTAGCTATTCACCACACACACAAACACACACACACACACACACACACGACATAGACACACACACCCGCGAGACACACACACACCCGCGAGACACACACACACACACACACACACGCGCGCACACACACACACATGCGCACACACACACATACAAACCTACACATACACACACACACACACACTCACACATACACACAGTCAGACACACACACAGACACACACACACACACACACACACACACACACACACACACACACACACACACATAAATACATATGCAGACAGATACACACACGACACAGAGATCAAAGCATGTTTACAAACAGTCATTAGTAGTAACCATAACAACACGTTCACAGACACTAAAGTTAAATACTACAGGTGTGTGCTATGTACCTGACAGTCTGATGGTGCCTAGGACATGACACGTGGCTCTCGTGTGGGAGAACTGGGTTTGAATCACCCTGCTGCACATTAATCAATGTATCTCTGGGGATAACATTCTCTATTTTCTTTTCTTCTTCTTTGCGTTTTCTCTATCTCTCTCTCTCTCACACACACACACACACACACACACACACACACACACACACACACACACATACACATACATCCAAACACGTCCAAACCTACACACACACACACACAGACACACACACACACACACACACACACACACACACACACACACACATACACATACATCCAAACACGTCCAAACCTACACACACACACACACAGACACACACACACACACACACACACACACACACACACACACACACACTCACTCATATGCATTTTCAGCAGTGCACTGCTATCCATTTCAGATTTTTCAAACAATGTTTCATATTTCTGCATTTTCATCAATGTCTCTCAAAGAATTTTTAAGTCTTCCATAATTATTCATGATTTTGAAAGCCATTCAATTCAGTTCAGCATGAGCTTTTCAAAAATCCTTTTAATACTGCACACATTTTATACATTAGTGGTGTTTTTCAACTGTTTTTAATGAAATTCGTGTCCATTCAAACTTTTCCACCTATTCTCACTACTTCAGCTTCTTCTTACGGATTTAAGCTATTCATCCACTTTAGCTTTAGCAATTTAGCTATTCAGCATTCCCACGCATTTTCTGCAGGAAATGCATTTTCTAGTTAGTGGGAATGCTTATACAGCATTCCCAACTATTGTTATCCTGTTCTTTATATTTTCTTTTTTTTCTTATTATTATTCCGTACGTTTTTTGGCTCTCCGTAACTTCTGCATACTTTCAGCTATTTAAACCATTCAACTTTTAAAATGTTCAGCTCTTTCAGCAGACGATGGGACTTCTTCAACTTTTTTTCTACTATTTATACTTTTTTAAATATTCAGCTTTTAAGCATTTTATTTTAACATTAAAGTCAATGAGAGCAAGCTTCAAATCCTTCAAATCTTCTTCCGCTCCCAAAAGTTTCAGCTCCTTCATACTTTCACCTACAGACACCAAACAAACTTTAAAATGTTCACAAACAATTCGGCTATTGGGCTTGTGCTTTTCAGATTGATATCTTTTACAGTTTTTGTAAAATAGCTGTTAAAGTTTAGTGATATTTTCAGGATGTTTTTGCTTTTTCAATGTGTGTGTATGTAGCTTCTTAGTGTGGAGTCTTCACAGCTTAGAGTGCGAAGCTTTGTAAACATTATCTTAAATCTTTCTCTATGAATTGCTCTCACACCCACAATTTTAACTTCACATGCACAATTTATACATCAAAACGTAGGTATTTTTATCTAGTTTCAGCCAATTTGCTCAGTTGTGCGATACGACTTATACTTTTGGCTCTGTGAGCTTCCAAATGACAAGAGTTCTGAATCTTTGTCCATTGACAGCAATGCAAAAGTTACTCCACTTTCCAAAGCAAAATGACCAGCAAACCACTTTTTGAAATCGCCGGTGTGGCCACATTTTTCACTTTATCCATATAAATTTTACATGATTTTGTTCAGGAAGGCCTCGTGGTCGTCATGATTTCGTCATTTGACTGATACCGCTTTTCATTTTGGCAGTATGAGCGTTTGTTTCGGAGGTCGGTATGCAATGTCTGTAGTTGAGTGCCTTGTCTGACAGGACACTTAACCGCAGCTGGAGCTCGTTACAGAGATCAAAGCATGTTTACAAACAGTCAGTGGTAGTAACCATAACAACACGTTCACAGACACTAAAGTTAAATACTACAGGTGTGTACACTATGCATGATTGTCTGATAGTGCAGATGACATGAAAGCAGCTTTTGTGTGGGAGAGCCGGGTTCAAATCCCACTGCTGCACATTAAAATGCAACTCTTTCTGTCTGTCTCTGCCTCCTTTACCCGTCTCTCTTGCTGTCAGTCTGTCTCTCTTTCTGTCTTTCTCTTTCTGTCTATTTCTCTTATACGTCTGTCTGTCTGGATCTCACTGTCTTCAATGTTTATAATTAGCAGGTGTTTGTAATTAAACATCAAAGGAAGGCTTGATTACAGCTGACGGAACACCTGCTGCTCCTCCTTATAGCATGACTCAGCACTTTTTCACAGACAATGAAATTACAATCACTCTCATTCAATTCAGTTTAGAATCAGCTTTTACATTTTTTTTTAAATATTCCACATACTTTTTACGTTAGTGGTGTTGTTCAACTTTTTAACGAAATTCGTGTTAATTACAACCATTCATACTTTTCCACCTATTCTCACTACTTCAACTTCTTTTTACAGATTTAAGCTGTTCATCCAGTTTAGCTTTAGCAATTTAGCTATTCACCACACACACAAACACACACACACACACACACACACGACATAGACACACACACCCGCGAGACACACACACACCCGCGAGACACACACACACACACACACACACGCGCGCACACACACACACATGCGCACACACACACATACAAACCTACACATACACACACACACACACACTCACACATACACACAGTCAGACACACACACAGACACACACACACACACACACACACACACACACACACACACACACACACACACACACACATAAATACATATGCAGACAGATACACACACGACACAGAGATCAAAGCATGTTTACAAACAGTCATTAGTAGTAACCATAACAACACGTTCACAGACACTAAAGTTAAATACTACAGGTGTGTGCTATGTACCTGACAGTCTGATGGTGCCTAGGACATGACACGTGGCTCTCGTGTGGGAGAACTGGGTTTGAATCACCCTGCTGCACATTAATCAATGTATCTCTGGGGATAACATTCTCTATTTTCTTTTCTTCTTCTTTGCGTTTTCTCTATCTCTCTCTCTCTCACACACACACACACACACACACACACACACACACACACACACACACACACACACATACACATACATCCAAACACGTCCAAACCTACACACACACACACACAGACACACACACACACACACACGCACACACACACACACACACACACACACACACACACACACACACACACACACACACACACATACACATACATCCAAACACGTCCAAACCTACACACACACACACACAGACACACACACACACACACACACACACACACACACACACACACACACACACACACACACACACACACACTCACTCATATGCATTTTCAGCAGTGCACTGCTATCCATTTCAGATTTTTCAAACAATGTTTCATATTTCTGCATTTTCATCAATGTCTCTCAAAGAATTTTTAAGTCTTCCATAATTATTCATGATTTTGAAAGCCATTCAATTCAGTTCAGCATGAGCTTTTCAAAAATCCTTTTAATACTGCACACATTTTATACATTAGTGGTGTTTTTCAACTGTTTTTAATGAAATTCGTGTCCATTCAAACTTTTCCACCTATTCTCACTACTTCAGCTTCTTCTTACGGATTTAAGCTATTCATCCACTTTAGCTTTAGCAATTTAGCTATTCAGCATTCCCACGCATTTTCTGCAGGAAATGCATTTTCTAGTTAGTGGGAATGCTTATACAGCATTCCCAACTATTGTTATCCTGTTCTTTATTTTTTCTTTTTTTTCTTATTATTATTCCGTACGTTTTTTGGCTCTCCGTAACTTCTGCATACTTTCAGCTATTTAAACCATTCAACTTTTAAAATGTTCAGCTCTTTCAGCAGACGATGGGACTTCTTCAACTTTTTTTCTACTATTTATACTTTTTTAAATATTCAGCTTTTAAGCATTTTATTTTAACATTAAAGTCAATGAGAGCAAGCTTCAAATCCTTCAAATCTTCTTCCGCTCCCAAAAGTTTCAGCTCCTTCATACTTTCACCTACAGACACCAAACAAACTTTAAAATGTTCACAAACAATTCGGCTATTGGGCTTGTGCTTTTCAGATTGATATCTTTTACAGTTTTTGTAAAATAGCTGTTAAAGTTTAGTGATATTTTCAGGATGTTTTTGCTTTTTCAATGTGTGTGTATGTAGCTTCTTAGTGTGGAGTCTTCACAGCTTAGAGTGCGAAGCTTTGTAAACATTATCTTAAATCTTTCTCTATGAATTGCTCTCACACCCACAATTTTAACTTCACATGCACAATTTATACATCAAAACGTAGGTATTTTTATCTAGTTTCAGCCAATTTGCTCAGTTGTGCGATACGACTTATACTTTTGGCTCTGTGAGCTTCCAAATGACAAGAGTTCTGAATCTTTGTCCATTGACAGCAATGCAAAAGTTACTCCACTTTCCAAAGCAAAATGACCAGCAAACCACTTTTTGAAATCGCCGGTGTGGCCACATTTTTCACTTTATCCATATAAATTTTACATGATTTTGTTCAGGAAGGCCTCGTGGTCGTCATGATTTCGTCATTTGACTGATACCGCTTTTCATTTTGGCAGTATGAGCGTTTGTTTCGGAGGTCGGTATGCAATGTCTGTAGTTGAGTGCCTTGTCTGACAGGACACTTAACCGCAGCTGGAGCTCGTTACAGAGATCAAAGCATGTTTACAAACAGTCAGTGGTAGTAACCATAACAACACGTTCACAGACACTAAAGTTAAATACTACAGGTGTGTACACTATGCATGATTGTCTGATAGTGCAGATGACATGAAAGCAGCTTTTGTGTGGGAGAGCCGGGTTCAAATCCCACTGCTGCACATTAAAATGCAACTCTTTCTGTCTGTCTCTGCCTCCTTTACCCGTCTCTCTTGCTGTCAGTCTGTCTCTCTTTCTGTCTTTCTCTTTCTGTCTATTTCTCTTATACGTCTGTCTGTCTGGATCTCACTGTCTTCAATGTTTATAATTAGCAGGTGTTTGTAATTAAACATCAAAGGAAGGCTTGATTACAGCTGACGGAACACCTGCTGCTCCTCCTTATAGCATGACTCAGCACTTTTTCACAGACAATGAAATTACAATCACTCTCATTCAATTCAGTTTAGAATCAGCTTTTACATTTTTTTTTAAATATTCCACATACTTTTTACGTTAGTGGTGTTGTTCAACTTTTTAACGAAATTCGTGTTAATTACAACCATTCATACTTTTCCACCTATTCTCACTACTTCAACTTCTTTTTACAGATTTAAGCTGTTCATCCAGTTTAGCTTTAGCAATTTAGCTATTCACCACACACACAAACACACACACACACACACACACACGACATAGACACACACACCCGCGAGACACACACACACCCGCGAGACACACACACACACACACACACACGCGCGCACACACACACACATGCGCACACACACACATACAAACCTACACATACACACACACACACACACTCACACATACACACAGTCAGACACACACACAGACACACACACACACACACACACACACACACACACACACACACACACACACACACACACACACATAAATACATATGCAGACAGATACACACACGACACAGAGATCAAAGCATGTTTACAAACAGTCATTAGTAGTAACCATAACAACACGTTCACAGACACTAAAGTTAAATACTACAGGTGTGTGCTATGTACCTGACAGTCTGATGGTGCCTAGGACATGACACGTGGCTCTCGTGTGGGAGAACTGGGTTTGAATCACCCTGCTGCACATTAATCAATGTATCTCTGGGGATAACATTCTCTATTTTCTTTTCTTCTTCTGTGCGTTTTCTCTATCTCTCTCTCTCTCACACACACACACACACACACACACACACACACACACATACACATACATCCAAACACGTCCAAACCTACACACACACACACACACAGACACACACACACACACACACACACACACACACACACACACACACACACACACACACACACACACACACACACACATACACATACATCCAAACACGTCCAAACCTACACACACACACACACAGACACACACACACACACACACACACACACACACACACACACACACACACACACACACACACTCACTCATATGCATTTTCAGCAGTGCACTGCTATCCATTTCAGATTTTTCAAACAATGTTTCATATTTCTGCATTTTCATCAATGTCTCTCAAAGAATTTTTAAGTCTTCCATAATTATTCATGATTTTGAAAGCCATTCAATTCAGTTCAGCATGAGCTTTTCAAAAATCCTTTTAATACTGCACACATTTTATACATTAGTGGTGTTTTTCAACTGTTTTTAATGAAATTCGTGTCCATTCAAACTTTTCCACCTATTCTCACTACTTCAGCTTCTTCTTACGGATTTAAGCTATTCATCCACTTTAGCTTTAGCAATTTAGCTATTCAGCATTCCCACGCATTTTCTGCAGGAAATGCATTTTCTAGTGTTATTCTGTTCTTTATTTTTCTTCTTATTATTCCGTACGTTTTTTGGCTCTCCGTAACTTCTGCATACTTTCAGCTATTTAAACCATTCAACTTTTAAAGTCTTCAGCTCTTTCAGCAGATGATGGGACTTCTTCAACTTCTTTTCTACTATTTATACTTTTTTAAATATTCAGCTTTTAAGCATTTTATTTTAACATTAAAGTCAATGAGAGCAAGCTTCAAATCCTTCAAATCTTCTTCCGCTCCCAAAAGTTTCTGCTCCTTCATACTTTCACCTACAGACACCAAACACACTTTAAAATGTTCAAAAACAATTCAGCTATTAGGCTATTGCTTTTCAGGTTGATATCTTTTACAGTTCTTGTAAAAAAGCTGTTCAAGTTTATTGATTTTTTCAGGATGTTTTTGCTTTTTCAATGTGTGTGTATGCAGCTCCCTTAGAGTGTTGATGTCCCAGCTAGAGTGCGTAGCTCTGTAACAATGATCTTAAATCTTTCTCTATGAATTGCTCTCACACCCACAATTTTAACTTCACATGCACAATTTATACATCAAAACGTAGGTATTTTTGTCTAGTTTCAGGCAATTTGCTCAGTTGTGCGATACGACTTATACTTTTGGCTCTGTGAGCTTCCAAATGACAAGAGTTCTGAATCATTGTCCATTGACAGCAATGCAAAAGTTACTCCACTTTCCAAAGCAAAATGGACAGCAAACCACTTTTTGAAATCGCCGGTGTGGCCACATTTTTCACCTTATCCATATAAATATTACATGATTTCGTTCAGGAAGGCCTCGTGGTCGTCATGATTTCGTTACTTGACTGATACCGCCTTTCATTTTGGCAGTATGAGCGTTTGTTTCGGAGGTCGTTCAGTGGCTGTGGATACCAGCAGTGTCTCAGTTTGAGCAGCTGCAGCTCGTTACAGAGATCAAAGCATGTTTACAAACAGTCATTGGTAGTAACCATAACAACACGTTCACAGACACTAAAGTTAAATACTACAGGTGTGTACACTATACATGATTGTTATATAGTGCAGAAGACATGAAAGCATCTCTCCCTCTCTCTGTCTGTCTGCCTTTCTTACCCATCTCTCCCTCTGTCTGTCTGTCTGCCTTTCTTACCCATCTCTCCCTCTGTCTGTCTGTCTGTCTGTCTGCCTTTCTTACCCATCTCTCCCTCTGTCTGTCTGTCTGTCTGTCTGTCTGTCTGTCTGCCTTTCTTACCCATCTCTCCCTCTGTCTGTCTGTCTGCCTTTCTTACCCATCTCTCCCTCTGTCTGTCTGTCTGTCTGTCTGCCTTTCTTACCCATCTCTCCCTCTGTCTGTCTGTCTGTCTGTCTGTCTGTCTTTCTTACCCATCTCTCCCTCTGTCTGTCTGTCTTTCTTACCCATCTCTCCCTCTGTCTGTCTGTCTTTCTTACCCATCTCTCCCTCTGTCTGTCTGCCTTTCTTACCCATCTCTCCCTCTGTCTGTCTGTCTGTCTGTCTGTCTGTCTGTCTGCCTTTCTTACCCATCTCTCCCTCTTTCTGTCTGTCTGTCTGTCTGTCTTTCTTACCCATCTCTCCCTCTGTCTGTCTGCCTTTCTTACCCATCTCTCCCTCTGTCTGTCTGTCTGTCTGTCTGTCTGTCTGTCTGTCTTTCTTACCCATCTCTCCCTCTGTCTGTCTGCCTTTCTTACCCATCTCTCCCTCTGTCTGTCTGTCTGTCTGTCTGTCTTTCTTACCCATCTCTCCCTCTGTCTGTCTGTCTGTCTGTCTTTCTTACCCATCTCTCCCTCTGTCTGTCTGTCTGTCTGTCTTTCTTACCCATCTCTCCCTCTGTCTGTCTGCCTTTCTTACCCATCTCTCCCTCTGTCTGTCTGTCTGCCTTTCTTACCCATCTCTCCCTCTGTCTGTCTGTCTGTCTGTCTGTCTGCCTTTCTTACCCATCTCTCCCTCTGTCTGTCTGTCTGTCTTTCTTACCCATCTCTCCCTCTGTCTGTCAGTCTTTCTTACCCATCTCTCCCTCTGTCTGTCTGCCTTTCTTACCCATCTCTCCCTCTGTCTGTCTGCCTTTCTTACCCATCTCTCCCTCTGTCTGTCTGTCTGTCTGTCTGTCTGTCTGTCTGCCTTTCTTACCCATCTCTCCCTCTGTCTGTCTGTCTGCCTTTCTTACCCATCTCTCCCTCTGTCTGTCTGTCTTTCTTACCAATCTCTCCCTCTGTCTGTCTGCCTTTCTTACCCATCTCTCCCTCTGTCTGTCTGCCTTTCTTACCCATCTCTCCCTCTGTCTGTCTGTCTGTCTGTCTGTCTGTCTTTCTTACCCATCTCTCCCTCTGTCTGTCTGCCTTTCTTACCCATCTCTCCCTCTGTCTGTCTGTCTGTCTGTCTGTCTTTCTTACCCATCTCTCCCTCTGTCTGTCTGTCTTTCTTACCCATCTCTCCCTCTGTCTGTCTGCCTTTCTTACCCATCTCTCCCTCTGTCTGTCTGCCTTTCTTACCCATCTCTCCCTCTGTCTGTCTGCCTTTCTTACCCATCTCTCCTTCTGTCTGTCTGCCTTTCTTACCCATCTCTCCCTCTGTCTGTCTGCCTTTCTTACCCATCTCTCCCTCTGTCTGTCTGTCTGTCTGTCTGTCTGTCTCTCTTACACGTTTCTCTCTCTGTTGGTCTGTCTGCTTCTCTTACCCGTCTCTCTTTCTGTCTGTCTGTCTCTGTCTCTTTCTGTCTTGCTGTCTCGCTGTCTGGCTGTCTCTCTTTTCGACTCTCTCTTTCTGTCTGTCTGTCTGTCTGTCTGTCTGTCTGTCTGCTTCTCTTACCAGTCTCTCTCTCTCTGTCTGTCCGTACTACTTTTCCAACTATTCTCATCACTTCAACTTGTTCTTACAGATTTAAGCTATTCATCCAGCTTAGCTTTAGCAATTCAGCTTTTCGAAAAACCTCTTAATATGGCACACATTGTATACATTCGTGGTGTTTTTCAACTGTTTTTAATGAAATTCATGTCCATTCAAAGTTTTCAACCTGTTCTCACTACTTCAGCTTCTTCTTGCGGATTTAAGCTATTCATCCACTTTAGCTTTAGCAATTTAGCTATTCAGCATTCCCACGCATTTTCTGCAGGAAATGCATTTTCTAGTTTTTCTTATTATTATTCCGTACGTTTTTTGGCTCTGCGCAACTTCTGCATACTTTCAGCTATTTAAACCATTCAAATTTTAAAATCTTCAGCTCTTTCAGCAGACGATGGGACTTCTTCAACTTTTTTTCTACTATTTATACTTTTTTAAATATTACGCTTTTAAGCATTTTATTTTAACATTAAAGTCAATGAGAGCAAGCTTCAAATCCTTCAAATCTTCTTCCGCTCCCAAAAGTTTCAGCTCCTTCATACTTTCACCTACAGACACCAAACAAACTTTAAAATGTTCACAAACAATTCAGCTATTGGGCTTGTGCTTTTCAGATTGATATCTTTTACAGGTTTTGTGAAAAAGCTGTTCAAGTTTATTGATTTTTTCAGGATGTTTTTGCTTTTTCAATGTGTGTGTATGCAGCTCCCTTAGAGTGTTGATGTCCCAGCTAGAGTGCGTAGCTCTGTAACAATGATCTTAAATCTTTCTCTATGAATTGCTCTCACACCCACAATTTTAACTTCACATGCACAATTTATACATCAAAACGTAGGTATTTTTGTCTAGTTTCAGGCAATTTGCTCAGTTGTGCGATATGACTTATACTTTTGGCTCTGTGAGCTTCCAAATGACAAGAGTTCTGAATCACTGTCCATTGACAGCAATGCAAAAGTTACTCCACTTTCCAAAGCAAAATGGACAGCAAACCACTTTTTGAAATCGCCGGTGTGGCCACATTTTTCACCTTATCCATATAAATTTTACATGATTTCGTTCAGGAAGGCCTCGTGGTCGTCATGATTTCGTCACTTGACTGATACCGCCTTTCATTTTGGCAGTATGAGCGTTTGTTTCGGAGGTCGTTCAGTGGCTGTGGATACCAGCAGTGTCTCAGTTTGAGCAGCTGCAGCTCGTTACAGAGATCAAAGCATGTTTACAAACAGTCATTGGTAGTAACCATAACAACACATTCACAGACACTAAAGTTAAATACTACAGGTGTGTACACTATACATGATTGTTATATAGTGCAGAAGACATGAAAGCAGCTGTCTGTCTGTCTCCTATTTTGCTGTCTGT
>CM042430.1:685000-690000 GCA_023631565.1 Gymnocephalus cernua
CACGTTCACAGACACTAAAGTTAAATACTACAGGTGTGTACACTATACATGATTGTTATAGTGCAGAAGACATGAAAGCATCTCTCCCTCTCTCTGTCTGTCTGCCTTTCTTACCCATCTCTCCCTCTGTCTGTCTGTTTGCCTTTCTTACAAATCTCTCCCTCTGTCTGTCTGTTTGCCTTTCTTACCCATCTCTCCCTCTGTCTGTCTGTCTGTCTGTCTTTCTGTCTGTCTGTCTGTCTGTCTGTCTGCCTTTCTTACCCATCTCTCCCTCTGTCTGTCTGTCTGTCTGTCTGTCTGCCTTTCTTACCCATCTCTCCCTCTGTCTGTCTGTCTGCCTTTCTTACCCATCTCTCCCTCTGTCTGTCTGTCTGTCTGTCTGTCTGCCTTTCTTACCCATCTCTCCCTCTGTCTGTCTGTCTGTCTGTCTGTCTTTCTTACCCATCTCTCCCTCTTTCTGTCTGTCTTTCTTACCCATCTCTCCCTCTGTCTGTCTGTCTTTCTTACCCATCTCTCCCTCTGTCTGTCTGCCTTTCTTACCCATCTCTCCCTCTGTCTGTCTGCCTTTCTTACCCATCTCTCCCTCTGTCTGTCTGTCTGTCTGTCTGTCTGCCTTTCTTACCCATCTCTCCCTCTGTCTGTCTGTCTGTCTGTCTGTCTTTCTTACCCATCTCTCCCTCTGTCTGTCTGTCTTTCTTACCCATCTCTCCCTCTGTCTGTCTGCCTTTCTTACCCATCTCTCCCTCTGTCTGTCTGCCTTTCTTACCCATCTCTCCCTCTGTTTGTCTGTCTGTCTGTCTGTCTTTCTTACCCATCTCTCCCTCTGTCTGTCTGCCTTTCTTACCCATCTCTCCCTCTGTCTGTCTGTCTGTCTGTCTGTCTGTCTTTCTTTCTTACCCATCTCTCCCTCTGTCTGTCTGTCTTTCTTACCCATCTCTCCCTCTGTCTGTCTGCCTTTCTTACCCATCTCTCCCTCTGTCTGTCTGCCTTTCTTACCCATCTCTCCCTCTGTCTGTCTGCCTTTCTTACCCATCTCTCCCTCTGTCTGTCTGCCTTTCTTACCCATCTCTCCCTCTGTCTGTCTGCCTTTCTTACCCATCTCTCCCTCTGTCTGTCTGTCTGTCTGTCTGTCTGTCTTTCTTACCCATCTCTCCCTCTGTCTGTCTGCCTTTCTTACCCATCTCTCCCTCTGTCTGTCTGTCTGTCTGTCTGTCTGTCTTTCTTACCCATCTCTCCCTCTGTCTGTCTGTCTTTCTTACCCATCTCTCCCTCTGTCTGTCTGTCTTTCTTACCCATCTCTCCCTCTGTCTGTCTGTCTTTCTTACCCATCTCTCCCTCTGTCTGTCTGCCTTTCTTACCCATCTCTCCCTCTGTCTGTCTGCCTTTCTTACCCATCTCTCCCTCTGTCTGTCTGTCTGTCTGTCAGTCTTTCTTACCCATCTCTCCCTCTGTCTGTCTGCCTTTCTTACCCATCTCTCCCTCTGTCTGTCTGTCTGTCTGTCTGTCTTTCTTACCCATCTCTCCCTCTGTCTGTCTGTCTTTCTTACCCATCTCTCCCTCTGTCTGTCTGCCTTTCTTACCCATCTTTCCCTTTGTCTGTCTGCCTTTCTTACCCATCTCTCCCTCTGTCTGTCTGCCTTTCTTACCCATCTCTCCCTCTGTCTGTCTGCCTTTCTTACCCATCTTTCCCTCTGTCTGTCTGCCTTTCTTACCCATCTCTCCCTCTGTCTGTCTGCCTTTCTTACCCATCTCTCCCTCTGTCTGTCTGCCTTTCTTACCCATCTCTCCCTCTGTCTGTCTGCCTTTCTTACCCATCTCTCCCTCTGTCTGTCTGCCTTTCTTACCCATCTCTCCCTCTGTCTGTCTGTCTGTCTGTCTGTCTGTCTTTCTTACCCATCTCTCCCTCTGTCTGTCTGCCTTTCTTACCCATCTCTCCCTCTGTCTGTCTGCCTTTCTTACCCATCTCTCCCTTTGTCTGTCTGCCTTTCTTACCCATCTCTCCCTCTGTCTGTCTGCCTTTCTTACCCATCTCTCCCTCTGTCTGTCTGCCTTTCTTACCCATCTCTCCCTCTGTCTGTCTGTCTGTCTGTCTGTCTTTCTTACCCATCTCTCCCTCTGTCTGTCTGCCTTTCTTACCCATCTCTCCCTCTGTCTGTCTGTCTGTCTGTCTTTCTTACCCATCTCTCCCTCTGTCTGTCTGCCTTTCTTACCCATCTCTCCCTCTGTCTGTCTGCCTTTCTTACCCATCTCTCCCTCTGTCTGCCTTTCTTACCCATCTCTCCCTCTGTCTGTCTGCCTTTCTTACCCATCTCTCCCTCTGTCTGTCTGCCTTTCTTACCCATCTCTCCCTCTGTCTGTCTGCCTTTCTTACCCATCTCTCCCTCTGTCTGTCTGTCTGTCTGTCTGTCTCTCTTACACGTTTCTCTCTCTGTTGGTCTGTCTGCTTCTCTTACCCGTCTCTCTTTCTGTCTGTCTGTCTCTGTCTCTTTCTGTCTTGCTGTCTCGCTGTCTGGCTGTCTCTCTTTTCGACTCTCTCTTTCTGTCTGTCTGTCTCTCTGTCTGTCTGTCTGTCTGTCTGTCTGTCTGTCTGTCTGTCTGTCTGTCTGCTTCTCTTACCAGTCTCTCTCTCTCTGTCTGTCCGTACTACTTTTCCAACTATTCTCATCACTTCAACTTGTTCTTACAGATTTAAGCTATTCATCCAGCTTAGCTTTAGCAATTCAGCTTTTCGAAAAACCTCTTAATATGGCACACATTGTATACATTCGTGGTGTTTTTCAACTGTTTTTAATGAAATTCATGTCCATTCAAAGTTTTCAACCTGTTCTCACTACTTCAGCTTCTTCTTGCGGATTTAAGCTATTCATCCACTTTAGCTTTAGCAATTTAGCTATTCAGCATTCCCACGCATTTTCTGCAGGAAATGCATTTTCTAGTTAGTGGGAATGCTTATACAGCATTCCCAACTATTGTTATCCTGTTCTTTATTTTTTCTTTTTTTTCTTATTATTATTCCGTACGTTTTTTGGCTCTCCGTAACTTCTGCATACTTTCAGCTATTTAAACCATTCAACTTTTAAAATGTTCAGCTCTTTCAGCAGACGATGGGACTTCTTCAACTTTTTTTCTACTATTTATACTTTTTTAAATATTCAGCTTTTAAGCATTTTATTTTAACATTAAAGTCAATGAGAGCAAGCTTCAAATCCTTCAAATCTTCTTCCGCTCCCAAAAGTTTCAGCTCCTTCATACTTTCACCTACAGACACCAAACAAACTTTAAAATGTTCACAAACAATTCGGCTATTGTGCTTGTGCTTTTCAGATTGATATCTTTTACAGTTTTTGTAAAATAGCTGTTAAAGTTTAGTGATATTTTCAGGATGTTTTTGCTTTTTCAATGTGTGTGTATGTAGCTTCTTAGTGTGGAGTCTTCACAGCTTAGAGTGCGAAGCTTTGTAAACATTATCTTAAATCTTTCTCTATGAATTGCTCTCACACCCACAATTTTAACTTCACATGCACAATTTATACATCAAAACGTAGGTATTTTTATCTAGTTTCAGCCAATTTGCTCAGTTGTGCGATACGACTTATACTTTTGGCTCTGTGAGCTTCCAAATGACAAGAGTTCTGAATCTTTGTCCATTGACAGCAATGCAAAAGTTACTCCACTTTCCAAAGCAAAATGACCAGCAAACCACTTTTTGAAATCGCCGGTGTGGCCACATTTTTCACTTTATCCATATAAATTTTACATGATTTTGTTCAGGAAGGCCTCGTGGTCGTCATGATTTCGTCATTTGACTGATACCGCTTTTCATTTTGGCAGTATGAGCGTTTGTTTCGGAGGTCGGTATGCAATGTCTGTAGTTGAGTGCCTTGTCTGACAGGACACTTAACCGCAGCTGGAGCTCGTTACAGAGATCAAAGCATGTTTACAAACAGTCAGTGGTAGTAACCATAACAACACGTTCACAGACACTAAAGTTAAATACTACAGGTGTGTACACTATGCATGATTGTCTGATAGTGCAGATGACATGAAAGCAGCTTTTGTGTGGGAGAGCCGGGTTCAAATCCCACTGCTGCACATTAAAATGCAACTCTTTCTGTCTGTCTCTGCCTCCTTTACCCGTCTCTCTTGCTGTCAGTCTGTCTCTCTTTCTGTCTTTCTCTTTCTGTCTATTTCTCTTATACGTCTGTCTGTCTGGATCTCACTGTCTTCAATGTTTATAATTAGCAGGTGTTTGTAATTAAACATCAAAGGAAGGCTTGATTACAGCTGACGGAACACCTGCTGCTCCTCCTTATAGCATGACTCAGCACTTTTTCACAGACAATGAAATTACAATCACTCTCATTCAATTCAGTTTAGAATCAGCTTTTACATTTTTTTTTAAATATTCCACATACTTTTTACGTTAGTGGTGTTGTTCAACTTTTTAACGAAATTCGTGTTAATTACAACCATTCATACTTTTCCACCTATTCTCACTACTTCAACTTCTTTTTACAGATTTAAGCTGTTCATCCAGTTTAGCTTTAGCAATTTAGCTATTCACCACACACACAAACACACACACACACACACACACACGACATAGACACACACACCCGCGAGACACACACACACCCGCGAGACACACACACACACACACACACACGCGCGCACACACACACACATGCGCACACACACACATACAAACCTACACATACACACACACACACACACTCACACATACACACAGTCAGACACACACACAGACACACACACACACACACACACACACACACACACACACACACACACACACACACACACACATAAATACATATGCAGACAGATACACACACGACACAGAGATCAAAGCATGTTTACAAACAGTCATTAGTAGTAACCATAACAACACGTTCACAGACACTAAAGTTAAATACTACAGGTGTGTGCTATGTACCTGACAGTCTGATGGTGCCTAGGACATGACACGTGGCTCTCGT
>CM042430.1:695000-750000 GCA_023631565.1 Gymnocephalus cernua
AATGACAAGAGTTCTGAATCATTGTCCATTGACAGCAATGCAAAAGTTACTCCACTTTCCAAAGCAAAATGGACAGCAAACCACTTTTTGAAATCGCCGGTGTGGCCACATTTTTCACCTTATCCATATAAATTTTACATGATTTCGTTCAGGAAGGCCTCGTGGTCGTCATGATTTCGTCACTTGACTGATACCGCCTTTCATTTTGGCAGTATGAGCGTTTGTTTCGGAGGTCGTTCAGTGGCTGTGGATACCAGCAGTGTCTCAGTTTGAGCAGCTGCAGCTCGTTACAGAGATCAAAGCATGTTTACAAACAGTCATTGGTAGTAACCATAACAACACATTCACAGACACTAAAGTTAAATACTACAGGTGTGTACACTATACATGATTGTTATATAGTGCAGAAGACATGAAAGCAGCTGTCTGTCTGTCTCCTATTTTGCTGTCTGTCTGTCTGTCTGTCTCTCTTATACGTCTTTCTGTCTGTCTGTCTGTCTGTCTCTCTTATACGTCTTTCTCTCTCTGTCTGTCTGTCTCTCTTATACGTCTTTCTGTCTGTCTGTCTGTCTGTCTCTCTTATACGTCTTTCTGTCTGTCTGTCTGTCTGTCTCTCTTATACGTCTTTCTGTCTGTCTGTCTGTCTATCTTATACGTCTTTCTGTCTCCTATTTTGCTGTCTGTCTGTCTCCTATTTTGCTGTCTGTCTGTCTGTCTGTCTGTCTCTCTTATACGTCTTTCTGTCTGTCTGTCTGTCTGTCTCTCTTATACGTCTTTCTGTCTGTCTGTCTGTCTCTCTTATATGTCTTTCTGTCTGTCTGTCTGTCTGTCTCTCTTATACGTCTTTCTGTCTCCTAATTTGCTGTCTGTCTGTCTCTCTTATACGTCTTTCTGTCTCCTATTTTGCTGTCTGTCTGTCTCCTATTTTGCTGTCTGTCTGTCTGTCTGTCTGTCTGTCTCTCTTATACGTCTGTCTGTCTGTCTGTCTGTCTCTCTTATACGTCTGTCTGTCTGTCTGTCTGTCTCTCTTATACGTCTTTCTGTCTGTCTGTCTGTCTCTCTTATACGTCTTTCTGTCTGTCTGTCTGTCTCTCTTATACGTCTTTCTGTCTGTCTGTCTGTCTCTCTTATAAGTCTTTCTGTCTCCTATTTTGCTGTCTGTCTGTCTCCTATTTTGCTGTCTGTCTGTCTGTCTGTCTCTCTTATACGTCTGTCTGTCTGTCTGTCTGTCTGTCTGTCTCTCTTATACGTCTGTCTGTCCGTCTGTCTGTCTCTCTGTCTCTCTGTCTGTCTGTCTGTCTGTCTGTCTGTCTGTCTGTCACATACACACTCACACATACACACAGTCAGTCTCACTCACACACAGACACACATGCAGACCTACAATCAAATGCAGACACACACTCACACACACACACACTCACACATACACACAGTCAGTCTCACTCACACACACACAGGCACACATGCAGACCTACAATCAAACACAAATACACACACACACCCACCCACACACACACACACACACACACACAGGTTTACACACACACACTCGGACGCTCAGAAAGATGCACACACACACACACACACACACACACACACACACACACACACACACACACACACACACACACACACACACACAAACACACATCCAAACACACACACACACACACATCCAAACACATCCAAACCTACACACACACACTCACACACACACACACATACATTCACACATACACAAAGTCAGTCTCACTCACACACACACACAGACACGCAGACCTACAATCAAACACAAATACAGACACATACACACACACACACACACACACATTCACACAAATACAAATATACACAAACACACTGACACACACACACACATACATATGCAGACAGATACACACACACGTCACAGAGATCAAAGCATGTTTAGAAACAGTCATTAGCTCGTAACCATAACAACACATTCACAGACACTACACTTAAATACTACATGAGAACCGGGTTCAACTCCCACTGCTGCACATTATTCAATTCATCTCTGATGATAATGTTCTCTATTTTCTTTTCTTTATGTTTTGTCTATCTCACACACACATACACACACACATGCACAATTATATGCAACAGACCTGTCTGGTAGTAATACAAAGAATTCATACTTTCAGCCTTTTTAGTCAATGTATTTGAACTTCCAGCAATTGGAAGTCGCTGTCTTTCTCTTCCTCTCTCTCTCTCTCTCTCCCTGTCTCTTTTCTCTTTCTTTCTCTCTCTTTTTGTCCCTCTCTCCCTTTCTCCCTCTCTTTCCCTCTCCCTCTCTCTCTGTCTCTCTCTCCCTCCCCTCTCTCTCGCCATCTCTCTCATTTCCCTGTCCCCCTCTCTTCCTCTCTCTGTATTTGAGCTCTTACCTTTTTTCAGTTTTTCCAGCAGTGCACTGCTATCCATTTGAGATTTTTCAAACAATGTTTCGTATTTCTGCATTTCTCTCAAAGCATTTTTAAGTCTTCCATAATTATTCATGATTTTGAAAGCCATTCAATTCAGTTCAGCATCAGCTTTTCAAAAAGCCTTTTAATATTGCACACATTTTATACATTAGCGGTGTTTTTCAACTGTTTTTAATGAAATTCGTGTCCATTCAAACTTTTCAACCTATTCTCACTACTTCAGCTTCTACTTACGGATTTAAGCTATTCATCCACTTTAGCTTTAGCAATTTAGCTATTCAGCATTCCCACGCATTTTCTGCAGGAAATGCATTTTCTAGTTTTTCTTCTTATTATTCCGTACGTTTTTTGGCTCTCCGTAACTTCTGCATACTTTCAGCTATTTAAACCATTCAACTTTTAAAGTCTTCAGCTCTTTCAGCAGATGATGGGACTTCTTCAACTTCTTTTCTACTATTTATACTTTTTTAAATATTCAGCTTTTAAGCATTTTATTTTAACATTAAAGTCAATGAGAGCAAGCTTCAAATCCTTCAAATCTTCTTCCGCTCCCAAAAGTTTCTGCTCCTTCATACTTTCACCTACAGACACCAAACACACTTTAAAATGTTCAAAAACAATTCAGCTATTAGGCTATTGATTTTCAGGTTGATATCTTTTACAGTTCTTGTAAAAAAGCTGTTCAAGTTTATTGATTTTTTCAGGATGTTTTTGCTTTTTCAATGTGTGTGTATGCAGCTCCCTTAGAGTGTTGATGTCCCAGCTAGAGTGCGTAGCTCTGTAACAATGATCTTAAATCTTTCTCTATGAATTGCTCTCACACCCACAATTTTAACTTCACATGCACAATTTATACATCAAAACGTAGGTATTTTTGTCTAGTTTCAGGCAATTTGCTCAGTTGTGCGATACGACTTATACTTTTGGCTCTGTGAGCTTCCAAATGACAAGAGTTCTGAATCATTGTCCATTGACAGCAATGCAAAAGTTACTCCACTTTCCAAAGCAAAATGGACAGCAAACCACTTTTTGAAATCGCCGGTGTGGCCACATTTTTCACCTTATCCATATAAATATTACATGATTTCGTTCAGGAAGGCCTCGTGGTCGTCATGATTTCGTTACTTGACTGATACCGCCTTTCATTTTGGCAGTATGAGCGTTTGTTTCGGAGGTCGTTCAGTGGCTGTGGATACCAGCAGTGTCTCAGTTTGAGCAGCTGCAGCTCGTTACAGAGATCAAAGCATGTTTACAAACAGTCATTGGTAGTAACCATAACAACACGTTCACAGACACTAAAGTTAAATACTACAGGTGTGTACACTATACATGATTGTTATATAGTGCAGAAGACATGAAAGCATCTCTCCCTCTCTCTGTCTGTCTGCCTTTCTTACCCATCTCTCCCTCTGTCTGTCTGTCTGCCTTTCTTACCCATCTCTCCCTCTGTCTGTCTGTCTGTCTGTCTGCCTTTCTTACCCATCTCTCCCTCTGTCTGTCTGTCTGTCTGTCTGTCTGTCTGCCTTTCTTACCCATCTCTCCCTCTGTCTGTCTGTCTGCCTTTCTTACCCATCTCTCCCTCTGTCTGTCTGTCTGTCTGTCTGCCTTTCTTACCCATCTCTCCCTCTGTCTGTCTGTCTGTCTGTCTGTCTGTCTGTCTTTCTTACCCATCTCTCCCTCTGTCTGTCTGTCTTTCTTACCCATCTCTCCCTCTGTCTGTCTGCCTTTCTTACCCATCTCTCCCTCTGTCTGTCTGCCTTTCTTACCCATCTCTCCCTCTGTCTGTCTGTCTGTCTGTCTGTCTGTCTGTCTGTCTGCCTTTCTTACCCATCTCTCCCTCTTTCTGTCTGTCTGTCTGTCTGTCTTTCTTACCCATCTCTCCCTCTGTCTGTCTGCCTTTCTTACCCATCTCTCCCTCTGTCTGTCTGTCTGTCTGTCTGTCTGTCTGTCTGTCTGTCTGTCTTTCTTACCCATCTCTCCCTCTGTCTGTCTGCCTTTCTTACCCATCTCTCCCTCTGTCTGTCTGTCTGTCTGTCTGTCTTTCTTACCCATCTCTCCCTCTGTCTGTCTGTCTGTCTGTCTTTCTTACCCATCTCTCCCTCTGTCTGTCTGTCTGTCTTTCTTACCCATCTCTCCCTCTGTCTGTCTGCCTTTCTTACCCATCTCTCCCTCTGTCTGTCTGTCTGTCTTTCTTACCCATCTCTCCCTCTGTCTGTCTGCCTTTCTTACCCATCTCTCCCTCTGTCTGTCTGTCTGCCTTTCTTACCCATCTCTCCCTCTGTCTGTCTGTCTGTCTGTCTGTCTGTCTGTCTGCCTTTCTTACCCATCTCTCCCTCTGTCTGTCTGTCTGTCTTTCTTACCCATCTCTCCCTCTGTCTGTCAGTCTTTCTTACCCATCTCTCCCTCTGTCTGTCTGCCTTTCTTACCCATCTCTCCCTCTGTCTGTCTGCCTTTCTTACCCATCTCTCCCTCTGTCTGTCTGTCTGTCTGTCTGTCTGTCTGCCTTTCTTACCCATCTCTCCCTCTGTCTGTCTGTCTGCCTTTCTTACCCATCTCTCCCTCTATCTGTCTGTCTTTCTTACCAATCTCTCCCTCTGTCTGTCTGCCTTTCTTACCCATCTCTCCCTCTGTCTGTCTGCCTTTCTTACCCATCTCTCCCTCTGTCTGTCTGTCTGTCTGTCTGTCTTTCTTACCCATCTCTCCCTCTGTCTGTCTGCCTTTCTTACCCATCTCTCCCTCTGTCTGTCTGTCTGTCTGTCTGTCTTTCTTACCCATCTCTCCCTCTGTCTGTCTGTCTTTCTTACCCATCTCTCCCTCTGTCTGTCTGCCTTTCTTACCCTTCTCTCCCTCTGTCTGTCTGCCTTTCTTACCCATCTCTCCCTCTGTCTGTCTGCCTTTCTTACCCATCTCTCCCTCTGTCTGTCTGCCTTTCTTACCCATCTCTCCCTCTGTCTGTCTGCCTTTCTTACCCATCTCTCCCTCTGTCTGTCTGTCTGTCTGTCTGTCTGTCTGTCTCTCTTACACGTTTCTCTCTCTGTTGGTCTGTCTGCTTCTCTTACCCGTCTCTCTTTCTGTCTGTCTGTCTCTGTCTCTTTCTGTCTTGCTGTCTCGCTGTCTGGCTGTCTCTCTTTTCGACTCTCTCTTTCTGTCTGTCTGTCTGTCTGTCTGTCTGTCTGCTTCTCTTACCAGTCTCTCTCTCTCTGTCTGTCCGTACTACTTTTCCAACTATTCTCATCACTTCAACTTGTTCTTACAGATTTAAGCTATTCATCCAGCTTAGCTTTAGCAATTCAGCTTTTCGAAAAACCTCTTAATATGGCACACATTGTATACATTCGTGGTGTTTTTCAACTGTTTTTAATGAAATTCATGTCCATTCAAAGTTTTCAACCTGTTCTCACTACTTCAGCTTCTTCTTGCGGATTTAAGCTATTCATCCACTTTAGCTTTAGCAATTTAGCTATTCAGCATTCCCACGCATTTTCTGCAGGAAATGCATTTTCTAGTTAGTGGGAATGCTTATACAGCATTCCCAACTATTGTTATCCTGTTCTTTATTTTTTCTTTTTTTTCTTATTATTATTCCGTACGTTTTTTGGCTCTCCGTAACTTCTGCATACTTTCAGCTATTTAAACCATTCAACTTTTAAAATGTTCAGCTCTTTCAGCAGACGATGGGACTTCTTCAACTTTTTTTCTACTATTTATACTTTTTTAAATATTCAGCTTTTAAGCATTTTATTTTAACATTAAAGTCAATGAGAGCAAGCTTCAAATCCTTCAAATCTTCTTCCGCTCCCAAAAGTTTCAGCTCCTTCATACTTTCACCTACAGACACCAAACAAACTTTAAAATGTTCACAAACAATTCAGCTATTGGGCTTGTGCTTTTCAGATTGATATCTTTTACAGTTTTTGTGAAAAAGCTGTTCAAGTTTATTGATTTTTTCAGGATGTTTTTGCTTTTTCAATGTGTGTGTATGCAGCTCCCTTAGAGTGTTGATGTCCCAGCTAGAGTGCGTAGCTCTGTAACAATGATCTTAAATCTTTCTCTATGAATTGCTCTCACACCCACAATTTTAACTTCACATGCACAATTTATACATCAAAACGTAGGTATTTTTGTCTAGTTTCAGGCAATTTGCTCAGTTGTGCGATACGACTTATACTTTTGGCTCTGTGAGCTTCCAAATGACAAGAGTTCTGAATCATTGTCCATTGACAGCAATGCAAAAGTTACTCCACTTTCCAAAGCAAAATGGACAGCAAACCACTTTTTGAAATCGCCGGTGTGGCCACATTTTTCACCTTATCCATATAAATTTTACATGATTTCGTTCAGGAAGGCCTCGTGGTCGTCATGATTTCGTCACTTGACTGATACCGCCTTTCATTTTGGCAGTATGAGCATTTGTGTCGGAGGTCGTTCAGTGGCTCTGGATACCAGCAGTGTTTCAGTTTGAGCAGCTGCAGCTCGTTACAGAGATCAAAGCATGTTTACAAACAGTCATTGGTAGTAACCATAACAACACGTTCACAGACACTAAAGTTAAATACTACAGGTGTGTACACTATACATGATTGTTATAGTGCAGAAGACATGAAAGCATCTCTCCCTCTCTCTGTCTGTCTGCCTTTCTTACCCATCTCTCCCTCTGTCTGTCTGTTTGCCTTTCTTACAAATCTCTCCCTCTGTCTGTCTGTTTGCCTTTCTTACCCATCTCTCCCTCTGTCTGTCTGTCTGTCTGTCTTTCTGTCTGTCTGTCTGTCTGTCTGTCTGCCTTTCTTACCCATCTCTCCCTCTGTCTGTCTGTCTGTCTGTCTGTCTGCCTTTCTTACCCATCTCTCCCTCTGTCTGTCTGTCTGCCTTTCTTACCCATCTCTCCCTCTGTCTGTCTGTCTGTCTGTCTGTCTGCCTTTCTTACCCATCTCTCCCTCTGTCTGTCTGTCTGTCTGTCTGTCTTTCTTACCCATCTCTCCCTCTTTCTGTCTGTCTTTCTTACCCATCTCTCCCTCTGTCTGTCTGTCTTTCTTACCCATCTCTCCCTCTGTCTGTCTGCCTTTCTTACCCATCTCTCCCTCTGTCTGTCTGCCTTTCTTACCCATCTCTCCCTCTGTCTGTCTGTCTGTCTGTCTGTCTGCCTTTCTTACCCATCTCTCCCTCTGTCTGTCTGTCTGTCTGTCTGTCTTTCTTACCCATCTCTCCCTCTGTCTGTCTGTCTTTCTTACCCATCTCTCCCTCTGTCTGTCTGCCTTTCTTACCCATCTCTCCCTCTGTCTGTCTGCCTTTCTTACCCATCTCTCCCTCTGTTTGTCTGTCTGTCTGTCTGTCTTTCTTACCCATCTCTCCCTCTGTCTGTCTGCCTTTCTTACCCATCTCTCCCTCTGTCTGTCTGTCTGTCTGTCTGTCTTTCTTTCTTACCCATCTCTCCCTCTGTCTGTCTGTCTTTCTTACCCATCTCTCCCTCTGTCTGTCTGCCTTTCTTACCCATCTCTCCCTCTGTCTGTCTGCCTTTCTTACCCATCTCTCCCTCTGTCTGTCTGCCTTTCTTACCCATCTCTCCCTCTGTCTGTCTGCCTTTCTTACCCATCTCTCCCTCTGTCTGTCTGCCTTTCTTACCCATCTCTCCCTCTGTCTGTCTGTCTGTCTGTCTGTCTGTCTGTCTTTCTTACCCATCTCTCCCTCTGTCTGTCTGCCTTTCTTACCCATCTCTCCCTCTGTCTGTCTGTCTGTCTGTCTGTCTGTCTGTCTTTCTTACCCATCTCTCCCTCTGTCTGTCTGTCTTTCTTACCCATCTCTCCCTCTGTCTGTCTGTCTTTCTTACCCATCTCTCCCTCTGTCTGTCTGTCTTTCTTACCCATCTCTCCCTCTGTCTGTCTGCCTTTCTTACCCATCTCTCCCTCTGTCTGTCTGCCTTTCTTACCCATCTCTCCCTCTGTCTGTCTGTCTGTCTGTCAGTCTTTCTTACCCATCTCTCCCTCTGTCTGTCTGCCTTTCTTACCCATCTCTCCCTCTGTCTGTCTGTCTGTCTGTCTGTCTTTCTTACCCATCTCTCCCTCTGTCTGTCTGTCTTTCTTACCCATCTCTCCCTCTGTCTGTCTGCCTTTCTTACCCATCTTTCCCTTTGTCTGTCTGCCTTTCTTACCCATCTCTCCCTCTGTCTGTCTGCCTTTCTTACCCATCTCTCCCTCTGTCTGTCTGCCTTTCTTACCCATCTTTCCCTCTGTCTGTCTGCCTTTCTTACCCATCTCTCCCTCTGTCTGTCTGCCTTTCTTACCCATCTCTCCCTCTGTCTGTCTGCCTTTCTTACCCATCTCTCCCTCTGTCTGTCTGCCTTTCTTACCCATCTCTCCCTCTGTCTGTCTGTCTGTCTGTCTGTCTGTCTTTCTTACCCATCTCTCCCTCTGTCTGTCTGCCTTTCTTACCCATCTCTCCCTCTGTCTGTCTGCCTTTCTTACCCATCTCTCCCTTTGTCTGTCTTCCTTTCTTACCCATCTCTCCCTCTGTCTGTCTGCCTTTCTTACCCATCTCTCCCTCTGTCTGTCTGCCTTTCTTACCCATCTCTCCCTCTGTCTGTCTGTCTGTCTGTCTGTCTTTCTTACCCATCTCTCCCTCTGTCTGTCTGCCTTTCTTACCCATCTCTCCCTCTGTCTGTCTGTCTGTCTGTCTTTCTTACCCATCTCTCCCTCTGTCTGTCTGCCTTTCTTACCCATCTCTCCCTCTGTCTGTCTGCCTTTCTTACCCATCTCTCCCTCTGTCTGCCTTTCTTACCCATCTCTCCCTCTGTCTGTCTGCCTTTCTTACCCATCTCTCCCTCTGTCTGTCTGCCTTTCTTACCCATCTCTCCCTCTGTCTGTCTGCCTTTCTTACCCATCTCTCCCTCTGTCTGTCTGTCTGTCTGTCTGTCTCTCTTACACGTTTCTCTCTCTGTTGGTCTGTCTGCTTCTCTTACCCGTCTCTCTTTCTGTCTGTCTGTCTCTGTCTCTTTCTGTCTTGCTGTCTCGCTGTCTGGCTGTCTCTCTTTTCGACTCTCTCTTTCTGTCTGTCTGTCTCTCTGTCTGTCTGTCTGTCTGTCTGTCTGTCTGTCTGTCTGTCTGTCTGTCTGTCTGGCTGTCTGCTTCTCTTACCAGTCTCTCTCTCTCTGTCTGTCCGTACTACTTTTCCAACTATTCTCATCACTTCAACTTGTTCTTACAGATTTAAGCTATTCATCCAGCTTAGCTTTAGCAATTCAGCTTTTCGAAAAACCTCTTAATATGGCACACATTGTATACATTCGTGGTGTTTTTCAACTGTTTTTAATGAAATTCATGTCCATTCAAAGTTTTCAACCTGTTCTCACTACTTCAGCTTCTTCTTGCGGATTTAAGCTATTCATCCACTTTAGCTTTAGCAATTTAGCTATTCAGCATTCCCACGCATTTTCTGCAGGAAATGCATTTTCTAGTTCTTCTTATTATTATTCCGTACGTTTTTTGGCTCTGCGCAACTTCTGCATACTTTCAGCTATTTAAACCATTCAAATTTTAAAATATTCAGCTCTTTCAGCAGACGATGGGACTTCTTCAACTTTTTTTCTACTATTTATAATTTTTTAAATATTAAGCTTTTAAGCATTTTATTTTAACATTAAAGTCAATGAGAGCAAGCTTCAAATCCTTCAAATCTTCTTCCGCTCCCAAAAGTTTCAGCTCCTTCATACTTTCACCTACAGACACCAAACAAACTTTAAAATGTTCACAAACAATTCGGCTATTGGGCTTGTGCTTTTCAGATTGATATCTTTTACAGTTTTTGTGAAAAAGCTGTTCAAGTTTATTGATTTTTTCAGGATGTTTTTGCTTTTTCAATGTGTGTGTATGCAGCTCCCTTAGAGTGTTGATGTCCCAGCTAGAGTGCGTAGCTCTGTAACAATGATCTTAAATCTTTCTCTATGAATTGCTCTCACACCCACAATTTTAACTTCACATGCACAATTTATACATCAAAACGTAGGTATTTTTGTCTAGTTTCAGGCAATTTGCTCAGTTGTGCGATACGACTTATACTTTTGGCTCTGTGAGCTTCCAAATGACAAGAGTTCTGAATCATTGTCCATTGATAGCAATGCAAAAGTTAGTCAACTTTTCAAAGCAAAATGGACAGCAAACCACTTTTTGAAATCGCCGGTGTGGCCACATTTTTCACCTTATCCATATAAATTTTACATGATTTCGTTCAGGAAGGCCTCGTGGTCGTCATGATTTCGTCACTTGACTGATACCCCCTTTCATTTTGGCAGTATGAGCGTTTGTTTCGGAGGTCGTTCAGTGGCTATTGATACCAGCAGTGTCTCAGTTTGAGCAGCTGCAGCTCGTTACAGAGATCAAAGCATGTTTACAAACAGTCATTGGTAGTAACCATAACAACACATTCACAGACACTAAAGTTAAATACTACAGGTGTGTACACTATACATGATTGTTATATAGTGCAGAAGACATGAAAGCATCTCTCCCTCTCTCTGTCTGTCTGCCTTTCTTACCCATCTCTCCCTCTGTCTGTCTGTTTGCCTTTCTTACCCATCTCTCCCTCTGTCTGTCTGTTTGCCTTTCTTACCCATCTCTCCCTCTGTCTGTCTGTCTGTCTGTCTGTCTGCCTTTCTTACCCATCTCTCCCTCTGTCTGTCTGTCTGTCTGCCTTTCTTACCCATCTCTCCCTCTGTCTGTCTGTCTGTCTGTCTGTCTGTCTGCCTTTCTTACCCATCTCTCCCTCTGTCTGTCTGTCTGCCTTTCTTACCCATCTCTCCCTCTGTCTGTCTGTCTGTCTGTCTGTCTGTCTGCCTTTCTTACCCATCTCTCCCTCTGTCTGTCTGTTTGCCTTTCTTACCCATCTCTCCCTCTGTCTGTCTGTTTGCCTTTCTTACCCATCTCTCCCTCTGTCTGTCTGTTTGCCTTTCTTACCCATCTCTCCCTCTGTCTGTCTGTCTGTCTGTCTGTCTGTCTGTCTGTCTGTCTGTCTGTCTGCCTTTCTTACCCATCTCTCCCTCTGTCTGTCTGTCTGTCTGTCTGCCTTTCTTACCCATCTCTCCCTCTGTCTGTCTGTCTGTCTGTCTGTCTGTCTGTCTGTCTGTCTGTCTGTGTGTCTGCCTTTCTTACCCATCTCTCCCTCTGTCTGTCTGTCTGCCTTTCTTACCCATCTCTCCCTCTGTCTGTCTGTCTGTCTGTCTGCCTTTCTTACCCATCTCTCCCTCTGTCTGTCTGTCTGTCTGTCTTTCTTACCCATCTCTCCCTCTGTCTGTCTGTCTTTCTTACCCATCTCTCCCTCTGTCTGTCTGTCTTTCTTACCCATCTCTCCCTCTGTCTGTCTGCCTTTCTTACCCATCTCTCCCTCTGTCTGTCTGCCTTTCCTACCCATCTCTCCCTCTGTCTGTCTGTCTGTCTGTCTGTCTGTCTTTCTTACCCATCTCTCCCTCTGTTTGTCTGTCTTTCTTACCCATCTCTCCCTCTGTCTGTCTGCCTTTCTTACCCATCTCTCCCTCTGTCTGTCTGCCTTTCTTACCCATCTCTCCCTCTGTCTGTCTGTCTGTCTTTCTTACCCATCTCTCCCTCTGTCTGTCTGCCTTTCTTACCCATCTCTCCCTCTGTCTGTCTGTCTGTCTGTCTGTCTGTCTGTCTTTCTTACCCATCTCTCCCTCTGTCTGTCTGTCTTTCTTACCCATCTCTCCCTCTGTCTGTCTGCCTTTCTTACCCATCTCTCCCTCTGTCTGTCTGCCTTTCTTACCCATCTCTCCCTCTGTCTGTCTGCCTTTCTTACCCATCTCTCCCTCTGTCTGTCTGCCTTTCTTACCCATCTCTCCCTCTGTCTGTCTGCCTTTCTTACCCATCTCTCCCTCTGTCTGTCTGTCGGTCTGTCTGTCTGTCTCTCTTACACGTTTCTCTCTCTGTTGGTCTGTCTGCTTCTCTTACCCGTCTCTCTTTCTGTCTGTCTGTCTCTGTCTCTTTCTGTCTTGCTGTCTCGCTGTCTGGCTGTCTCTCTTTTCGACTCTCTCTTTCTGTCTGTCTGTCTGTCTGTCTGTCTGTCTGCTTCTCTTACCAGTCTCTCTCTCTCTGTCTGTCCGTACTACTTTTCCAACTATTCTCATCACTTCAACTTGTTCTTACAGATTTAAGCTATTCATCCAGCTTAGCTTTAGCAATTCAGCTTTTCGAAAAACCTCTTAATATGGCACACATTGTATACATTCGTGGTGTTTTTCAACTGTTTTTAATGAAATTCGTGTCCATTCAAAGTTTTCAACCTGTTCTCACTACTTCAGCTTCTTCTTGCGGATTTAAGCTATTCATCCACTTTAGCTTTAGCAATTTAGCTATTCAGCATTCCCACGCATTTTCTGCAGGAAATGCATTTTCTAGTTAGTGGGAATGCTTATACAGCATTCCCAACTATTGTTATTCTGTTCTTTATTTTTTAGTGGGAATGCTTATACAGCATTCCCAACTATTGTTATCCTGTTCTTTATTTTTTCTTTTTTTTCTTATTATTATTCCGTACGTTTTTTGGCTCTCCGTAACTTCTGCATACTTTCAGCTATTTAAACCATTCAACTTTTAAAATGTTCAGCTCTTTCAGCAGACGATGGGACTTCTTCAACTTTTTTTCTACTATTTATACTTTTTTAAATATTCAGCTTTTAAGCATTTTATTTTAACATTAAAGTCAATGAGAGCAAGCTTCAAATCCTTCAAATCTTCTTCCGCTCCCAAAAGTTTCAGCTCCTTCATACTTTCACCTACAGACACCAAACAAACTTTAAAATGTTCACAAACAATTCGGCTATTGGGCTTGTGCTTTTCAGATTGATATCTTTTACAGTTTTTGTAAAATAGCTGTTAAAGTTTAGTGATATTTTCAGGATGTTTTTGCTTTTTCAATGTGTGTGTATGTAGCTTCTTAGTGTGGAGTCTTCACAGCTTAGAGTGCGAAGCTTTGTAAACATTATCTTAAATCTTTCTCTATGAATTGCTCTCACACCCACAATTTTAACTTCACATGCACAATTTATACATCAAATCGTAGGTATTTTTATCTAGTTTCAGCCAATTTGCTCAGTTGTGCGATACGACTTATACTTTTGGCTCTGTGAGCTTCCAAATGACAAGAGTTCTGAATCTTTGTCCATTGACAGCAATGCAAAAGTTACTCCACTTTCCAAAGCAAAATGACCAGCAAACCACTTTTTGAAATCGCCGGTGTGGCCACATTTTTCACTTTATCCATATAAATTTTACATGATTTTGTTCAGGAAGGCCTCGTGGTCGTCATGATTTCGTCATTTGACTGATACCGCTTTTCATTTTGGCAGTATGAGCGTTTGTTTCGGAGGTCGGTATGCAATGTCTGTAGTTGAGTGCCTTGTCTGACAGGACACTTAACCGCAGCTGGAGCTCGTTACAGAGATCAAAGCATGTTTACAAACAGTCAGTGGTAGTAACCATAACAACACGTTCACAGACACTAAAGTTAAATACTACAGGTGTGTACACTATGCATGATTGTCTGATAGTGCAGATGACATGAAAGCAGCTTTTGTGTGGGAGAGCCGGGTTCAAATCCCACTGCTGCACATTAAAATGCAACTCTTTCTGTCTGTCTCTGCCTCCTTTACCCGTCTCTCTTGCTGTCAGTCTGTCTCTCTTTCTGTCTTTCTCTTTCTGTCTATTTCTCTTATACGTCTGTCTGTCTGGATCTCACTGTCTTCAATGTTTATAATTAGCAGGTGTTTGTAATTAAACATCAAAGGAAGGCTTGATTACAGCTGACGGAACACCTGCTGCTCCTCCTTATAGCATGACTCAGCACTTTTTCACAGACAATGAAATTACAATCACTCTCATTCAATTCAGTTTAGAATCAGCTTTTACATTTTTTTTTAAATATTCCACATACTTTTTACGTTAGTGGTGTTGTTCAACTTTTTAACGAAATTCGTGTTAATTACAACCATTCATACTTTTCCACCTATTCTCACTACTTCAACTTCTTTTTACAGATTTAAGCTGTTCATCCAGTTTAGCTTTAGCAATTTAGCTATTCACCACACACACAAACACACACACACACACACAAACACGACATAGACACACACACCCGCGAGACACACACACACCCGCGAGACACACACACACACACACACACACGCGCGCACACACACACACATGCGCACACACACACATACAAACCTACACATACACACACACACACACACTCACACATACACACAGTCAGACACACACACAGACACACACACACACACACACACACACACACACACACACACACACACACACACACATAAATACATATGCAGACAGATACACACACGACACAGAGATCAAAGCATGTTTACAAACAGTCATTAGTAGTAACCATAACAACACGTTCACAGACACTAAAGTTAAATACTACAGGTGTGTGCTATGTACCTGACAGTCTGATGGTGCCTAGGACATGACACGTGGCTCTCGTGTGGGAGAACTGGGTTTGAATCACCCTGCTGCACATTAATCAATGTATCTCTGGGGATAACATTCTCTATTTTCTTTTCTTCTTCTTTGCGTTTTCTCTATCTCTCTCTCTCTCACACACACACACACACACACACACACACACACACACACACACACACACACACACACACACACACACATACACATACATCCAAACACGTCCAAACCTACACACACACACACACAGACACACACACACACACACACACACACACACACACACACACACACACACACACACACACACACACACACACACACACATACACATACATCCAAACACGTCCAAACCTACACACACACACACACAGACACACACACACACACACACACACACACACACACACACACACACACACACACACACACACACACACACACACACACTCACTCATATGCATTTTCAGCAGTGCACTGCTATCCATTTCAGATTTTTCAAACAATGTTTCATATTTCTGCATTTTCATCAATGTCTCTCAAAGAATTTTTAAGTCTTCCATAATTATTCATGATTTTGAAAGCCATTCAATTCAGTTCAGCATGAGCTTTTCAAAAATCCTTTTAATACTGCACACATTTTATACATTAGTGGTGTTTTTCAACTGTTTTTAATGAAATTCGTGTCCATTCAAACTTTTCCACCTATTCTCACTACTTCAGCTTCTTCTTACGGATTTAAGCTATTCATCCACTTTAGCTTTAGCAATTTAGCTATTCAGCATTCCCACGCATTTTCTGCAGGAAATGCATTTTCTAGTTAGTGGGAATGCTTATACAGCATTCCCAACTATTGTTATTCTGTTCTTTATTTTTAGTGGGAATGCTTATACAGCATTCCCAACTATTGTTATTCTGTTCTTTCTTTTTTCTTATTATTCCGTACGTTTTTTGGCTCTGCGCAACTTCTGCATACTTTCAGCTATTTAAACCATTCAACTTTTAAAATCTTCAGCTCTTTCAGCAGATGATGGGACTTCTTCAACTTTTTTTCTACTATTTATACTTTTTTAAATATTAAGCTTTTAAGCATTTTATTTTAACATTAAAGTCAATGAGAGCAAGCTTCAAATCCTTCAAATCTTCTTCCGCTCCCAAAAGTTTCAGCTCCTTCATACTTTCACCTACAGACACCAAACAAACTTTAAAATGTTCACAAACAATTCGGCTATTGGGCTTGTGCTTTTCAGATTGATATCTTTTACAGTTTTTGTGAAAAAGCTGTTCAAGTTTATTGATTTTTTCAGGATGTTTTTGCTTTTTCAATGTGTGTGTATGCAGCTCCCTTAGAGTGTTGATGTCCCAGCTAGAGTGCGTAGCTCTGTAACAATGATCTTAAATCTTTCTCTATGAATTGCTCTCACACCCACAATTTTAACTTCACATGCACAATTTATACATCAAAACGTTGGTATTTTTGTCTAGTTTCAGGCAATTTGCTCAGTTGTGCGATACGACTTATACTTTTGGCTCTGTGAGCTTCCAAATGCCAGGGGTCCAAAATCTTTGTCCATTGACAGCAATGCAAAAGTTACTCCCCTTTTTCAAAGCTGAATGGACAGCAAAGCACTTTTTGAAATCGCCGGTGTGGCCACATTTTTTACTTTATCCATATAAATTTTACATGATTTCGTTCAGGAAGGCCTCGTGGTCGTCATGATTTCATCACTTGACTGATACCGCCTTTCATTTTGGCAGTATGAGCGTTTGTTTCGGAGGTCGTTCAGTGGCTGTGGATACCAGCAGTGTCTCAGTTTGAGCAGCTGCAGCTCGTTACTGAGATCAAAGCATGTTTACAAACAGTCATTGGTAGTAACCATAACAACACATTCACAGACACTAAAGTTAAATACTACAGGTGTGTACACTATACATGATTGTTATATAGTGCAGAAGACATGAAAGCAGCTTTTGTATGGGAGACCCGGGTTCAAATCCCACTGCTGCACATTAAAAAGTAACTCTGTCTTTCTGTCTGTCTATCTCTCTTATACGTCTTTCTGTCTGTCTGTCTCTCTTATACGTCTGTCTGTCTGTCTGTCTGTCTGTCTCTCTTATACGTCTGTCTGTCTGTCTGTCTGTCTCTGTCTGTCTGTCTGTCTGTCTGTCTGTCTGTCTCTCTTATACGTCTTTCTGTCTGTCTGTCTCTCTTATACGTCTTTATGTCTGTCTGTCTGTCTCTCTTATACGTCTTTCTGTCTGTCTGTCTGTCTGTCTCTCTTATACGTCTTTCTGTCTGTCTCTCTTATACGTCTTTCTGTCTCCTATTTTGCTGTCTGTCTGTCTGTCTGTCTGTCTTGCTGTCTGTCTGTCTGTCTGTCTTTCTGTCTTGCTGTCTGTCTGTCTGTCTTGCTGTCTGTCTGTCTCTCTTATACGTCATTCTGTCTGTCTGTCTGTCTGTCTCTCTTATACGTCTTTCTGTCTGTCTGTCTCTCTTATACGTCTGTCTGTCTGTCTGTCTCTCTTATACATCTTTCTGTCTGTCTGTCTGTCTCTCTTATACGTCTTTCTGTCTGTCTGTCTGTCTCTCTTATACGTCTGTCTGTCTGTCTGTCTGTCTCTCTTATACGTCTGTCTGTCTGTCTGTCTCCTATTTTGCTGTCTGTCTGTCTGTCTGTCTGTCTCCTATTTTGCTGTCTGTCTGTCTGTCTCCTATTTTGCTGTCTGTCTGTCTGTCTGCTATTTTGCTGTCTGTCTGTCTGTCTGTCTGTCTCCTATTTTGCTGTCTGTCTGTCTGTCTCCTATTTTGTTGTCTGTCTGTCTGTCTGTCTGTCTGTCTCCTATTTTGCTGTCTGTCTGTCTCCTATTTTGCTGTCTGTCTGTCTGTCTGTCTGTCTGTCTGTCTGTCTCCTATTTTGCTGTCTGTCTGTCTGTCTGTCTGTCTGTCTGTCTCCTATTTTGCTGTCTGTCTGTATGTCTGTCTGTCTGTCTCTCTTATACGTCTGTCTGTCTGTCTGTCTCTCTTATACGTCTTTCTGTCTGTCTGTCTCTCTTATACGTCTTTCTGTCTGTCTGTCTGTCTCTCTTATACGTCTTTCTGTCTGTCTGTCTGTCTCTCTTATACGTCTTTCTGTCTGTCTGTCTCTCTTATACGTCTGTCTGTCTGTCTGTCTCTCTTATACGTCTGTCTGTCTGTCTGTCTGTCTCTCTTATACGTCTGTCTGTCTGTCTGTCTCTCTTATACGTCTTTCTGTCTGTCTGTCTGTCTCTCTTATACGTCTTTCTGTCTGTCTGTCTGTCTGTCTTTCTGTCTCCTGTTTTGCTGTCTGTCTGTCTGTCTGTCTCTCTTATACGTCTGTCTGTCTCTCTGTCTCTCTTATACGTCTGTCTGTCTGTCTCTCTGTCTCTCTGTCTGTCTGTCTGTCTGTCTGTCTGTCTGTCTGTCACACACACACTCACACATTCACACAGTCAGTCTCACTCACACACACACAGCCACACATGCAGACCTACAATCAAACACAAATATACACACACACACACACACACACACACACACACACACAGGTTTACACACACACACTCGGACGCTCATACAGATGCACACACACACACACTCACACATACACACAGTCAGTCTCACTCACACACACAGGCACACATGCAGACCTACAATCAAACACAAATACACACACACCCACACACACACACACACACAGGTTTACACACACACACTCGGACGCTCAGAAAGATGCACACACACACACACACACACACACACACACACACACACACACACACACACACACACACACATCCAAACCTACACACACACACTCACACACACACACACATACATTCACACATTCACAAAGTCAGTCTCACTCACACACACAGACACGCAGACCTACAATCAAACACAAATACAGACACATACACACACACACACACACACACATTCACACAAATACACATACCGTAAAACTTCAAATAATAGCCCGGGCTTCTATTTACCCAAATCGCCGAAATGCCCCGGCGTGTATTTGAGACAGGCGTCTATAAGAGACGGGCCTTTAATTGACGATGCTTTACCCGCATGCTGTGGATCCACTCACACACGCTCACCTCCAGCTCTTCACTGACCTTCTTCCTCCCTCCGCCTCCCAGTCTGGCCCTTTGGTCGTCTTCCTCGGACAGACGTCGCAGTTCTGCTTTATGTTTACCAGGCATGGATTTAATTAGCGGAGGTAATGTTAATAGTACTGTATGAGTTGCAACACACTTCGGCTCCGCTATGTTTGTGTGTGTGTGAGAGTGTGTGCGCGCAGCGCGGACATCGCTGTTCACAATCCCGTCTATCTTCTAAAATGCAACGCTTTTATCCAAATGAATTGTGTTGGACGGGTTTTAAAAGATCAAATACAACCCGACACGGAAAAAAACAAAAAAACAGACCAGGCCTCTATTTGAGACCGGCCTTTATTTACCCAAATCTGTTGTCACACCAGGCGTTTAAAAGAGACAGGCGTCTATTTGGGACTCGGCTATTATTTGAAGTTTTACGGTATACACAAACACACTGACACACACACACACATACATATGCAGACAGATACACACACACGTCACAGAGATCAAAGCATGTTTAGAAACAGTCATAACCATAACAACACATTCACAGACACTACAGTTAAATACTACATGAGAACCGGGTTCAACTCCCACTGCTGCACATTATTTAATTAATCTCTGATGATAATGTTCTCTATTTTCTTTTCTTTATGTTTTCTCTATCTCACACACACATACACACACACATGCACAATTATATGCAACAGACCTGTCTGGTAGTAATACAAAGAATTCATACTTTCAGCCTTTTTAGTCAATGTATTTGAACTTCCAGCAATTGGAAGTCGCTGTCTTTCTCTTCCTCTCTCTCTCTCTCTCTCCCTGTCTCTTTTCTCTTTCTTTCTCTCTCTTTTTGTCCCTCTCTCCCTTTCTCCCTCTCTTTCCCTCTCCCTCTCTCTCTGTCTCTCTCTCCCTCCCCCTCTCTCTCGCCATCTCTCTCCTTTCCCTGTCCCCCTCTCTTCCTCTCTCTGTATTTGAGCTCTTACCTTTTTTCAGTTTTTCCAGCAGTGCACTGCTATCCATTTGAGATTTTTCAAACAATGTTTCGTATTTCTGCATTTCTCTCAAAGCATTTTTAAGTCTTCCATAATTATTCATGATTTTGAAAGCCATTCAATTCAGTTCAGCATCAGCTTTTCAAAAAGCCTTTTAATATTGCACACATTTTGTACATTAGTGGTGTTTTTCAACTGTTTTTAATGAAATTCGTGTCCATTCAAACTTTTCAACCTATTCTCACTACTTCAGCTTCTACTTACGGATTTAAGCTATTCATCCACTTTAGCTTTAGCAATTTAGCTATTCAGCATTCCCACGCATTTTCTGCAGGAAATGCATTTTCTAGTTCTTCTTATTATTATTATTCCGTACGTTTTTTGGCTCTCCGTAACTTCTGCATACTTTCAGCTATTTAAGCCATTCAACTTTTAAAATGTTCAGCTCTTTCAGCAGACGATGGGACTTCTTCAACTTTTGTTCTACTATTTATACTTTTTTAAATATTAAGCTTTTAAGCATTTTATTTTAACATTAAAGTCAATGAGAGCAAGCTTCAAATCCTTCAAATCTTCTTCCGCTCCCAAAAGTTTCAGCTCCTTCATACTTTCACCTACAGACACCAAACAAACTTTAAAATGTTCAAAAACAATTCAGCTATTAGGCTATTGCTTTTCAGGTTGATATCCTTTACAGTTTTTGTGAAAAAGCTGTTCAAGTTTATTGATTTTTTCAGGATGTTTTTGCTTTTTCAATGTGTGTGTATGCAGCTCCCTTAGAGTGTTGATGTCCCAGCTAGAGTGCGTAGCTCTGTAACAATGATCTTAAATCTTTCTATATGAATTGCTCTCACACCCACAATTTTAACTTCACATGCACAATTTATACATCAAAACATAGGTATTTTTGTCTAGTTTCAGGCAATTTGCTCAGTTGTGCGATACGACTTATACTTTTGGCTCTGTGAGCTTCCAAATGACAAGAGTTCTGAATCATTGTCCATTGACAGCAATGCAAAAGTTACTCCACTTTCCAAAGCAAAATGGACAGCAAACCACTTTTTAAAATCGCCGGTGTGGCCACATTTTTCACCTTATCCATATAAATTTTACATGATTTCGTTCAGGAAGGCCTCGTGGTCGTCATGATTTCGTCACTTGACTGATACCGCCTTTCATTTTGGCAGTATGAGCGTTTGTTTCGGAGGTCGTTCAGTGGCTATTGATACCAGCAGTGTCTCAGTTTGAGCAGCTGCAGCTCGTTACAGAGATCAAAGCATGTTTACAAACAGTCATTGGTAGTAACCATAACAACACATTCACAGACACTAAAGTTAAATACTACAGGTGTGTACACTATACATGATTGTTATATAGTGCAGAAGACATGAAAGCATCTCTCCCTCTCTCTGTCTGTCTGCCTTTCTTACCCATCTCTCCCTCTGTCTGTCTGTCTCCTATTTTGCTGTCTGTCTGTCTGTCTGTCTGTCTGTCTGTCTGTCTCCTATTTTGCTGTCTGTCTGTCTGTCTCTCTGTCTCTTATACGTCTGTCTGTCTGTCTCTCTGTCTCTCTGTCTGTCTGTCTGTCTGTCTGTCTGTCACATACACACTCACACATACACACAGTCAGTCTCACTCACACACAGACACACATGCAGACCTACAATCAAATGCAGACACACACTCACACACACACACACTCACACATACACACAGTCAGTCTCACTCACACACACACAGGCACACATGCAGACCTACAATCAAACACAAATACACACACACCCACACACACACACACACACAGGTTTACACACACACACTCGGACGCTCAGAAAGATGCACACACACACACACAAACACACACACACACAAACACACATCCAAACACACACACACACACACACACACACATCCAAACACATCCAAACCTACACACACACACTCACACACACACACACATACATTCACACATACACAAAGTCAGTCTCACTCACACACACAGACACGCAGACCTACAATCAAACACAAATACAGACACATACACACACACACACACACACACATTCACACAAATACAAATATACACAAACACACTGACACACACACACACATACATATGCAGACAGATACACACACACGTCACAGAGATCAAAGCATGTTTAGAAACAGTCATTAGCTCGTAACCATAACAACACATTCACAGACACTACAGTTAAATACTACATGAGAACCGGGTTCAACTCCCACTGCTGCACATTATTCAATTCATCTCTGATTCTTTTCTTTATGTTTTCTCTATCTCACACACACATACACACACACATGCACAATTATATGCAACAGACCTGTCTGGTAGTAATACAAAGAATTCATACTTTCAGCCTTTTTAGTCAATGTATTTGAACTTCCAGCAATTGGAAGTCGCTGTCTTTCTCTTCCTCTCTCTCTCTCTCTCCCTGTCTCTTTTCTCTTTCTTTCTCTCTCTTTTTGTCCCTCTCTCCCTTTCTCCCTCTCTTTCCCTCTCCCTCTCTCTCTGTCTCTCTCTCCCTCCCCTCTCTCTCGCCATCTCTCTCATTTCCCTGTCCCCCTCTCTTCCTCTCTCTGTATTTGAGCTCTTACCTTTTTTCAGTTTTTCCAGCAGTGCACTGCTATCCATTTGAGATTTTTCAAACAATGTTTCGTATTTCTGCATTTCTCTCAAAGCATTTTTAAGTCTTCCATAATTATTCATGATTTTTAAAGCCATTCAATTCAGTTCAGCATCAGCTTTTCAAAAAGCCTTTTAATATTGCACACATTTTATACATTAGCGGTGTTTTTCAACTGTTTTTAATGAAATTTGTGTCCATTCAAACTTTTCAACCTATTCTCACTACTTCAGCTTCTACTTACGGATTTAAGCTATTCATCCACTTTAGCTTTAGCAATTTAGCTATTCAGCATTCCCACGCATTTTCTGCAGGAAATGCATTTTCTAGTTAGTGGGAATGCTTATACAGCATTCCCAACTATTGTTATTCTGTTCTTTCTTTTTTCTTCTTATTATTCCGTACGTTTTTTGGCTCTGCGCAACTTCTGCATACTTTCAGCTATTTAAACCATTCAACTTTTAAAATCTTCAGCTCTTTCAGCAGATGATGGGACTTCTTCAACTTTTTTTCTACTATTTATACTTTTTTAAATATTAAGCTTTTAAGCATTTTATTTTAACATTAAAGTCAATGAGAGCAAGCTTCAAATTCTTCAAATCTTCTTCCGCTCCCAAAAGTTTCAGCTCCTTCATACTTTCACCTACAGACACCAAACAAACTTTAAAATGTTCACAAACAATTCGGCTATTGGGCTTGTGCTTTTCAGATTGATATCTTTTACAGTTTTTGTGAAAAAGCTCTTCAAGTTTATTGATGTTTTCAGGATGTTTTTGCTTTTTCAATGTGTGTGTATGCAGCTCCCTTAGAGTGTTGATGTCCCAGCTAGAGTGCGTAGCTCTGTAACAATGATCTTAAATCTTTCTCTATGAATTGCTCTCACACCCACAATTTTAACTTCACATGCACAATTTATACATCAAAACGTAGGTATTTTTGTCTAGTTTCAGGCAATTTGCTCAGTTGTGCGATACGACTTATACTTTTGGCTCTGTGAGCTTCCAAATGACAAGAGTTCTGAATCATTGTCCATTGACAGCAATGCAAAAGTTACTCCACTTTCCAAAGCAAAATGGACAGCAAACCACTTTTTGAAATCGCCGGTGTGGCCACATTTTTCACCTTATCCATATAAATTTTACATGATTTCGTTCAGGAAGGCCTCGTGGTCGTCATGATTTCGTCACTTGACTGATACCGCCTTTCATTTTGGCAGTATGAGCGTTTGTTTCGGAGGTCGTTCAGTGGCTGTGGATACCAGCAGTGTCTCAGTTTGAGCAGCTGCAGCTCGTTACAGAGATCAAAGCATGTTTACAAACAGTCATTGGTAGTAACCATAACGACACGTTCACAGACACTAAAGTTAAATACTACAGGTGTGTACACTATACATGATTGTTATATAGTGCAGAAGACATGAAAGCATCTCTCCCTCTCTCTGTCTGTCTGCCTTTCTTACCCATCTCTCCCTCTGTCTGTCTGTTTGCCTTTCTTACCCATCTCTCCCTCTGTCTGTCTGTTTGCCTTTCTTACCCATCTCTCCCTCTGTCTGTCTGTCTGTCTGTCTGCCTTTCTTACCCATCTCTCCCTCTGTCTGTCTGTCTGTCTGTCTGCCTTTCTTACCCATCTCTCCCTCTGTCTGTCTGTCTGCCTTTCTTACCCATCTCTCCCTCTGTCTGTCTGTCTTTCTTACCCATCTCTCCCTCTGTCTGTCTGCCTTTCTTACCCATCTCTCCCTCTGTCTGTCTGCCTTTCTTACCCATCTCTCCCTCTGTCTGTCTGTCTGTCTGTCTGTCTGCCTTTCTTACCCATCTCTCCCTCTGTCTGTCTGTCTGTCTGTCTGTCTGTCTGTCTTTCTTACCCATCTCTCCCTCTGTCTGTCTTTCTTTCTTACCCATCTCTCCCTCTGTCTGTCTGCCTTTCTTACCCATCTCTCCCTCTGTCTGTCTGTCTGTCTGTCTGTCTGTCTGTCTTTCTTACCCATCTCTCCCTCTGTCTGTCTGCCTTTCTTACCCATCTCTCCCTCTGTCTGTCTGTCTTTCTTACCCATCTCTCCCTCTGTCTGTCTGCCTTTCTTACCCATCTCTCCCTCTGTCTGTCTGCCTTTCTTACCCATCTCTCCCTCTGTCTGTCTGTCTGTCTTTCTTACCCATCTCTCCCTCTGTCTGTCTGCCTTTCTTACCCATCTCTCCCTCTGTCTGTCTGTCTGTCTGTCTGTCTTTCTTACCCATCTCTCCCTCTGTCTGTCTGTCTTTCTTACCCATCTCTCCCTCTGTCTGCCTTTCTTACCCATCTCTCCCTCTGTCTGTCTGCCTTTCTTACCCATCTCTCCCTCTGTCTGTCTGCCTTTCTTACCCATCTCTCCCTCTGTCTGTCTGCCTTTCTTACCCATCTCTCCCTCTGTCTGTCTGCCTTTCTTACCCATCTCTCCCTCTGTCTGTCTGTCTGTCTGTCTGTCTCTCTTACACGTTTCTCTCTCTGTTGGTCTGTCTGCTTCTCTTACCCGTCTCTCTTTCTGTCTGTCTGTCTCTGTCTCTTTCTGTCTTGCTGTCTCGCTGTCTGGCTGTCTCTCTTTTCGACTCTCTCTGTCTGTCTGTCTGTCTGTCTGTCTGTCTGTCTGTCTGTCTGTCTGTCTGTCTGCTTCTCTTACCAGTCTCTCTCTCTCTGTCTGTCCGTACTACTTTTCCAACTATTCTCATCACTTCAACTTGTTCTTACAGATTTAAGCTATTCATCCAGCTTAGCTTTAGCAATTCAGCTTTTCGAAAAACCTCTTAATATGGCACACATTGTATACATTCGTGGTGTCAATTATATGCAACAGACCTGTCTGGTAGTAATACAAAGAATTCATACTTTCAGCCTTTTTAGTCAATGTATTTGAACTTCCAGCAATTGGAAGTCGCTGTCTTTCTCTTCCTCTCTCTCTCTCTCTCTCTCTCCCTGTCTCTTTTCTCTTTCTTTCTCTCTCTTTTTGTCCCTCTCTCCCTTTCTCCCTCTCTTTCCCTCTCCCTCTCTCTCTGTCTCTCTCTCCCTCCCCCTCTCTCTCGCCATCTCTCTCCTTTCCCTGTCCCCCTCTCTTCCTCTCTCTGTATTTGAGCTCTTAACTTTTTTCAGTTTTTCCAGCAGTGCACTGCTATCCATTTGAGATTTTTCAAACAATGTTTCGTATTTCTGCATTTCTCTCAAAGCATTTTTAAGTCTTCCATAATTATTCATGATTTTGAAAGCCATTCAATTCAGTTCAGCATCAGCTTTTCAAAAAGCCTTTTAATATTGCACACATTTTATACATTAGTGGTGTTTTTCAACTGTTTTTAATGAAATTCGTGTCCATTCAAACTTTTCAACCTATTCTCACTACTTCAGCTTCTACTTACGGATTTAAGCTATTCATCCACTTTAGCTTTAGCAATTTAGCTATTCAGCATTCCCACGCATTTTCTGCAGGAAATGCATTTTCTAGTTCTTCTTATTATTATTCCGTACGTTTTTTGGCTCTCCCTAACTTCTGCATACTTTCAGCTATTTAAACCATTCAACTTTTAAAGTCTTCAGCTCTTTCAGCAGATGATGGGACTTCTTCAACTTTTTTTCTTCTATTTATACTTTTTTAAATATTAAGCTTTTAAGCATTTTATTTTAACATTAAAGTCAATGAGAGCAAGCTTCAAATCCTTCAAATCTTCTTCCGCTCCCAAAAGTTTCTGCTCCTTCATACTTTCACCTACAGACACCAAACAAACTTTAAAATGTTCAAAAACAATTCAGCTATTAGGCTATTGCTTTTCAGGTTGATATCTTTTACAGTTTTTGTAAAAAAGCTGTTCAAGTTTATTGATTTTTTCAGGATGTTTTTGCTTTTTCAATGTGTGTGTATGCAGCTCCCTTAGAGTGTTGATGTCCCAGCTAGAGTGCGTAGCTCTGTAACAATGATCTTAAATCTTTCTCTATGAATTGCTCTCACACCCACAATTTTAACTTCACATGCACAATTTATACATCAAAACGTAGGTATTTTTGTCTAGTTTCAGGCAATTTGCTCAGTTGTGCGATACGACTTATATTTTTGGCTCTGTGAGCTTCCAAATGACAAGAGTTCTGAATCATTGTCCATTGACAGCAATGCAAAAGTTACTCAACTTTCCAAAGCAAAATGGACAGCAAACCACTTTTTGAAATCGCCGGTGTGGCCACATTTTTCACCTTATCCATATAAATTTTACATGATTTCGTTCAGGAAGGCCTCGTGGTCGTCATGATTTCGTCACTTGACTGATACCGCCTTTCATTTTGGCAGTATGAGCGTTTGTTTCGGAGGTCGTTCAGTGGCTGTGGATACCAGCAGTGTCTCAGTTTGAGCAGCTGCAGCTCGTTACAGAGATCAAAGCATGTTTACAAACAGTCATTCGTAGTAACCATAACAACACATTCACAGACACTAAAGTTAAATACTACAGGTGTGTACACTATACATGATTGTTATATAGTGCAGAAGACATGAAAGCATCTCTCCCTCTCTCTGTCTGTCTGCCTTTCTTACCCATCTCTCCCTCTGTCTGTCTGTTTGCCTTTCTTACCCATCTCTCCCTCTGTCTGTCTGTCTGTCTGTCTGTCTGTCTGTCTGCCTTTCTTACCCATCTCTCCCTCTGTCTGTCTGTCTGTCTGTCTGTCTGTCTGCCTTTCTTACCCATCTCTCCCTCTGTCTGTCTGTCTGTCTGCCTTTCTTACCCATCTCTCCCTCTGTCTGTCTGTCTGTCTGTCTGTCTGTCTGTCTGTCTGTCTGTCTGCCTTTCTTACCCATCTCTCCCTCTGTCTGTCTGTCTGTCTGTCTGCCTTTCTTACCCATCTCTCCCTCTGTCTGTCTGTCTGTCTGTCTGTCTGTCTGTCTGTCTGTCTGTCTGTCTGCCTTTCTTACCCATCTCTCCCTCTGTCTGTCTGTCTGTCTGTCTGTCTGTCTGCCTTTCTTACCCATCTCTCCCTCTGTCTGTCTGTCTGTCTGTCTGTCTGCCTTTCTTACCCATCTCTCCCTCTGTCTGTCTGTCTGTCTGTCTGTCTGTCTGCCTTTCTTACCCATCTCTCCCTCTGTCTGTCTGTCTGTCTGTCTGTCTGCCTTTCTTACCCATCTCTCCCTCTGTCTGTCTGTCTGTCTGTCTGTCTGTCTGTCTGTCTGTCTGTCTGTCTGTCTGTCTGTCTGCCTTTCTTACCCATCTCTCCCTCTGTCTGTCTGTCTGTCTGTCTGTCTGTCTGCCTTTCTTACCCATCTCTCCCTCTGTCTGTCTGTCTGTCTGTCTGTCTGCCTTTCTTACCCATCTCTCCCTCTGTCTGTCTGTCTGTCTGTCTGTCTGTCTGTCTTTCTTACCCATCTCTCCCTCTGTCTGTCTGTCTGTCTGTCTGTCTGCCTTTCTTACCCATCTCTCCCTCTGTCTGTCTGTCTGTCTGTCTGTCTGTCTGCCTTTCTTACCCATCTCTCCCTCTGTCTGTCTGTCTGTCTGTCTGTCTTTCTTACCCATCTCTCCCTCTGTCTGTCTGTCTGTCTGTCTGTCTGTCTTTCTTACCCATCTCTCCCTCTGTCTGTCTGTCTGTCTGTCTGTCTGTCTGTCTGTCTGTCTGTCTGTCTGTCTGTCTGTCTGTCTGCCTTTCTTACCCATCTCTCCCTCTGTCTGTCTGTCTGTCTGTCTTTCTTACCCATCTCTCCCTCTGTCTGTCTGTCTGTCTGTCTGTCTGTCTGCCTTTCTTACCCATCTCTCCCTCTGTCTGTCTGTCTGTCTGTCTGTCTGTCTGTCTGTCTGTCTGCCTTTCTTACCCATCTCTCCCTCTGTCTGTCTGTCTGTCTGTCTGTCTGCCTTTCTTACCCATCTCTCCCTCTGTCTGTCTGTCTGTCTGTCTGTCTGCCTTTCTTACCCATCTCTCCCTCTGTCTGTCTGTCTGTCTGTCTTACCCATCTCTCCCTCTGTCTGTCTGTCTGTCTGTCTGTCTGTCTGCCTTTCTTACCCATCTCTCCCTCTGTCTGTCTGTCTGTCTGTCTGTCTGTCTGTCTGTCTGTCTGTCTGTCTGTCTGCCTTTCTTACCCATCTCTCCCTCTGTCTGTCTGTCTGTCTGTCTTTCTTACCCATCTCTCCCTCTGTCTGTCTGTCTGTCTGTCTGTCTGTCTGTCTGTCTTTCTTACCCATCTCTCCCTCTGTCTGTCTGTCTGTCTGTCTGTCTGTCTGTCTGCCTTTCTTACCCATCTCTCCCTCTGTCTGTCTGTCTGTCTGTCTGTCTTTCTTACCCATCTCTCCCTCTGTCTGTCTGTCTGTCTGTCTGTCTGTCTGTCTGTCTGTCTGTCTTTCTTACCCATCTCTCCCTCTGTCTGTCTGTCTGTCTGTCTGTCTGTCTGTCTGCCTTTCTTACCCATCTCTCCCTCTGTCTGTCTGTCTGTCTGTCTGTCTGCCTTTCTTACCCATCTCTCCCTCTGTCTGTCTGTCTGTCTTTCTTACCCATCTCTCCCTCTGTCTGTCTGTCTGTCTGTCTTTCTTACCCATCTCTCCCTCTGTCTGTCTGTCTGTCTGTCTTTCTTACCCATCTCTCCCTCTGTCTGTCTGTCTGTCTGTCTTTCTTACCCATCTCTCCCTCTGTCTGTCTGTCTGTCTGTCTTTCTTACCCATCTCTCCCTCTGTCTGTCTGTCTGTCTGTCTGTCTTTCTTACCCATCTCTCCCTCTGTCTGTCTGTCTGTCTGTCTGTCTGTCTGTCTGTCTGTCTGTCTGTCTGTCTTTCTTACCCATCTCTCCCTCTGTCTGTCTGTCTGTCTGTCTGTCTGTCTGTCTGCCTTTCTTACCCATCTCTCCCTCTGTCTGTCTGTCTGTCTGTCTGTCTGCCTTTCTTACCCATCTCTCCCTCTGTCTGTCTGTCTGTCTGTCTTTCTTACCCATCTCTCCCTCTGTCTGTCTGTCTGTCTGTCTTTCTTACCCATCTCTCCCTCTGTCTGTCTGTCTGTCTGTCTTTCTTACCCATCTCTCCCTCTGTCTGTCTGTCTGTCTGTCTTTCTTACCCATCTCTCCCTCTGTCTGTCTGCCTTTCTTACCCATCTCTCCCTCTGTCTGTCTGCCTTTCTTACCCATCTCTCCCTCTGTCTGTCTGTCTGTCTGTCTGTCTGTCTGTCTGTCTGTCTGTCTGTCTGTCTGTCTCTCTTACACGTTTCTCTCTCTGTTGGTCTGTCTGCTTCTCTTACCCGTCTCTCTTTCTGTCTGTCTGTCTCTGTCTCTTTCTGTCTTGCTGTCTCGCTGTCTGGCTGTCTCTCTTTTCGACTCTCTCTTTCTGTCTATCTGTCTGTCTGTCTGTCTGTCTGTCTGTCTGTCTGTCTGCTTCTCTTACCAGTCTCTCTCTCTCTGTCTGTCCGTACTACTTTTCCAACTATTCTCATCACTTCAAGTTGTTCTTACAGATTTAAGCTATTCATCCAGCTTAGCTTTAGCAATTCAGCTTTTCGAAAAACCTCTTAATATGGCACACATTGTATACATTCGTGGTGTTTTTCAACTGTTTTTAATGAAATTCGTGTCCATTCAAAGTTTTCAACCTGTTCTCACTACTTCAGCTTCTTCTTGCGGATTTAAGCTATTCATCCACTTTAGCTTTAGCAATTTAGCTATTCAGCATTCCCACGCATTTTCTGCAGGAAATGCATTTTCTAGTTAGTGGGAATGCTTATACAGCATTCCCAACTATTGTTATTCTGTTCTTTATTTTTTCTTCTTATTATTATTCCGTACGTTTTTTGGCTCTCCCTAACTTCTGCATACTTTCAGCTATTTAAACCATTCAACTTTTAAAGTCTTCAGCTCTTTCAGCAGATGATGGGACTTCTTCAACTTTTTTTCTTCTATTTATACTTTTTTAAATATTAAGCTTTTAAGCATTTTATTTTAACATTAAAGTCAATGAGAGCAAGCTTCAAATCCTTCAAATCTTCTTCCGCTCCCAAAAGTTTCTGCTCCTTCATACTTTCACCTACAGACACCAAACAAACTTTAAAATGTTCAAAAACAATTCAGCTATTAGGCTATTGCTTTTCAGGTTGATATCTTTTACAGTTTTTGTAAAAAAGCTGTTCAAGTTTATTGATTTTTTCAGGATGTTTTTGCTTTTTCAATGTGTGTGTATGCAGCTCCCTTAGAGTGTTGATGTCCCAGCTAGAGTGCGTAGCTCTGTAACAATGATCTTAAATCTTTCTCTATGAATTGCTCTCACACCCACAATTTTAACTTCACATGCACAATTTATACATCAAAACGTAGGTATTTTTGTCTAGTTTCAGGCAATTTGCTCAGTTGTGCGATACGACTTATACTTTTGGCTCTGTGAGCTTCCAAATGACAAGAGTTCTGAATCATTGTCCATTGACAGCAATGCAAAAGTTACTCAACTTTCCAAAGCAAAATGGACAGCAAACCACTTTTTGAAATCGCCGGTGTGGCCACATTTTTCACCTTATCCATATAAATTTTACATGATTTCGTTCAGGAAGGCCTCGTGGTCGTCATGATTTCGTCACTTGACTGATACCGCCTTTCATTTTGGCAGTATGAGCGTTTGTTTCGGAGGTCGTTCAGTGGCTGTGGATACCAGCAGTGTCTCAGTTTGAGCAGCTGCAGCTCGTTACAGAGATCAAAGCATGTTTACAAACAGTCATTCGTAGTAACCATAACAACACATTCACAGACACTAAAGTTAAATACTACAGGTGTGTACACTATACATGATTGTTATATAGTGCAGAAGACATGAAAGCATCTCTCCCTCTCTCTGTCTGTCTGCCTTTCTTACCCATCTCTCCCTCTGTCTGTCTGTTTGCCTTTCTTACCCATCTCTCCCTCTGTCTGTCTGTCTGTCTGTCTGTCTGTCTGTCTGCCTTTCTTACCCATCTCTCCCTCTGTCTGTCTGTCTGTCTGTCTGTCTGTCTGCCTTTCTTACCCATCTCTCCCTCTGTCTGTCTGTCTGTCTGCCTTTCTTACCCATCTCTCCCTCTGTCTGTCTGTCTGTCTGTCTGTCTGTCTGTCTGTCTGTCTGTCTGTCTGCCTTTCTTACCCATCTCTCCCTCTGTCTGTCTGTCTGTCTGTCTGCCTTTCTTACCCATCTCTCCCTCTGTCTGTCTGTCTGTCTGTCTGTCTGTCTGTCTGTCTGTCTGTCTGTCTGTCTGTCTGCCTTTCTTACCCATCTCTCCCTCTGTCTGTCTGTCTGTCTGTCTGTCTGTCTGCCTTTCTTACCCATCTCTCCCTCTGTCTGTCTGTCTGTCTGTCTGTCTGCCTTTCTTACCCATCTCTCCCTCTGTCTGTCTGTCTGTCTGTCTGTCTGTCTGTCTGCCTTTCTTACCCATCTCTCCCTCTGTCTGTCTGTCTGTCTGTCTGTCTGCCTTTCTTACCCATCTCTCCCTCTGTCTGTCTGTCTGTCTGTCTGTCTGTCTGTCTGTCTGTCTGTCTGTCTGTCTGTCTGTCTGTCTGCCTTTCTTACCCATCTCTCCCTCTGTCTGTCTGTCTGTCTGTCTGTCTGTCTGCCTTTCTTACCCATCTCTCCCTCTGTCTGTCTGTCTGTCTGTCTGTCTGCCTTTCTTACCCATCTCTCCCTCTGTCTGTCTGTCTGTCTGTCTGTCTGTCTGTCTTTCTTACCCATCTCTCCCTCTGTCTGTCTGTCTGTCTGTCTGTCTGCCTTTCTTACCCATCTCTCCCTCTGTCTGTCTGTCTGTCTGTCTGTCTGTCTGCCTTTCTTACCCATCTCTCCCTCTGTCTGTCTGTCTGTCTGTCTGTCTTTCTTACCCATCTCTCCCTCTGTCTGTCTGTCTGTCTGTCTGTCTGTCTGTCTTTCTTACCCATCTCTCCCTCTGTCTGTCTGTCTGTCTGTCTGTCTGTCTGTCTGTCTGTCTGTCTGTCTGTCTGCCTTTCTTACCCATCTCTCCCTCTGTCTGTCTGTCTGTCTGTCTTTCTTACCCATCTCTCCCTCTGTCTGTCTGTCTGTCTGTCTGTCTGTCTGTCTGCCTTTCTTACCCATCTCTCCCTCTGTCTGTCTGTCTGTCTGTCTGTCTGTCTGTCTGTCTGTCTGCCTTTCTTACCCATCTCTCCCTCTGTCTGTCTGTCTGTCTGTCTGTCTGCCTTTCTTACCCATCTCTCCCTCTGTCTGTCTGTCTGTCTGTCTGTCTGCCTTTCTTACCCATCTCTCCCTCTGTCTGTCTGTCTGTCTGTCTGTCTGTCTGTCTGTCTTTCTTACCCATCTCTCCCTCTGTCTGTCTGTCTGTCTGTCTGTCTGTCTGCCTTTCTTACCCATCTCTCCCTCTGTCTGTCTGTCTGTCTGTCTGTCTGTCTGTCTGTCTGCCTTTCTTACCCATCTCTCCCTCTGTCTGTCTGTCTGTCTGTCTTTCTTACCCATCTCTCCCTCTGTCTGTCTGTCTGTCTGTCTGTCTGTATGTCTGTCTTTCTTACCCATCTCTCCCTCTGTCTGTCTGTCTGTCTGTCTGTCTGTCTGTCTGCCTTTCTTACCCATCTCTCCCTCTGTCTGTCTGTCTGTCTGTCTGTCTTTCTTACCCATCTCTCCCTCTGTCTGTCTGTCTGTCTGTCTGTCTGTCTGTCTTTCTTACCCATCTCTCCCTCTGTCTGTCTGTCTGTCTGTCTGTCTGTCTGTCTGCCTTTCTTACCCATCTCTCCCTCTGTCTGTCTGTCTGTCTGTCTGTCTGCCTTTCTTACCCATCTCTCCCTCTGTCTGTCTGTCTGTCTTTCTTACCCATCTCTCCCTCTGTCTGTCTGTCTGTCTGTCTTTCTTACCCATCTCTCCCTCTGTCTGTCTGTCTGTCTGTCTGTCTTTCTTACCCATCTCTCCCTCTGTCTGTCTGTCTGTCTGTCTTTCTTACCCATCTCTCCCTCTGTCTGTCTGTCTGTCTGTCTGTCTGTCTTTCTTACCCATCTCTCCCTCTGTCTGTCTGTCTGTCTGTCTGTCTTTCTTACCCATCTCTCCCTCTGTCTGTCTGTCTGTCTGTCTGTCTGTCTGTCTGTCTGTCTGTCTTTCTTACCCATCTCTCCCTCTGTCTGTCTGTCTGTCTGTCTGTCTGTCTGCCTTTCTTACCCATCTCTCCCTCTGTCTGTCTGTCTGTCTGTCTGTCTGCCTTTCTTACCCATCTCTCCCTCTGTCTGTCTGTCTGTCTGTCTTTCTTACCCATCTCTCCCTCTGTCTGTCTGTCTGTCTGTCTTTCTTACCCATCTCTCCCTCTGTCTGTCTGTCTGTCTGTCTTTCTTACCCATCTCTCCCTCTGTCTGTCTGTCTGTCTGTCTTTCTTACCCATCTCTCCCTCTGTCTGTCTGCCTTTCTTACCCATCTCTCCCTCTGTCTGTCTGCCTTTCTTACCCATCTCTCCCTCTGTCTGTCTGTCTGTCTGTCTGTCTGTCTGTCTGTCTGTCTGTCTGTCTGTCTCTCTTACACGTTTCTCTCTCTGTTGGTCTGTCTGCTTCTCTTACCCGTCTCTCTTTCTGTCTGTCTGTCTCTGTCTCTTTCTGTCTTGCTGTCTCGCTGTCTGGCTGTCTCTCTTTTCGACTCTCTCTTTCTGTCTATCTGTCTGTCTGTCTGTCTGTCTGTCTGTCTGTCTGTCTGCTTCTCTTACCAGTCTCTCTCTCTCTGTCTGTCCGTACTACTTTTCCAACTATTCTCATCACTTCAAGTTGTTCTTACAGATTTAAGCTATTCATCCAGCTTAGCTTTAGCAATTCAGCTTTTCGAAAAACCTCTTAATATGGCACACATTGTATACATTCGTGGTGTTTTTCAACTGTTTTTAATGAAATTCGTGTCCATTCAAAGTTTTCAACCTGTTCTCACTACTTCAGCTTCTTCTTGCGGATTTAAGCTATTCATCCACTTTAGCTTTAGCAATTTAGCTATTCAGCATTCCCACGCATTTTCTGCAGGAAATGCATTTTCTAGTTTCTTCTTATTATTATTCCGTACGTTTTTTGGCTCTCCCTAACTTCTGCATACTTTCAGCTATTTAAACCATTCAACTTTTAAAGTCTTCAGCTCTTTCAGCAGATGATGGGACTTCTTCAACTTTTTTTCTTCTATTTATACTTTTTTAAATATTAAGCTTTTAAGCATTTTATTTTAACATTAAAGTCAATGAGAGCAAGCTTCAAATCCTTCAAATCTTCTTCCGCTCCCAAAAGTTTCTGCTCCTTCATACTTTCACCTACAGACACCAAACAAATTTTAAAATGTTCAAAAACAATTCAGCTATTAGGCTATTGCTTTTCAGGTTGATATCTTTTACAGTTTTTGTAAAAAAGCTGTTCAAGTTTATTGATTTTTTCAGGATGTTTTTGCTTTTTCAATGTGTGTGTATGCAGCTCCCTTAGAGTGTTGATGTCCCAGCTAGAGTGCGTAGCTCTGTAACAATGATCTTAAATCTTTCTCTATGAATTGCTCTCACACCCACAATTTTAACTTCACATGCACAATTTATACATCAAAACGTAGGTATTTTTGTCTAGTTTCAGGCAATTTGCTCAGTTGTGCGATACGACTTATACTTTTGGCTCTGTGAGCTTCCAAATGACAAGAGTTCTGAATCATTGTCCATTGACAGCAATGCAAAAGTTACTCAACTTTCCAAAGCAAAATGGACAGCAAACCACTTTTTGAAATCGCCGGTGTGGCCACATTTTTCACCTTATCCATATAAATTTTACATGATTTCGTTCAGGAAGGCCTCGTGGTCGTCATGATTTCGTCACTTGACTGATACCGCCTTTCATTTTGGCAGTATGAGCGTTTGTTTCGGAGGTCGTTCAGTGGCTATGGATACCAGCAGTGTCTCAGTTTGAGCAGCTGCAGCTCGTTACAGAGATCAAAGCATGTTTACAAACAGTCATTGGTAGTAACCATAACAACACATTCACAGACACTAAAGTTAAATACTACAGGTGTGTACACTATACATGATTGTTATATAGTGCAGAAGACATGAAAGCATCTCTCCCTCTCTCTGTCTGTCTGCCTTTCTTACCCATCTCTCCCTCTGTCTGTCTGTTTGCCTTTCTTACCCATCTCTCCCTCTGTATGTCTGTCTGTCTGTCTGTCTGTCTGCCTTTCTTACCCATCTCTCCCTCTGTCTGTCTGTCTGTCTGTCTGTCTGTCTGTCTGCCTTTCTTACCCATCTCTCCCTCTGTCTGTCTGTCTGTCTGTCTGTCTGTCTGCCTTTCTTACCCATCTCTCCCTCTGTCTGTCTGTCTGTCTGTCTGTCTGTCTGTCTGCCTTTCTTACCCATCTCTCCCGCTGTCTGTCTGTCTGTCTGTCTGCCTTTCTTACCCATCTCTCCCTCTGTCTGTCTGTCTGTCTGTCTGTCTGTCTGCCTTTCTTACCCATCTCTCCCTCTGTCTGTCTGTCTGTCTGTCTGTCTGTCTGCCTTTCTTACCCATCTCTCCCTCTGTCTGTCTGTCTGTCTGTCTGTCTGTCTGTCTGCCTTTCTTACCCATCTCTCCCTCTGTCTGTCTGTCTGTCTGTCTGTCTGTCTGCCTTTCTTACCCATCTCTCCCTCTGTCTGTCTGTCTGTCTGCCTTTCTTACCCATCTCTCCCTCTGTCTGTCTGTCTGTCTGTCTGTCTGTCTGTCTGTCTGTCTGTCTGTCTGCCTTTCTTACCCATCTCTCCCTCTGTCTGTCTGTCTGTCTGTCTGTCTGCCTTTCTTACCCATCTCTCCCTCTGTCTGTCTGTCTGTCTGTCTGTCTTTCTTACCCATCTCTCCCTCTGTCTGTCTGTCTGTCTGTCTGTCTGTCTGTCTGTCTGCCTTTCTTACCCATCTCTCCCTCTGTCTGTCTGTCTGCCTTTCTTACCCATCTCTCCCTCTGTCTGTCTGTCTGTCTTTCTTACCCATCTCTCCCTCTGTCTGTCTGTCTGTCTGTCTGTCTGTCTGTCTTTCTTACCCATCTCTCCCTCTGTCTGTCTGTCGGTCTGTCTGTCTGTCTGTCTGTCTGTCTGCCTTTCTTACCCATCTCTCCCTCTGTCTGTCTGTCTGTCTGTCTTTCTTACCCATCTCTCCCTCTGTCTGTCTGTCTGTCTGTCTTTCTTACCCATCTCTCCCTCTGTCTGTCTGTCTGTCTGTCTGTCTTTCTTACCCATCTCTCCCTCTGTCTGTCTGTCTGTCTGTCTGTCTGTCTGTCTGTCTGTCTGTCTTTCTTACCCATCTCTCCCTCTGTCTGTCTGTCTGTCTGTCTGTCTGTCTGCCTTTCTTACCCATCTCTCCCTCTGTCTGTCTGTCTGTCTGTCTGTCTGCCTTTCTTACCCATCTCTCCCTCTGTCTGTCTGTCTGTCTGTCTTTCTTACCCATCTCTCCCTCTGTCTGTCTGTCTGTCTGTCTTTCTTACCCATCTCTCCCTCTGTCTGTCTGTCTGTCTGTCTTTCTTACCCATCTCTCCCTCTGTCTGTCTGTCTGTCTGTCTTTCTTACCCATCTCTCCCTCTGTCTGTCTGCCTTTCTTACCCATCTCTCCCTCTGTCTGTCTGCCTTTCTTACCCATCTCTCCCTCTGTCTGTCTGTCTGTCTGTCTGTCTGTCTGTCTGTCTGTCTGTCTGTCTGTCTGTCTCTCTTACACGTTTCTCTCTCTGTTGGTCTGTCTGCTTCTCTTACCCGTCTCTCTTTCTGTCTGTCTGTCTCTGTCTCTTTCTGTCTTGCTGTCTCGCTGTCTGGCTGTCTCTCTTTTCGACTCTCTCTTTCTGTCTATCTGTCTGTCTGTCTGTCTGTCTGTCTGTCTGTCTGTCTGCTTCTCTTACCAGTCTCTCTCTCTCTGTCTGTCCGTACTACTTTTCCAACTATTCTCATCACTTCAAGTTGTTCTTACAGATTTAAGCTATTCATCCAGCTTAGCTTTAGCAATTCAGCTTTTCGAAAAACCTCTTAATATGGCACACATTGTATACATTCGTGGTGTTTTTCAACTGTTTTTAATGAAATTCGTGTCCATTCAAAGTTTTCAACCTGTTCTCACTACTTCAGCTTCTTCTTGCGGATTTAAGCTATTCATCCACTTTAGCTTTAGCAATTTAGCTATTCAGCATTCCCACGCATTTTCTGCAGGAAATGCATTTTCTAGTTTCTTCTTATTATTATTCCGTACGTTTTTTGGCTCTCCCTAACTTCTGCATACTTTCAGCTATTTAAACCATTCAACTTTTAAAGTCTTCAGCTCTTTCAGCAGATGATGGGACTTCTTCAACTTTTTTTCTTCTATTTATACTTTTTTAAATATTAAGCTTTTAAGCATTTTATTTTAACATTAAAGTCAATGAGAGCAAGCTTCAAATCCTTCAAATCTTCTTCCGCTCCCAAAAGTTTCTGCTCCTTCATACTTTCACCTACAGACACCAAACAAATTTTAAAATGTTCAAAAACAATTCAGCTATTAGGCTATTGCTTTTCAGGTTGATATCTTTTACAGTTTTTGAAAAAAAGCTGTTCAAGTTTATTGATTTTTTCAGGATGTTTTTGCTTTTTCAATGTGTGTGTATGCAGCTCCCTTAGAGTGTTGATGTCCCAGCTAGAGTGCGTAGCTCTGTAACAATGATCTTAAATCTTTCTCTATGAATTGCTCTCACACCCACAATTTTAACTTCACATGCACAATTTATACATCAAAACGTAGGTATTTTTGTCTAGTTTCAGGCAATTTGCTCAGTTGTGCGATACGACTTATACTTTTGGCTCTGTGAGCTTCCAAATGACAAGAGTTCTGAATCATTGTCCATTGACAGCAATGCAAAAGTTACTCAACTTTCCAAAGCAAAACGGACAGCAAACCACTTTTTGAAATCGCCGGTGTGGCCACATTTTTCACCTTATCCATATAAATTTTACATGATTTCGTTCAGGAAGGCCTCGTGGTCGTCATGATTTCGTCACTTGACTGATACCGCCTTTCATTTTGGCAGTATGAGCGTTTGTTTCGGAGGTCGTTCAGTGGCTGTGGATACCAGCAGTGTCTCAGTTTGAGCAGCTGCAGCTCGTTACAGAGATCAAAGCATGTTTACAAACAGTCATTGGTAGTAACCATAACAACACATTCACAGACACTAAAGTTAAATACTACAGGTGTGTACACTATACATGATTGTTATATAGTGCAGAAGACATGAAAGCATCTCTCCCTCTCTCTGTCTGTCTGCCTTTCTTACCCATCTCTCCCTCTGTCTGTCTGTTTGCCTTTCTTACCCATCTCTCCCTCTGTATGTCTGTCTGTCTGTCTGTCTGTCTGCCTTTCTTACCCATCTCTCCCTCTGTCTGTCTGTCTGTCTGTCTGTCTGTCTGTCTGCCTTTCTTACCCATCTCTCCCTCTGTCTGTCTGTCTGTCTGTCTGTCTGTCTGCCTTTCTTACCCATCTCTCCCTCTGTCTGTCTGTCTGTCTGTCTGTCTGTCTGTCTGCCTTTCTTACCCATCTCTCCCGCTGTCTGTCTGTCTGTCTGTCTGCCTTTCTTACCCATCTCTCCCTCTGTCTGTCTGTCTGTCTGTCTGTCTGTCTGTCTGTCTGTCTGCCTTTCTTACCCATCTCTCCCTCTGTCTGTCTGTCTGTCTGTCTGTCTGTCTGCCTTTCTTACCCATCTCTCCCTCTGTCTGTCTGTCTGTCTGTCTGTCTGTCTGTCTGCCTTTCTTACCCATCTCTCCCTCTGTCTGTCTGTCTGTCTGTCTGTCTGTCTGCCTTTCTTACCCATCTCTCCCTCTGTCTGTCTGTCTGTCTGTCTGTCTGTCTGCCTTTCTTACCCATCTCTCCCTCTGTCTGTCTGTCTGTCTGTCTGTCTGTCTGTCTGTCTGTCTGTCTGTCTGCCTTTCTTACCCATCTCTCCCTCTGTCTGTCTGTCTGTCTGTCTGCCTTTCTTACCCATCTCTCCCTCTGTCTGTCTGTCTGTCTGTCTGTCTTTCTTACCCATCTCTCCCTCTGTCTGTCTGTCTGTCTGTCTGTCTGTCTGTCTGTCTGCCTTTCTTACCCATCTCTCCCTCTGTCTGTCTGTCTGCCTTTCTTACCCATCTCTCCCTCTGTCTGTCTGTCTGTCTTTCTTACCCATCTCTCCCTCTGTCTGTCTGTCTGTCTGTCTGTCTGTCTGTCTGTCTTTCTTACCCATCTCTCCCTCTGTCTGTCGGTCTGTCTGTCTGTCTGTCTGTCTGTCTGCTTTTCTTACCCATCTCTCCCTCTGTCTGTCTGTCTGTCTGTCTTTCTTACCCATCTCTCCCTCTGTCTGTCTGTCTGTCTGTCTGTCTGTCTGCCTTTCTTACCCATCTCTCCCTCTGTCTGTCTGTCTGTCTGTCTGTCTGTCTGCCTTTCTTACCCATCTCTCCCTCTGTCTGTCTGTCTGTCTGTCTGTCTGTCTGTCTGTCTGCCTTTCTTACCCATCTCTCCCTCTGTCTGTCTGTCTGTCTGTCTGTCTGCCTTTCTTACCCATCTCTCCCTCTGTCTGTCTGTCTGTCTGTCTGTCTGTCTGTCTTTCTTACCCATCTCTCCCTCTGTCTGTCTGTCTGTCTGTCTGTCTGTCTGTCTGTCTGCCTTTCTTACCCATCTCTCCCTCTGTCTGTCTGTCTGTCTGTCTGTCTGTCTGTCTGTCTGTCTGCCTTTCTTACCCATCTCTCCCTCTGTCTGTCTGTCTGTCTGTCTTTCTTACCCATCTCTCCCTCTGTCTGTCTGTCTGTCTGTCTGTCTGTCTGTCTGTCTGTCTTTCTTACCCATCTCTTCCTCTGTCTGTCTGTCTGTCTGTCTGTCTGTCTGTCTGTCTGTCTGCCTTTCTTACCCATCTCTCCCTCTGTCTGTCTGTCTGTCTGTCTTTCTTACCCATCTCTCCCTCTGTCTGTCTGTCTGTCTGTCTGTCTGTCTGTCTGTCTGTCTGTCTGTCTGTCTGTCTGTCTGTCTGTCTGTCTGTCTGTCTGTCTTTCTTACCCATCTCTCCCTCTGTCTGTCTGTCTGTCTGTCTGTCTGTCTGTCTGTCTGCCTTTCTTACCCATCTCTCCCTCTGTCTGTCTGTCTGTCTTTCTTACCCATCTCTCCCTCTGTCTGTCTGTCTGTCTGTCTTTCTTACCCATCTCTCCCTCTGTCTGTCTGTCTGTCTGTCTTTCTTACCCATCTCTCCCTCTGTCTGTCTGTCTGTCTGCCTTTCTTACCCATCTCTCCCTCTGTCTGTCTGTCTGTCTGTCTTTCTTACCCATCTCTCCCTCTGTCTGTCTGTCTGTCTGTCTTTCTTACCCATCTCTCCCTCTGTCTGTCTGTCTGTCTGTCTGTCTGTCTGTCTGTCTGTCTTTCTTACCCATCTCTCCCTCTGTCTGTCTGTCTGTCTGTCTGTCTGTCTGTCTGTCTGTCTGTCTGTCTGTCTGCCTTTCTTACCCATCTCTCCCTCTGTCTGTCTGTCTGTCTGTCTGTCTGCCTTTCTTACCCATCTCTCCCTCTGTCTGTCTGTCTGTCTTTCTTACCCATCTCTCCCTCTGTCTGTCTGTCTGTCTGTCTTTCTTACCCATCTCTCCCTCTGTCTGTCTGTCTGTCTGTCTTTCTTACCCATCTCTCCCTCTGTCTGTCTGTCTGTCTGTCTTTCTTACCCATCTCTCCCTCTGTCTGTCTGTCTGTCTGTCTTTCTTACCCATCTCTCCCTCTGTCTGTCTGTCTGTCTGTCTTTCTTACCCATCTCTCCCTCTGTCTGTCTGCCTTTCTTACCCATCTCTCCCTCTGTCTGTCTGCCTTTCTTACCCATCTCTCCCTCTGTCTGTCTGCCTGTCTGTCTGTCTGTCTGTCTGTCTCTCTTACACGTTTCTCTCTCTGTTGGTCTGTCTGCTTCTCTTACCCGTCTCTCTTTCTGTCTGTCTGTCTCTGTCTCTTTCTGTCTTGCTGTCTCGCTGTCTGGCTGTCTCTCTTTTCGACTCTCTCTTTCTGTCTATCTGTCTGTCTGTCTGTCTGTCTGTCTGTCTGTCTGTCTGCTTCTCTTACCAGTCTCTCTCTCTCTGTCTGTCCGTACTACTTTTACAAATTTTTTCAACCTGTTCTCACTACTTCAGCTTCTTCTTGCGGATTTAAGCTATTCATCCACTTTAGCTTTAGCAATTTAGCTATTCAGCATTCCCACGCATTTTCTGCAGGAAATGCATTTTCTAGTTAGTGGGAATGCTTATACAGCATTCCCAACTATTGTTATTCTGTTCTTTATTTTTAGTGGGAATGCTTATACAGCATTCCCAACTATTGTTATCCTGTTCTTTATTTTTTCTTTTTTTTCTTATTATTATTCCGTACGTTTTTTGGCTCTCCGTAACTTCTGCATACTTTCAGCTATTTAAACCATTCAACTTTTAAAATGTTCAGCTCTTTCAGCAGACGATGGGACTTCTTCAACTTTTTTTCTACTATTTATACTTTTTTAAATATTCAGCTTTTAAGCATTTTATTTTAACATTAAAGTCAATGAGAGCAAGCTTCAAATCCTTCAAATCTTCTTCCGCTCCCAAAAGTTTCAGCTCCTTCATACTTTCACCTACAGACACCAAACAAACTTTAAAATGTTCACAAACAATTCGGCTATTGGGCTTGTGCTTTTCAGATTGATATCTTTTACAGTTTTTGTAAAATAGCTGTTAAAGTTTAGTGATATTTTCAGGATGTTTTTGCTTTTTCAATGTGTGTGTATGTAGCTTCTTAGTGTGGAGTCTTCACAGCTTAGAGTGCGAAGCTTTGTAAACATTATCTTAAATCTTTCTCTATGAATTGCTCTCACACCCACAATTTTAACTTCACATGCACAATTTATACATCAAAACGTAGGTATTTTTATCTAGTTTCAGCCAATTTGCTCAGTTGTGCGATACGACTTATACTTTTGGCTCTGTGAGCTTCCAAATGACAAGAGTTCTGAATCTTTGTCCATTGACAGCAATGCAAAAGTTACTCCACTTTCCAAAGCAAAATGACCAGCAAACCACTTTTTGAAATCGCCGGTGTGGCCACATTTTTCACTTTATCCATATAAATTTTACATGATTTTGTTCAGGAAGGCCTCGTGGTCGTCATGATTTCGTCATTTGACTGATACCGCTTTTCATTTTGGCAGTATGAGCGTTTGTTTCGGAGGTCGGTATGCAATGTCTGTAGTTGAGTGCCTTGTCTGACAGGACACTTAACCGCAGCTGGAGCTCGTTACAGAGATCAAAGCATGTTTACAAACAGTCAGTGGTAGTAACCATAACAACACGTTCACAGACACTAAAGTTAAATACTACAGGTGTGTACACTATGCATGATTGTCTGATAGTGCAGATGACATGAAAGCAGCTTTTGTGTGGGAGAGCCGGGTTCAAATCCCACTGCTGCACATTAAAATGCAACTCTTTCTGTCTGTCTCTGCCTCCTTTACCCGTCTCTCTTGCTGTCAGTCTGTCTCTCTTTCTGTCTTTCTCTTTCTGTCTATTTCTCTTATACGTCTGTCTGTCTGGATCTCACTGTCTTCAATGTTTATAATTAGCAGGTGTTTGTAATTAAACATCAAAGGAAGGCTTGATTACAGCTGACGGAACACCTGCTGCTCCTCCTTATAGCATGACTCAGCACTTTTTCACAGACAATGAAATTACAATCACTCTCATTCAATTCAGTTTAGAATCAGCTTTTACATTTTTTTTTAAATATTCCACATACTTTTTACGTTAGTGGTGTTGTTCAACTTTTTAACGAAATTCGTGTTAATTACAACCATTCATACTTTTCCACCTATTCTCACTACTTCAACTTCTTTTTACAGATTTAAGCTGTTCATCCAGTTTAGCTTTAGCAATTTAGCTATTCACCACACACACAAACACACACACACACACACACACACGACATAGACACACACACCCGCGAGACACACACACACCCGCGAGACACACACACACACACACACACACGCGCGCACACACACACACATGCGCACACACACACATACAAACCTACACATACACACACACACACACACTCACACATACACACAGTCAGACACACACACAGACACACACACACACACACACACACACACACACACACACACACACACACACATAAATACATATGCAGACAGATACACACACGACACAGAGATCAAAGCATGTTTACAAACAGTCATTAGTAGTAACCATAACAACACGTTCACAGACACTAAAGTTAAATACTACAGGTGTGTGCTATGTACCTGACAGTCTGATGGTGCCTAGGACATGACACGTGGCTCTCGTGTGGGAGAACTGGGTTTGAATCACCCTGCTGCACATTAATCAATGTATCTCTGGGGATAACATTCTCTATTTTCTTTTCTTCTTCTTTGCGTTTTCTCTATCTCTCTCTCTCTCACACACACACACACACACACACACACACACACACACACACACACACACACACACACACACACACACACACACACACACACACATACACATACATCCAAACACGTCCAAACCTACACACACACACACACAGACACACACACACACACACACACACACACACACACACACACACACACACACACACACACACACACACACATACACATACATCCAAACACGTCCAAACCTACACACACACACACACAGACACACACACACACACACACACACACACACACACACACACACACACACACACACACACACACACACACTCACTCATATGCATTTTCAGCAGTGCACTGCTATCCATTTCAGATTTTTCAAACAATGTTTCATATTTCTGCATTTTCATCAATGTCTCTCAAAGAATTTTTAAGTCTTCCATAATTATTCATGATTTTGAAAGCCATTCAATTCAGTTCAGCATGAGCTTTTCAAAAATCCTTTTAATACTGCACACATTTTATACATTAGTGGTGTTTTTCAACTGTTTTTAATGAAATTCGTGTCCATTCAAACTTTTCCACCTATTCTCACTACTTCAGCTTCTTCTTACGGATTTAAGCTATTCATCCACTTTAGCTTTAGCAATTTAGCTATTCAGCATTCCCACGCATTTTCTGCAGGAAATGCATTTTCTAGTGTTATTCTGTTCTTTATATCTTATTTTTATTTTCCTGCTTTCTTCCGTACGTTTTTTGGCTCTTCATAACTTCTGCATACTTTCAGCTATTAAAACCATTCAACTCTTAAAATCTTCAACTCTTTCAGCAGATTATGGGACTTCTTCAACTTTTTTTCTACTATTTATACTTTTTTAAATATTCAGCTTTTAAGCATTTTATTTTAACATTAAAGTCAATGAGAGCAAGCTTCAAATCCTTCAAATCTTCTTCCGCTCCCAAAAGTTTCAGCTCCTTCATACTTTCACCTACAGACACCAAACAAACTTTAAAATGTTCACAAACAATTCAGCTATTGGGCTTGTGCTTTTCAGATTGATATCTTTTACAGTTTTTGTGAAAAAGCTGTTAAAGTTCAGTGATATTTTCAGGATGTTTTTGCTTTTTCAATGTGTGTGTATGTAGCTTCTTAGTGTGGAGTCTTCACAGCTTAGAGTGCGAAGCTTTGTAACCATTATCTTAAATCTTTCTCTATGAATTGCTCTCACACCCACAATTTTAACTTCACATGCACAATTTATACATCAAAACGTAGGTATTTTTGTCTAGTTTCAGGCAATTTGCTCAGTTGTGCGATACGACTTATACTTTTGTCTCTGTGAGCTTCCAAATGACAAGAGTTCTGAATCTTTGCCCATTGACAGCAATGCAAAAGTTACTCCACTTTCCAAAGCAAAATGGACAGCAAACCACTTTTTGAAATCGCCGGTGTGGCCACATTTTTCACTTTATCCATATAAATTTTACATGATTTTGTTCAGGAAGGCCTCGTGGTCGTCATGATTTCGTCACTTGACTGATACCGCCTTTCATTTTGGCAGTATGAGCGTTTGTTTCCGAGGTCGATATGCAATGTCTGTAGATGACTGCCTTGTCTGACAGGTGTCACTTAACCGCAGCTGGAGCTCGTTACAGAGATCAAAGAATGTTTACAAACAGTCATTGGTAGTAACCATAACAACACATTCACAGACACTAAAGTTAAACACTACAGGTGTGTACAGCAGACATGATTGTCTGATAGTGCAGAGGACATAAAGAGGACTCCTCCTTATAGCATGACTCAGCACTTTTTCACAGACACTGAAATTACAATCACTCTCATTCAATTCAGTTTAGCATCAGATTTAAAAAAAAACTTAAAATATTCCACATATTTTATACATTAGTGGTGTTGTTCAACTTTTTAATGAAATTTATGTTAATTAAAACCATTCATACTTTTCCAACAATTCTCACGACTTCAACTTCTGACGGATTTAAGCTATTCATCCAGTTTAGCTCACACACACACACATACACAAACACACACACATACACACAGTCCGTCTCACTCACACACACACACAGACACACACACAGACACACATGGAGAATTACAATCAAACACAAATACAGACACATACACACACACACACACACGCGCGCACGCTCATATGCACACAGACACACACACACACACACACACGCGCATCCAAACACATACAAACCTACACACACACACACTCACTCACATGCAGACACACACTCACATACACACACACAGACACTCACACAAAGTCAGTCTCACTCACACACACACAGACACGCAGACCTACAATCAAACACAAATACAGACACATACACACACACAAACACACACACTCGCACGCTCATATGCCCGTACACACACATACACACACACACACACACACACACACACACATCCAAACACATCCAAACCTACCCACACACTCACATGCAGACACACACACACACACACACACACACACTCGCACGCTCATATGCCCGTACACACACATACACACACACACACACACACACACACACACACATCCAAACACATCCAAACCTACACACACACTCACATGCAGACACACACTCACATACACACACACACACACTCACACATACACACAGTCAGTCTCACTCACACACAGACACACATGCAGACCTACAATCAAATGCAGACACACACTCACACACACACACACTCACACATACACACAGTCAGTCTCACTCACACACACAGGCACACATGCAGACCTACAATCAAACACAAATACACACACACACACACACACACACACACATACACACAGTCAGTCTCACTCACACACACACAGGCACACATGCAGACCTACAATCAAACACAAATACACACACACACACACACACACACACACACACACACACACACAGACACATCATACATACACACATATACAAACACATACAAACCTACGAACACACACACACACACAGACACAGATCCAAACACATACAAACCTAAAAACACACACTCACACACACACACACACACACACACAAACATACATCCACACAAAAACACACGCACACATGCACTCTCATACACACATGAACAAAATCGCACACACGCACACACACATACACGCGCACATAGACACCCACACACACACACACACGCGCATACCGTATACACACACGCACATAGACACCCAAACACGCACACACACACACATACACACGCACAGACAGACACTCAGACACACACACACACACACACACTCACTCACATGCATTTTCTTATACGTCTGTCTGTCTGTCTGTCTCTCTTTCTGTCTTTCTGTCTGTCTATCTCTCTTATACGTCTGTCTGTCTGTCTGTCTCTCTTTCTGTCTTTCTGTCTGTCTATCTCTCTTATACGTCTGTCTGTCTGTCTGTCTGTCTGTCTCTCTTTCTGTCTGTCTATCTCTCTTATACGTCTGTCTGTCTGTCTGTCTGCTTCTCTTACCCATCTCTCTTATTGTCTGTCTGTCTGTCTCCTATTTTGCTGTGTGTGTGTCTCTCTGTCTGTCTGTCTGTCTGTGTGTCTCTCTTTCTGTCTGTCTGTCTGCTTCTCTTATCCGTCTCTCTCTCTGTCTCTCTCTTTCTGTCTGTCTGTCTCTCTGCTTCTTTTACCAGTCTCTCTCTCTCTCTCTCTGTATCTGTCTGTCTGTTTGCCTTTCTTACCCATCTCTCCCTCTCTCTGTATCTGTCTGTATGTTTGCCTTTCTTACCCATCTCTCTCTGTATCTGTCTGTCTGTTTGCCTTTATTACCCATCTCTCCCTCTCTCTGTCTGTCTGCCTTTCTTACCCATCTCTCCCTCTGTCTGTCTGTTAGCCTTTCTTACCCATCTCTCCCTCTGTCTGTCTGTCTGTCTGCCTTTCTTACCCATCTCTCCCTCTGTCTGTCTGTCTGCCTTTCTTACCCATCTCTCCCTCTGTCTGTCTGTCTGTCTGTCTGCCTTTCTTACCCATCTCTCCCTCTGTCTGTCTGTCTGTCTGCCTTTCTTACCCATCTCTCCCTCTGTCTGTCTGTCTGTCTGCCTTTCTTACCCATCTCTCCCTCTGTCTGTCTGTCTGTCTGTCTGTCTGCCTTTCTTACCCATCTCTCCCTCTGTCTGTCTGTCTGCCTTTCTTACCCATCTCTCCCTCTGTCTGTCTGTCTGTCTGCCTTTCTTACCCATCTCTCCCTCTGTCTGTCTGTCTGTCTGTCTGTCTTTCTTACCCATCTCTCCCTCTGTCTGTCTGCCTTTCTTACCCATCTCTCCCTCTGTCTGTCTGCCTTTCTTACCCATCTCTCCCTCTGTCTGTCTGCCTTTCTTACCCATCTCTCTCTCTGTCTGTCTCCCTTTCTTACCCATCTCTCCCTCTGTCTGCCTTTCTTACCCATCTCTCCCTCTGTCTGTCTGCCTTTCTTACCCATCTCTCCCTCTGTCTGTCTGCCTTTCTTACCCATCTCTCCCTCTGTCTGTCTGCCTTTCTTACCCATCTCTCTCTCTGTCTGTCTGCCTTTCTTACCCATCTCTCCCTCTGTCTGTCTGCCTTTCTTACCCATGTCTCCCTCTGTCTGTCTGCCTTTCTTACCCATCTCTCCCTCTGTCTGTCTGCCTTTCTTACCCATCTCTCCCTCTGTCTGTCTGCCTTTCTTACCCATCTCTCCCTCTGTCTGTCTGCCTTTCTTACCCATCTCTCCCTCTGTCTGTCTACCTTTCTTACCCATCTCTCCCTCTGTCTGTCTGTCTGTCTGTCTGTCTGTCTGTCTGTCTGCCTTTCTTACCCATCTCTCCCTCTGTCTGTCTGTCTGTCTCTCTTACACGTTTCTCTCTCTGTTGGTCTGTCTGCTTCTCTTACCCGTCTCTCTTTCTGTCTGTCTGTCTCTGTCTCTTTCTTTCTTGCTGTCTCGCTGTCTGGCTGTCTCTCTTTTCGACTCTCTCTTTCTGTCTGTCTGTCTGTCTGTCTGTCTGTCTGTCTGTCTGTCTGTCTGTCTGTCTGTCTGCTTCTCTTAGCAGTCTCTCTCTCTCTGTCTGTCCGTACTACTTTTCCAACTATTCTCATCACTTCAACTTGTTCTTACAGATTTAAGCTATTCATCCAGCTTAGCTTTAGCAATTCAGCTTTTCGAAAAACGTGGTGTTTTTCAACTGTTTTTAATGAAATTCATGTCCATTCAAAGTTTTCAACCTGTTCTCACTACTTCAGCTTCTTCTTGCGGATTTAAGCTATTCATCCACTTTAGCTTTAGCAATTTAGCTATTCAGCATTCCCACGCATTTTCTGCAGGAAATGCATTTTCTAGTTAGTGGGAATGCTTATACAGCATTCCCAACTATTGTTATTCTGTTCTTTATTAGTGGGAATGCTTATACAGCATTCCCAACTATTGTTATTCTGTTCTTTCTTTTTTCTTCTTCTTCTTATTATTCCGTACGTTTTTTGGCACTCCGTAACTTCTGCATACTTTCAGCTATTTAAACCATTCAAATTTTAAAATATTCAGCTCTTTCAGCAGATGATGGGACTTCTTCAACTTTTTTTCTACTATTTATACTTTTTTAAATATTAAGCTTTTAAGCATTTTATTTTAACATTAAAGTCAATGAGAGCAAGCTTCAAATCCTTCAAATCTTCTTCCGCTCCCAAAAGTTTCAGCTCCTTCATACTTTCACCTACAGACACCAAACAAACTTTAACATGTTCACAAACAATTCAGCTATTGGGCTTGTGCTTTTCAGATTGATATCTTTTACAGTTTTTGTGAAAAAGCTGTTCAAGTTTATTGATTTTTTCAGGATGTTTTTGCTTTTTCAATGTGTGTGTATGCAGCTCCCTTAGAGTGTTGATGTCCCAGCTAGAGTACGTAGCTCTGTAACAATGATCTTAAATCTTTCTCTATGAATTGCTCTCACACCCACAATTTTAACTTCACATGCACAATTTATACATCAAAACGTAGGTATTTTTGTCTAGTTTCACGCAATTTGCTCAGTTGTGCGATACGACTTATACTTTTGGCTCTGTGAGCTTCCAAATGACAAGAGTTCTGAATCATTGTCCATTGACAGCAATGCAAAAGTTACTCCACTTTCCAAAGCAAAATGGACAGCAAACCACTTTTTGAAATCGCCGGTGTGGCCACATTTTTCACCTTATCCATATAAATTTTACATGATTTCGTTCAGGAAGGCCTCGTGGTCGTCATGATTTCGTCACTTGACTGATACCGCCTTTCATTTTGGCAGTATGAGCGTTTGTTTCGGAGGTCGTTCAGTGGCTGTGGATACCAGCAGTGTCTCAGTTTGAGCAGCTGCAGCTCGTTACAGAGATCAAAGCATGTTTACAAACAGTCATTGGTAGTAACCATAACAACACGTTCACAGACACTAAAGTTAAATACTACAGGTGTGTACACTATACATGATTGTTATATAGTGCAGAAGACATGAAAGCATCTCTCCCTCTCTCTGTCTGTCTGCCTTTCTTACCCATCTCTCCCTCTGTCTGTCTGTTTGCCTTTCTTACCCATCTCTCCCTCTGTCTGTCTGCCTTTCTTACCCATCTCTCCCTCTGTCTGTCTGCCTTTCTTACCCATCTCTCCCTCTGTTTGTCTGTCTGTCTGTCTTTCTTACCCATCTCTCCCTCTGTCTGTCTGCCTTTCTTACCCATCTCTCCCTCTGTCTGTCTGTCTGTCTGTCTGTCTGTCTTTCTTACCCATCTCTCCCTCTGTCTGTCTGTCTTTCTTACCCATCTCTCCCTCTGTCTGTCTGCCTTTCTTACCCATCTCTCCCTCTGTCTGTCTGCCTTTCTTACCCATCTCTCCCTCTGTCTGTCTGCCTTTCTTACCCATCTCTCCCTCTGTCTGTCTTTCTTACCCATCTCTCCCTCTGTCTGTCTGCCTTTCTTACCCATCTCTCCCTCTGTCTGTCTGCCTTTCTTACCCATATCTCCCTCTGTCTGTCTGTCTGTCTGTCTTTCTTACCCATCTCTCCCTCTGTCTGTCTGCCTTTCTTACCCATCTCTCCCTCTGTCTGTCTGTCTGTCTGTCTGTCTTTCTTACCCATCTCTCCCTCTGTCTGTCTGTCTGTCTGTCAGTCTTTCTTACCCATCTCTCCCTCTGTCTGTCTGCCTTTCTTACCCATCTCTCCCTCTGTCTGTCTGTCTGTCTGTCTGTCTTTCTTACCCATCTCTCCCTCTGTCTGTCTGTCTTTCTTACCCATCTCTCCCTCTGTCTGTCTGCCTTTCTTACCCATCTCTCCCTCTGTCTGTCTGCCTTTCTTACCCATCTCTCCCTCTGTCTGTCTGCCTTTCTTACCCATCTCTCCCTCTGTCTGTCTGCCTTTCTTACCCATCTCTCCCTCTGTCTGTCTGCCTTTCTTACCCATCTCTCCCTCTGTCTGTCTGTCTGTCTGTCTGTCTTTCTTACCCATCTCTCCCTCTGTCTGTCTGCCTTTCTTACCCATCTCTCCCTCTGTCTGTCTGCCTTTCTTACCCATCTCTCCCTCTGTCTGTCTGCCTTTCTTACCCATCTCTCCCTCTGTCTGTTTGTCTGTCTGTCTGTCTTTCTTACCCATCTCTCCCTCTGTCTGTCTGCCTTTCTTACCCATCTCTCCCTCTGTCTGTCTGTCTGTCTGTCTTTCTTACCCATCTCTCCCTCTGTCTGTCTGTCTTTCTTACCCATCTCTCCCTCTGTCTGTCTGTCTTTCTTACCCATCTCTCCCTCTGTCTGTCTGTCGTTCTTACCCATCTCTCCCTCTGTCTGTCTGCCTTTCTTACCCATCTCTCCCTCTGTCTGTCTGCCTTTCTTACCCATCTCTCCCTCTGTCTGTCTGTCTGTCTGTCAGTCTTTCTTACCCATCTCTCCCTCTGTCTGTCTGCCTTTCTTACCCATCTCTCCCTCTGTCTGTCTGTCTGTCTGTCTTTCTTACCCATCTCTCCCTCTGTCTGTCTGTCTTTCTTACCCATCTCTCCCTCTGTCTGTCTGCCTTTCTTACCCATCTCTCCCTCTGTCTGTCTGCCTTTCTAACCAATCTCTCCCTCTGTCTGTCTGCCTTTCTTACCCATCTCTCCCTCTGTCTGTCTGCCTTTCTTACCCATCTCTCCCTCTGTCTGTCTGCCTTTCTTACCCATCTCTCCCTCTGTCTGTCTGCCTTTCTTACCCATCTCTCCCTCTGTCTGTCTGCCTTTCTTACCCATCTCTCCCTCTGTCTGTCTGTCTGTCTGTCTGTCTTTCTTACCCATCTCTCCCTCTGTCTGTCTGCCTTTCTTACCCATCTCTCCCTCTGTCTGTCTGTCTGTCTGTCTGTCTTTCTTACCCATCTCTCCCTCTGTCTGTCTGTCTTTCTTACCCATCTCTCCCTCTGTCTGTCTGCCTTTCTTACCCATCTCTCCCTCTGTCTGTCTGCCTTTCTTACCCATCTCTCCCTCTGTATGTCTGCCTTTCTTACCCATCTCTCCCTCTGTCTGTCTGCCTTTCTTACCCATCTCTCCCTCTGTCTGTCTGCCTTTCTTACCCATCTCTCCCTCTGTCTGTCTGCCTTTCTTACCCATCTCTCCCTCTGTCTGTCTGCCTTTCTTACCCATCTCTCCCTCTGTCTGTCTGTCTGTCTGTCTGTCTGTCTGTCTTTCTTACCCATCTCTCCCTCTGTCTGTCTGCCTTTCTTACCCATCTCTCCCTCTGTCTGTCTGTCTGTCTGTCTGTCTTTCTTACCCATCTCTCCCTCTGTCTGTCTGCCTTTCTTACCCATCTCTCCCTCTGTCTGTCTGCCTTTCTTACCCATCTCTCCCTCTGTCTGTCTGCCTTTCTTACCCATCTCTCCCTCTGTCTGTCTGTCTGTCTGTCTGTCTCTCTTACACGTTTCTCTCTCTGTTGGTCTGTCTGCTTCTCTTACCCGTCTCTCTTTCTGTCTGTCTGTCTCTGTCTCTTTCTGTCTTGCTGTCTCGCTGTCTGGCTGTCTCTCTTTTCGACTCTCTCTTTCTGTCTGTCTGTCTGTCTGTCTGTCTGTCTGCTTCTCTTACCAGTCTCTCTCTCTCTGTCTGTCCGTACTACTTTTCCAACTATTCTCATCACTTCAACTTGTTCTTACAGATTTAAGCTATTCATCCAGCTTAGCTTTAGCAATTCAGCTTTTCGAAAAACCTCTTAATATGGCACACATTGTATACATTCGTGGTGTTTTTCAACTGTTTTTAATGAAATTCATGTCCATTCAAAGTTTTCAACCTGTTCTCACTACTTCAGCTTCTTCTTGCGGATTTAAGCTATTCATCCACTTTAGCTTTAGCAATTTAGCTATTCAGCATTCCCACGCATTTTCTGCAGGAAATGCATTTTCTAGTTTTTTCTTATTATTCCGTACGTTTTTTGGCTCTCCGTAACTTCTGCATACTTTCAGCTATTTAAACCATTCAACTTTTAAAATGTTCAGCTCTTTCAGCAGACGATGGGACTTCTTCAACTTTTTTTCTACTATTTATACTTTTTTAAATATTCAGCTTTTAAGCATTTTATTTTAACATTAAAGTCAATGAGAGCAAGCTTCAAATCCTTCAAATCTTCTTCCGCTCCCAAAAGTTTCAGCTCCTTCATACTTTCACCTACAGACACCAAACAAACTTTAAAATGTTCACAAACAATTCAGCTATTGGGCTTGTGCTTTTCAGATTGATATCTTTTACAGTGTTTGTGAAAAAGCTGTTCAAGTTTATTGATTTTTTCAGGATGTTTTTGCTTTTTCAATGTGTGTGTATGCAGCTCCCTTAGAGTGTTGATGTCCCAGCTAGAGTGCGTAGCTCTGTAACAATGATCTTAAATCTTTCTCTATGAATTGCTCTCACACCCACAATTTTAACTTCACATGCACAATTTATACATCAAAACGTAGGTATTTTTGTCTAGTTTCAGGCAATTTGCTCAGTTGTGCGATACGACTTATACTTTTGGCTCTGTGAGCTTCCAAATGACAAGAGTTCTGAATCATTGTCCATTGACAGCAATGCAAAAGTTACTCCACTTTCCAAAGCAAAATGGACAGCAAACCACTTTTTGAAATCGCCGGTGTGGCCACATTTTTCACCTTATCCATATAAATTTTACATGATTTCGTTCAGGAAGGCCTCGTGGTCGTCATGATTTCGTCACTTGACTGATACCGCCTTTCATTTTGGCAGTATGAGCATTTGTGTCGGAGGTCGTTCAGTGGCTCTGGATACCAGCAGTGTTTCAGTTTGAGCAGCTGCAGCTCGTTACAGAGATCAAAGCATGTTTACAAACAGTCATTGGTAGTAACCATAACAACACGTTCACAGACACTAAAGTTAAATACTACAGGTGTGTACACTATACATGATTGTTATAGTGCAGAAGACATGAAAGCATCTCTCCCTCTCTCTGTCTGTCTGCCTTTCTTACCCATCTCTCCCTCTGTCTGTCTGTTTGCCTTTCTTACAAATCTCTCCCTCTGTCTGTCTGTTTGCCTTTCTTACCCATCTCTCCCTCTGTCTGTCTGTCTGTCTGTCTTTCTGTCTGTCTGTCTGTCTGTCTGTCTGCCTTTCTTACCCATCTCTCCCTCTGTCTGTCTGTCTGTCTGTCTGTCTGCCTTTCTTACCCATCTCTCCCTCTGTCTGTCTGTCTGCCTTTCTTACCCATCTCTCCCTCTGTCTGTCTGTCTGTCTGTCTGTCTGCCTTTCTTACCCATCTCTCCCTCTGTCTGTCTGTCTGTCTGTCTGTCTTTCTTACCCATCTCTCCCTCTTTCTGTCTGTCTTTCTTACCCATCTCTCCCTCTGTCTGTCTGTCTTTCTTACCCATCTCTCCCTCTGTCTGTCTGCCTTTCTTACCCATCTCTCCCTCTGTCTGTCTGCCTTTCTTACCCATCTCTCCCTCTGTCTGTCTGTCTGTCTGTCTGTCTGCCTTTCTTACC